>CM060951.1:53633436-54090936 GCA_030765055.1 Mantis religiosa | reverse complement strand
TTTAAATCTTGCAAATAAGTATACGCTCTCTTAAAAGTTTCATAAATTTCGGCTTCCCTTATTTTCAATCCTTTTCATTTAGAGAACGATGTAAGTTGTGCTATGAGACCCATGTTTATTACTCTCCGCCACCTTTTTAACTCATGCAGAAGCACATCCTGCTTGGTCCATTTGATTAAATGATCTATTATACTGAAGAAGCTGCTAAAACTTATAGGTTACCCTACAACTTCCAAAAACTATCCCAAACCTTATTTTGTGTAGTAGAGTAGGTACCTTAAAATTTTCTATAAGTACTCAGCTTTAATCTCAGCTCCTTGTGTTAAAAAATGTAAGGCGTGAACAACTGAAAAATAAAATTCTTTTTTGCACTACATATAGGACTCGGGAAAGGTTATAGATACACCGATGGCTCACAGACAGAAAATGGATGTGGATGCGCAGGAGTTTGCCCAGATCATACAATGCTTTACACATTACTATCTTTGTGTTCCATATTTACATGTGAGTTATACGCCATCATATGTGCATTACTGCACATATCCAAAGAAAATAATAATAAAGCATATCTTATACCCAGTGTACAAGCCCTATAAGACATCTTCACTTCAAATGAGTTAAGCCACGAAATGCATGATCTTTCATCACTGTGGATACCATCACACCAGGGTATTTATGGTAATGAAGACGCAGACTCCGCAGCTAAGGAAGCCACAGGACTCCCAATTCATGAACAGGTAACTTTACCTTATAAAGATGCTGCAAGCTTTGTACCAAAAATCTTGCATAAGCATTGCAAACAACATGGGAAAAATCAGCTAGCAAATTACACGAGATTACAAAACACTCTAAAGCATCATATCCTCTCCAGAAACCGAAATGCAAAGACCAAGTTGTCATCACTAGACTGCGGATTGGACACACCAAACTGTCGCATGGTCATATGAACAAAACACAACCTGAATGCAGCATTAGTCATATGGCCATCTCTGTACGTCTTATAATTTCAGAATGTCTGCAGTACAAGCAACAACGATAACAATGTTACCTTCCAGATCTTCAAGAAGCGCTCAGTAATCCATCACATAATACGGAATATTTAAATTTCTAAAATTAATTAATTTATATACTAATATATAATATACATTTTGTAACTCAATGTTAAATTTTTTATCATTATTGTGACTTTGTGGGTTCGTGAAATTAAAAGTCCAATTGCACAAACTCAAAATGTTTTTTATTTCCACCGACTTACAGTTGAACACTTGCCAATTACACAGAATTACGTAATGCACAAAATTACGTTTCGCCAGTTCGTCCGTTACAGTTCCACTGCACGCTCAGTTACGCACACTCTTCCGATGCACGTACACAGTCTTTTCGCCCGTACACTAGCACGGCGCTGCTTCGCTGCTCGCCAAGAACTGACTGAACTCACTCATTGCAGCCCTTTTTATAGGAATATCACTGTTTTCCAGAAGTCTCGTTTCAGTGAATCACCGCGAAGGTTCCAGACGGCACGGGAAGGAGAAAGAGGCGGCCAGCGACAAGTGACACTTCCCTAATCATCCCCTCAGCTAGTGACTGAGATTAATGGGTGGGTGTCGCCCAGCCTCTGGTCCCTTCTCAGCTGTCGTTGGTCGGGCTTTCCGATAATTGGGTGACATTATACTATGTAAATACCATTACCAACATGTTGTAGCGATATGACTGTAAGTTAAAACAACATTAAATAAATTTAACTAAAAATAGTTATAGATCACATACTGCTTTCAAAAACTCTCTCCCCCCTCCCGCCCCAAATTTACACCTACTGGTACAAGACACTATGGTCTCTATGAAAATAACAAGCTAAAAGGTACGCTACCGCTCAGAAGTTTTTGAACACACCTCATTTTTAAGGATGTATTGAAGCAGTGGAATAAAAGAGACATAATATGTAATCACAACAATATATTTAATGAAAATCAGCAATACATCTTAGATTTTGCTTTCTTCAAAGCAACCCTTCCTTACTTTAATTACGGCGTTGCAAACCCTGGACATCTTTTCTATTAAGTGCGCCAATGTATCTTCAGAAATATCTCGCCATACGCTTTGCACATGACTCCACAGTGCATTTACATTACTAGGTTGTTTATTTCAGACCTCTCTGCCCACATGATCCCAGGTAGTTCAATAAGATTACAGGACTTTGAAGGGGCCAAATCATGATCTTCAGGTCTTGTCTTTCTTCCAGTCGTTCAACATATCTTCTACAGAGTAAAGATGTATAGTTGGGGTCGTTGTCCTGCTGCAGAGAGACCCTTAAAAATTAACCGCATGGCATTGGAGAATGTGATAATGCTTCTTCTTCATAATTCCTTCTATTTTCACAAAATCGCCTGTCTTATTGCTACCAAAACAATCCCATATCAGCACCGAACCACCTCCATGCTTAACTGTAGGGGATATGTAGTGTGGTGAGTTCGCCTCGGTAGCTTAGATGGTAGCGTGTCTGCCTCTCGTTTAAGAGGTCCCAAGTGCGAATCTCGGTCAGGGTGAGTTATCTGGATAAGGTTTTTTCCGCGGTTTTACCTTATCCTAAAAGACGAATGTCGGATAACTCTAAGCTCTATGGACCCTGGGCTAATTTGAGCATCATCATTTCACTCCTTTCCACTCATCGCCCGATATGACTTAATGTTGCAGGTTACTGAGGTGGCATGCATTCACTATTACATGTCGGACAAACTGGTAACATTTTGAGCCAAATAGATTGATCAGTAAATAACATCTTTTTACACTGATAACAGTCCAGCTTACATGTCGGTTATAATCTTTTCCGGCCCGCCTCGGTAGCGTAGATGGTAGCATGTCTGCCTCACGTTCAAGAGGTCCCGAGTTCGAATCTCGGTCAGGGTGAGTTACCTGGATACGGTTTTTCTGGAGTTTTTCCTTAACCTAAAAAGACGAATGTCGGGTAACTCTAAGCTCCATGGATCCTGGGCTCATTTGAGCGTCATTTCACCCTTTCCATTCATCGTCCGATATGACTTAATGTTGGAGGACGTAAACTACCAAAAAACAAAACAAAAACAAAAAAATTATAATAATCTTTTCGTTTACTGACAGCTCTCAATAAGCGTTTCTTTGCACCAATGCAACCTTCAGATCTGCATCCTGAAGTCATCTCTTCACTGTAGAAACTCACAGATTCAGCCCTCCACTGATTCAGTTCCGCTGTCAGAATGGGTGTTGTTTTGGAACGATCATGTTTGTTGGTCACTATTAAATGTTTATCCTCACTTCAGGTCACCCTAGACCTCCGCTTTCGATAATGATCCTTATTGCTATTTGGAGTTCTCGTACGTACATCTTTACAGTGTAATGTATACTTCCCATGGAAAGTTGTTCTTGTGTGGCAATTTGACGCATGGTGTGGCCTGCTTTATGTAAGCTGACTATTACAGCATGTTTTTCTGGTGAGAGCATCTTCTTTTACCCATTTCAGACTTTTCAGCTGCACAATGATAAAAAAATGTGATGGTGGCGATCAAAGGTTACCACAGCTGCACGTTGTGCAGCAGTTTGAAGCAAATATTATAGTGAGCAATGAGGTTTCTCTCAGGGTATGCGTGGATGTGTGTGTGAAGGAAATTTTACAACACTGGAATGCTCGTCTCCAAATTATTTATTCACTGCTTCTTTTCTAACCCCAAAATGGAAGCTGCCGACCGAGGGTTACCAACCTCGGTTTATAGTGACTGAATGCTAATTATATTTCTCGATAAATTTTGATAACCCGACAAATATTCAATACAGAATAAGTTAACCGCTCTAATAGGCTTGACGTCTCAGACTCCTCTCCTCATATCGGCTGACATCGAAGAATGTTTATTAGGGCTTCCTAGCCGCGATATAGCCATATCGGCTACACACCGACGACTGCTTATAATGGCTTCCTAGCCGCGATATAGCCATATCGGCTACACACCGAAGACTGCTTCCCTGACCACAGCTGCGTGCGTGTATATATCCCTAACCTTCCCTTTTCAAAACTCTTTTAAACAAACAAAGTCCTTTTGTGGCTGTTTTGGTCGCCATTGTAAATGATCCAAAGAATTCCCTATTCATATACGTCAAGTGACAATTCCTTTAGAAACCTTCTAAGGACACTGCTCCTTTCATTCATGGCATTGTTACAGACTTTCCCCAACTGAACTGACCTTGCCCTTGGTCGTCACAAAGAACCAACATTCCTTTGACGTCTATCATTATTCTTTGCTCCTGGCAAACCATAATTTCGGTATCAACAATAACAATGTGTACCATTCAGCTGCTTATGAAGCGCTGAAGTGTTGTTTACAGGGAATACCTATTTACAGAACGACATCTGTGAACGACATCTGTGAACGACATCTAGGGAATCACAGATATACTATGACATCCAAAACAACATTACGGTAAGTATTCCTATACGGGCCAACAAATTCTACATTTTTAAAATACACATAGGACAAATAGGAGGTAGAGTAGTAAACGTCAATTATATTTCCATGGATTTCTACCATATATAATATGACATTGACTTTTTTGGCATTATACACTTGTTAACCGCAGAAAAACGGGATGTTCAAAAACTTTTGAGCGATAGTATACACATCACGGAAGGGCTCCCTAAACCGGGTCGGTGCATACATACCAATGTGACCCTCTGGACCTCTGGAAGGAAGAGAAGGATGTAGGAGAGACCACAGCCGTGATTAGATCGGGGAGACAAAGTGGACACAATCCCTAACGTTTCCAGACTGAACGCATTGTGCTCTATTTTTTTTTTTTTTTTTTTTTTTTTTTTGAGGATGACTCATTTGACCATTGAAGGGAGATGTTTGCTCTAGTGACGGAACGCTAGACATACGCCCTAACGACCATGGCTACGAGGGCCGGCTGAATCATTTTAATCAGCATACTGTGAATTTTCGACTTTTCATCTAGATAAGCCAGAAGAACTGTTCTTTAGTTTGCTCTCTTGCTCCACTGTATTGAACTTTGGACTTTAAAGGCAAAATTGGTTATCTCTGTATAAAATGTGAAATAATACTCTGGTCGCTTTCCGAACTTGTATTTAACTTTTAATTTTAATTTCTGAACTTGTATAAATAAGTACCTAACAGTAGCAATAAAATAAGCTCGTAACAAATTAATATCACTTATGATTTATATACTAATAGAAGCCTGACAGTAAATACCAGGAAAATAAAATAAAAGTTGTCTCTGGCTATTGTTGTAATGAAGAGAACTTGGCAATAAATCCGTACTTTGCTGTTTTGCCGCCACAGTTGCGTCAGAATTTCTAGGCAGCGGTAAACTTTCCGAATTTGGACACTTGTGCCTATGACACCCTTAATAAATGTCGAGGGGCTTAGCCCGAACATTTTTCACTAGCTAAAGTGCGGCCTCAAGATGAGGCATCTTTTTTTTTCACACTGCCTAAATCCCACGTCTGCTTTTGAAAATGAAGGCTTACTCGGTACATGAAAGAGGAACGCAGATGGTACAAGGCTGCAAGAGAATTACATTTTAGCACATAGGACGCCGGAACAACCTTGCATTAAAAGAATTATTTACAAAAAGCAGCACTTTGAGCTTTGGTCTGTGACGCTCAAAACGAGAAGTGGAAAGTCCACAAGGGTCTATGACATTGTGTTTTAAGGCGAATGTTACTCACAAAGAAGCGAATAATACTCACAAAGCAGTGTGGGGAAAGTTATTAATAATAATAATTAAACCATTGTGATACCAGTTCAGTAACACAATTCTACACAATCGGGGGATATTTTTTAAAATATGTGCTTGTCATTTCGCTTGCTCTTAGGAAAAAGTAACATACCAATCCACCTAAAAGTCCTCCACCAGTGATCATCAGAAATACAGGTTTTGAGACAACTTAAAATGATGGAGCAAATTAAAAAAAAAAAAAACGAAATAATAAACAAAATTAAGTAAAGCAAATCAAGAGCCTTCCCGCAAAAAAAAATCTATTCTTTGCTTTTTTAAGCATTGGTCAACTACAATATCATGCAAGTTTCATCGTGGGCGCGTCGTAGAGGGCAACTAGATCCTGGGAATAATCGACGAGGAAACGACTCTTACATAGATTCCGTTTTGAAAAAAATAAAATTAAAAATATCCTCGATTATGTAAAACTCACTTTTCAAGCTCGTAATTAATAAACCGTGGCGCGATAGCCCTAAGCGGGCCAAGGCCTACCAACCCGACTTCCGGCCTCCCGCCCACTTACGCAAGAGCGATCATCCAACCGATATGGGAAGGTGATGTGGTCAGCATCCCGGCATCCCCCAACCGGAATGTTGGTTTTCGTGATCAGGGCCTCTCACTTTCCTCACGATGCTGAGTGGACACCAGTCCTATACCCGGGACTTAAAATCCGCACCCCAGAGGTGAGATCGAACCCGGACCGATTTCAGTGCCCAGGGACCAGGGCATTTCTCCAGCTCGTATTATAGTATAAACTTTCCTGCTGTTCCGTTTAATTCAATTCCCAAACCAATAATGTAAAATGAACATTTCTTCGAGTCTTTGTGATTGTGTGATCGTGATTGCGAGGACATTTCGACCAACGAGACCGTCAGAGATATATTGCGGGTCTTAGATGGAAGGATGAGGCGAAGGGAGACCACAGTCCGACAGAGGATGAAACCAGCGAAGCCTAGAGATGTGCAGTTGGAGAGTGTCGCCTGGTATACTGTCTAACCACCACGAAAAGGCAAGCTAGAGGAATGTGTAACGTAATAACCTTTGCTGTCCCAAAGGTATTTATGCTCGTCTTCCCAGTATGGCAAGGATGCTAGATTCGTTTAAGTGTTGTCACATAACTCACCAATACATATGACCTATCACTACAGTTACTGAAACAAACATTAGATCTGACAGCATGGGTGACTCATGTACTCACACAGTCATTTCGTAGTAAACTGATCCACTAACACTGCAGATAAATAGTTCAAACACCTCTCCCCTTCATTCGTCTCTTGCCTTCTTGTCGTGGGTAGACATTACCACCAAAAGGTTTCACCCCCACCCAGGGAAAGGGTTACGAAGTGATACTAACGGCCTGGACAACAACTCCAAGAGGGTCCAGGGAAGAAAGTTACACAGCGCACGCATCTGCACCATCTGTCTGAATGAGCCAGAGCTATCACGCAACCAAATCTGAAAAATAGCATGGAAGTGAAGTGAGAAAAGAAACGAATCCGTGGAGTAGAGAATCCACCACAGCAATCAGTGACAAGGTAAAACTACGGAAAAACCGAAGTGAGAGTATTCGGTTTACGGGGGTCGAACCCCGTCAAGTTTTCCCTTTGCTCGAGACTTCCTTTCCAACGATGTAGTCTTTTTTATTAACCTCTGGATGTTTAAGTTCACATTTGTTATTAGAATTTATAGCATAAATAAATTGTACTTTCCACCATGTTTTTGTTCCGGAGTAAAGCAGATACTTGTTACAATGAAATTTATATTACCGATCCATGTTAATGAAAGTCATTCAGTGGTTTACATCATAGGCGCCAATTAGTTATCAAAGCTTTTGGAACACCGATTACCTAACATGTGAAAATCAGGACAGACGAGAAAGAATGCAATTAATCAAAAATGGATTTTCTCTGGTTTTATGCACTTAAACATAAAGTGATTTGGTGTTAGTAATGAAATATGGCAACTTCTTTTATATCTATGCTGAATTGATAATTAAAAGATGATGTAGACATCTGGTGTACGTACTAATTGCTTTTGCAATTCTTAACGATAAAAATTTTAAATATATAAGAGACTGAAATAGTATAGTTTCGTTGGTCGAGAGAACTCGAGACTTCCTCTTTATTTTAACGAAACTCCAACATCCTAGAACCTATGCCGCGACCCTAAGCCTTTTGGTTTGTTACCTTTAATATAGTCAGATGATAGACTTTTGTGATCTCGACATTGCTATTTTGTAATGTGCGCATAGAGTAATACCAAGCATGACATCCTGTACTACCCTGATTAATCATTTCTTTGTAAGTGAAAGTTCAAAGTCCTCGTACTGAACTTCAGTCTGACATTTATCTAGTCGAGGCTCACATTCGGGAGCTCCCCCGAGTCCGATAACTGTTGACTGCCCACTTTGACCATAGGTTTTTTCGTGTTTTCTCTCGTCGGCTAGGCGAATGCTGAAATGATGTATTCCATCACGGTGTCTTCTCCTCTCCTTTATTTTTCTTCTTATTCTGTCTTCATTTTTTATGTTATTACTCATAGGAGTAATATCTAATAAACGTGATAATGTAAAGTGAAGACTAAACTATTAGATAAGTGTAAAACTTAGTAGAAATAAAAAAATTAAAAAAACTTCATGTTGCAGGAGAACTCCGGATGTATGTCGCTCGAGACGGGCACATGACGCAGAGGCCTGGAACTTCTCGGCTGCGCCAGAGGGTAGCCATCCTGGCTTCCGATGCCAAGTGTTTTCCCCGATTTCTCCTGGAGGGGACCTCAAAGCCATGCTCCAGCGCTTTGGGCGGGTTGCCCCGAGCGCTTCCCAGCCGGGTGGTCAAGCCAGTAACTGTTACGTAACTGAGGTAACCCTGTTTACATGTCCGTTCCTACAGCTCATACATCTCCTGCAGTTTCTTCAACTCATCCATTCCTTCCAGGGCTGTATTATCGTGCTGCTCAAAACGTTACCATGGCTTTATTTGTGTTAACACAAACCTCTGAGATAACGCACGTGGACATAACATCCAGCTGTCATTTGTGATTCCTGCGCATTCTATTAGTTGAAGTGATGCGTTCATTGGTGCTTAGCACACGTCCGAGAAGCGCAGCAGTCAGCAGTTCCGCCCCCCCCTCTCTTGCGAGAATAATCCGTGTTATCTGCAAGATTTCTATTGACAGAGATAAAGCGAGGGTAGCCTTCTGAACAGCAGGATAACACGCATGAAGATCCAATTGCGACACCATGAGCTACATGTCTCCTTAGTTACCAAATTTACCTCTACCTCTACCTGGACTGTGGAGAACCACCATTGGTAGACGCGCGAGACTTGAATCCGTAATCTTCCCAATACGACTTACAAACGCTATCCACAGTTACGCAGCGTATAGTATATAAAACGGACGGGGACACCTCGCAAAATATGATCTATGAGGGCGAGTCAATAAAGAAATACCCAGAGTATATTTTTACCGTGCTTAACAATGTCACAATTATGTTTTTTTTTTTTTTTTTTTTTTTGCGAGTGGAGGAAAAATGCTTGTTACGCACTTACCCTGGGATTGGAGTGTGGGACTCTAATGGGGGAATCGAACCACCAGCCCTACCCACTAAAAAACCTCCACCGGTGAGTATTCAGGAGTGGTGCTGTGGCAGTAAGCACCTGCGGATTCAAGGAAGGGATATATTGGCCCGGCCGAGGCCAGGTCCAAGGTGAGGAAGGCGGCAGGACGTAAGCATGACCAAGGCCCTGCTTTACGCCCTTGCTTATTAGGAGCGGTCTTGAGATTTATGGAAACAATTTTGCATGATAACAATGATCAGCTCTGACTGGTGGACAAAGCACACGCTCGTTTACGCATGCGTTTGTACACAGGGGACGAACGAAGTAGGTCAGTTCGGCAGCCGTCTACAGAGAAAATGGAGAATTTTACGTGAAGAACAGTAAGTTGCACTAAATTTTTTCTTTCGTTTGCATAAATCCGGCATGGAATCTTACAGAATGTTGCAGGAGACATATGGTGATGATCTGCCACAATCCAAGGCACTTCGATGGTTCAAAGAAGTTAAGGAGGGCCATGTTTCAATAACAAAGTGCTCCAGCAACAGCAATAAACGAAACCATACAGCTGGCATCATTGTTCATGAAGACCAACAAATAACTACTTACAGACTGGCAGGCATGTTCCAGATTTTTTTTTATTACAATTTACGTCCTCCAAGTTGTCATATCGGACGATGAATGAATTGAATGAAATGATGCTTAGAGTTACCCGACATTCGTCTATCAGAATAAGGGAAACCCCGGGAAAAACCTTATCCAGGTAACTCACCCTGACCGAGATTCGAACTCGGGACCTCTCGAACGTGAGGCACACACTCTACCAACTACGCTACCGAGGCGGGCTGTTCCAGATTTCCTGTGGCTGTGTTTTATCAATTCTGCGTAATATCAAACGTGAGACGTGTTTGTGCGAGGTGAGTGCCAAGATTATTGACTCCTTAAAAGAAGTTAATGCGGCTGGAAGTGTGCATAGAACTACAACTTCTGTTTGAGATGAACGAGGATGCATACAAGGAACTAAGGGAGAAGTTGTTTTGCTACTTCGGAGGCTATTATGAAGAAGGCTGAGGCTGTTAAAAAGAAGATGTCAAAAGATGGCTTCCAGCACGTGTTCCAGGACTGGCAGAAGCGTTGGGCAAAATGCATTCATCTCAACGGAGAATACTTTGAAAAAATCCACACTAATCGGAACCAAGACTTTCGAATTTTATGTGTAAAAAAAATAATTCTCACTTTATTGACTCGTCCTCGCACATAGATGTGCTGCAATTACCACACCCAGCAGGAATGAAGTGAAGGAATTTCAAAGGCTACAGGAATGGAAATATTTAACACTTTCTTGGCTCAAAGATCTAATCCACTAATGCAGCTGTCGAGAAAGGTCGATGAAAGACCCAGTCAACCATGCAATACCTGTTCAGTCAAAATGCCTCTTCTAAGGCTACACATGTCAATACAAGGAAGTAATTATTTTTATTCAGAGTGTTCAAACAGTTCAAACTTAGGCTCTCGTGTAGTCTCATATCTAAACAAATATTACAAAAGTTATGTAAAAAACTGAAGCTGCACCACCCCCCGCTCTTTAAATGTTACGAATATACGTAATTATGGCTGGATATTAGACTTGAAATCCTAACAGGGTGAGTGATTTGAAACTACTAACTGGCAGAAAAGTGCAAGGAAATTATGCAGTTTATTCTTGAAATCCAATCATAATAAACTACTATTAATGCAGGTAACGACCATGCTTTCCTCGCCTTGTTTATCTCACTATAATTTTATACAGTTTGTATTAGACCTTAAATATATGACCTGTAGAACTTTATTTTCGTTTCGTTCTGGATTCAGAACGGAAAGTTTATACTTACGTGTTTACTATGGTAATTCTGAAATTTCCAGGTAAGAATATTCGCCTTTGGTTAAAAGTTGCACAAAAAATTCACATGGAATGTAATTTTTTATTCTTTCTAATTTGAAACATCGTTGTTAGCAAAAATCAAGAACTCCAGGTGCATAGAGAAATACGCCCTTCATAATCTCTTAATTTTATTAGCTGGCTTAAATATCGAAGAAACCGGTTTTATGGCACATAATAAAACAGTTCTGGTTTTTAAGATAATGTTTAGGAGAATTCCTTGCATGTTTTGGGACGAAGGATGTTATTTGATTACAAATCGCAGAATGGTTATGTTTGAATATCGGAACGACTCTGCCCTTAAATCAATATATTAAAAACTGCAATTTCTTTTGGCAGATACCTTTAAAGTTACAGAACACATTTTTAATCATTCAGTGTCAGATTTGGCATGAAAAATTAAGAAAAAGTGGAATAAAGGGAAGAAGAGACGTGTTAGGAAGAGAACAACAAGAACATGCGGACTCAAGAGTAACAGATCATTCCAGATTGTTTAGCATAGATCATAAACAGGGATGCTGTTTGTATCGTTTTGCGTGCCTCCTTCATGCATTATTTACAACTGAATTGCATCCAGTGATATTGCTCCGCCGCAAGGTGTGGTGCTCGCATTTTGCAGGTCCTACGCTCCAATCCCGTCCAGTCTTTTCTACCTTTGCAGATCGGTAATGGTTTCTGTGCTAGTGTAATTCCTATTCTGTGACTTTCTGTATGTACTTATCATAAGGAAATTATTGGTACATCATCTGTTCCATTGTTGAAGGACCAAGTGACGATATTCGGCCTGTTGCAACTCGGTGGTTGTGTCGCTTTGTCAAGGTTTTTCCTTGTCGTAGTTGGACTGCTAATGGACACACCTTATGTATGTCTTCGGTGTATGGTCACAATTTAAAAAAAGAACTAATAGTGATTTTCCACAACAAAAGTATTTGAAAAGTAAAATCACACAATACCTCGAAGTTTTACAAAAGAAGTCTTACCTCGAAAAATATATGGCACGCTTTAACGAGACCTACATTTTCGTGTAGTAAGAATTTGTATTTTATGATTTACCAGTTATACAAAAGTGATTCAAAAGAAAAGGACTTCAAATGTTATTCCCAGGAAATTTAATACACATGTTTGAAAATATAGCAAATTTAATTAAAATTCTAAGAGACCTTTTTGAGAAAATAAGGAAACAGTGAAAGTGTTCCTTACCCTTGGGTTAGAGGATTATTTTAATCTTCGTGTTGCAGTTTTAGAAGATATTCAACTTAGATACTAAGTTTTGTATTCATTCCACTCTTGGTTTTTGAGTTATGCGCACGTGCGCGCGCACCTTTTTCTACTTTTTAGGGTTCAGGCGGGCTTTAAACCAGCATTGCTGGATGTATTTCCAGCAAAATTCTGTAGCAATTTGTGAATGGAATATCAAATTACCTCTACTTACTGTAAGTACGTACATAGTTCAGAAAGCAGAGACACACATGGAGACCCATGCATTCTCTACCTTAGAGAGCAAAGTAAACGACATGTCTTATCAGTTTTGCGAGATCGGAAATGGTAAAGAGTATTTTTCTTTCTTTCTTTCTTTCTTTCTTTCTTTCTTTCTTTCTTTCTTTCTTTCTTTCTGTCTTTCTTTCTTTCTTTCTTTCTTTCTTTCTTTCTTTCTTTCTTTCTTTCTTTCTTTTTTCCGCATTGTTTCGGTGTTCCTGTTAGTTCAACAAATGGCTCTTCCTTTAGGAGAGTGCTAAAATAAGGCTTCTGGATATCTCAATATATACAGGAGGGGACGGTAAAGATCTACCAGGAGTCGTAAGTCTCCTCTTCAGCCGGAGAAATGCGCTCATCAAGACACCCCACTCCTTGGGGTGCAGGGTAACTTGAGACTAATCTGTCGCCTCTCCATGAGGCAATAGAACCAAAAGTAGATACCAACTTACGCACGACAATCCCAAGAAAAAGACTAGTAAAAACCACAGTGGGACCACTAGCTACTAGCTCTCCTGATTAGTATTATAAAACTTAAGGCATCTCCATCACTGCTGTATCGAGGCCAACCCAATCCCAGCAGCTCCCCAACCAAGGGCCCGAGGGTTCAGGTGTTCAGTAGCTAGGGTCCGCAGCGACCACACCACAGAATCCTTCCCCTCTAAATGCAGAACTAAGTGTCTCCCATATGTCACTACGCCTTTCATTGATATCCAGCTCCTTCTTGATTTAACTTCCTGCGGCACTACCAAATCTACAGTCCCCAAACAGTGCCTTGCGTAAAATCGAAGCATATAGGCCATTTAAGTGGTTGTTGCCTCGCTTCGGAAGCTAGCACTCACTGCTCGTGCCTATCGGAAAATAGCCTGCATGCTTTAGCTTTACTTTTAGAAAACCGTGTTTTTGTCTTAACCTAAAGTATATTTGTCTTTTGAGCTGCTGAGTTTAGCATACCGTTAAATTATTTATTGGAAATGTAATCATTCAATCTTAGCCTTCACATGGCTAGTATATAGTGGTATATAATAACCTAATAGTGGTAACTATAAAACCTGGCACTTAGTAGTTACAGAGTTAGTAAGTCGCCACAAAAGGTACGTATCTCATTGTATATGAGAGCCCCTAGTGGTTTACCGGGAAACATACGAGTCAGTTGGAGAATTTAATGTCATATCGGAACGTTAACCAAGGTAGCTCAATGGTTAAGAGTGATCGGACGGAGAACGGAAGATCAGTGGTTCAAATCCCGGCCATGGCATTGAATATTTCAGTCTGACTCTATTTCAGACATAGTTGTTCATTTGGCGAGCAACATTATCATGAGGCTGGGCGCACCCCATTTCATACCTCCCAGAAAGAGAAAAATCTGCTGGTAGTACAGGAGTGAAAACAGTATCTGCAGGAGTTGCAGGCTGAAACAGAAAGCTACTTTAGCCTCCCCAATAAGAGTGATTGCGATTTATGTAGTATAATTTTTGTCACATTCAGAATTAATTTTTCGTGTTATTTTTAATGTTAGGAACTGATGAAACGTACGAAAGTGAAGAGGAAAATATTTGCGCTGGCAGTTAATTTTATAACACAAAAAGCTCCGGGGACAAATTCCATCAGGAGTCAGACGCACAGAGAGCCCATTCGATTAGCATACTCGCCAAGGGATTCGAATGGCCCAGCATAGTTTTTATTTTTCCCATCAGACACAGTGGGGAAACATAATACAACTAAAACTCAAGGACAATGTTTAGTGGCATATATTTATACTTTCTATACTCAAAATATTAACTGCATTTAATATGGGTATATAGTTGTTTGCTCTTCTGCAGAACTGTTGAAACAATCGAAGTGATCGGAGCTCCGTAGTAGTGGAAGAAGAGGGAGGTTCATTTAGTCACCAAACAGCTGAGGATGAGATCGAATAATCTTGAAAACGTTTCAATTACACAATAACAAGTAAGTGAAGACTGAGTGTAAACATAGTGACTCATAAAATTCAAACTTAAAAAAATCGAAAGAAACCTATATCTGTAACCAAAAGAAAAATAAGAAGCTCAATTATGGCATACCACATTGAACAAATGCAAAATGTGGTTTTGTTTTGCTATAGTTTTGTTGGAAACCAATAAAACGATGAAGATGTTAAAAATTGTGTCTTAAACTATACTTCTTAACATATAATGTTTCAACCCACATCTTCTTAAGTATTTGTTATTCATTTTTAATATTTTGCATGATTATAAATTAACATTTTGCATTCTAACAACCTGAAGAGTTGCACTTCGTATCTTGGATTCTGTGTGCTGCTTAGAATAAGTTTTTCTTGGATGTTCTCTGACCTCTGAAACAGATGTCAATGTCGAAGTTCAATATACCCCAGCCTTGTCTGATTATTTTAACCAGTTTCATTTACCATCTCTGCAAACTTAAGGTCTAAGAAGGGCATAAAAACATAAAAAAATGTATCTAAAAGAATGAGCTATAACAAAACTGAGTTGTATGGAGATTCCCTAACAGAATTCGTTGCTATATGGCTGCCGCCATCAGGTCTAGCAGTCCTCATTATAATTAATCCTTTCCATCTCGAAGTTAAATAGGAAAAATAGGTCGCAGTTTTGAAAATTTATTTTTTATTGTCCTGATCGAATGCATCTAGGACCAAACTGTGGTAAATACTTTCTTAAGCTGTAATAAATAATTGGCAAACACAGATTTGATACATTAAGTTGAACATGCTACTTTATAGTAAAGCATTCAACGTGTTTTCAAATTCAGTCTTTCATTTTCAAAGCGATATCGTGTTTGAATAATCATAGCTTCACTAGAGATACGTTGTTAATATGTATATTTACTGAAACATCAGAAATATATGTTTACTTCTGAAAGAAAGTAATGATATTTGACTCTTAAACAAAATCATAACCTTCTTTTGCAAGGAATTAATATGCTTCCTCTCTCAATTTAGGGAAATCGCATCGCCATTAAATCGCGACCGAAGTCGAAATTACCTATGCCACAATTATGTGACTTGAAATAAATTGTGTTTCAAAAGAGATCTACACTTTATGTCAGTGCGATTTCGTTTATCGTTTAAAATTTGTCAGCTATACAGAGACAAATAAAATTCATTCCGAATGAAGACTTCTAAGATGCTCCTAGAAAATTAAACATATACACTTTATTTGGAATAAAAATGCTTTAACATGTGATGTTTTAATGAAAATGAAAGTCTTGAGTCATTTTTAGATAAAATAACAATTTGCGAAAAATATTCCTTTTAAAGGAATATATGGGGTTGGGAGATTTTCCTAAAAATCTTTCTGTCGTATCTTTGGAAGATACTGAACTTACTTGCCTACTTTTCTATTTGTCCGACTTTTCATTTTGATGCTGTACTCGCATCACTGCAGTGTCACTTTTGATGCAGTCTGCAGATTTCCGACCTTGTGATACTGCAATTAATTGGGTGCTGATAGTAAGAGATTTTAGTTGACGTCGTCAGTATAACGCTACATTTAAATAAGATAAAGTTTCAGAGGCAGATTAAAAGAGACATTTATATATAACTAATCACATAATAAGAAAGATAATAATGAGAATATAAACAGTAAGTAACAGTCAAAATAAGAAAGAAGTAAAATATAATAAATAGATGAATATTAAATTGAAAGCAGTAACGGAGAGATATCGAACTACGGCACCGAACTGTTGGCCGCGTCACTTACACTCATTTCGCGTCTGATTGGCAACAGGAAAGGACCTATATACAGTCTGATTTTTAAAAGAAGATACGTGAAGCTCCGTGAAGCTCAACTGTTACTCCACGTGAGGTTCCGCAATGTTGCCCAAACAGCAGACAGGAAGTAATGCAGCTCCCCTTACCTTATCATCTCAACACTCGAAACATAAACAAGGGTTCGAGCTATCTGAGTATGATTCACTAGTGTAACCAATCTGGCAACTTTTGTTTACGTTACCATAACAACGACCTTCTCTTACCCTTCGCGGCCCTTGCCTGATGACCTGCACGTGTCTTATTTTAAATCAGACTGTAGCGATCTGTCTTTGAAACTGCTTCATAGATCTGCAATTTATGAATATATTTGTTTCAAAACAAGTTAATTAATATTATATGTGTGATCGGCATGTTTTGAACATTTAATATAATAAAACTTGATTAAAAGCTTCAACTCTGTGTGTTTCTAAATAACATCTACGTAAACCCTGATTACCTGTCGTAGCTCTGCCGAGCAAGCTTGGGATTGATGTGGATGCTGCGAAATCTTCGAGATATTTAATATCGACGGAGACCATTTATTTCCCGCATCCCTTGGATGTACCTACTGCCAGCTGCTCCAGAGGCGAGCTATGACATCTTTACCTCAGGATAGCTGTGAGAATAAACACCAGTTAAGTTGATTAATAAATGTAATAAATTTAATAATATGTTTGACTCGAGTTGCCAACTCCTTGAGAATTTAGTATGACTGTTTCTGAATTTCAAAACGATGTATCTATTGAAATATTAAAACATTTGACTTCTGACTTCTGTCAGAACTGATGACTTCTGTCAATAACTTAAGTTTTAAAACAACTGGTTTCCTTATAACAATGAGAAGCGTAATTTGCCAAGAGTCACGGGTGTCCTCGGCGGCGAGGTGTAAAACGCAGTGGGTCCTTAACGCTGCGGCTCCAAAAGTCAATAATAGCAAACATTTGCTTTATTTTGTAAAATAAGAAGGAACAGCATTTATTTTAGAAACATGTGCTCTTTTATCAACTCGACTACCGCCTGCAATCAATATCCACCAACATCTTTACTTTACTTCGCTAAAATCGAAGCTTTCCATTTGTCTGTAAAATATAGTTGTAAATTTGGTGACCTGCAAACACTAGGACATTACTTTCCTCTTAAAATTTCTGAATTTGCCTACGTGATTTAATAAGTACAGCTATTATGATCTGGTTTTCTTAATGATTGAATTCACCATAACACTAATTATCAGCTACATTGACTTGCTAATTGCTGAACATTAACACAAGTAGACTAATCACCCCTTACTCTATGACAAATTACAGCTTCTTAAATCTCCTTGAATTATGATTGGATTTTAACAGACTTAAATTATTTATATTCTATTCGTCTTTTTTCCTTGTATAAAGGATTAATCTTATTCGTCAATATTATTTTGCGATCAGTTTTTGAGCTACAACATTCGCACAGACGCGCGCGCGCCAAGAACATTTTTCTAATTTTTTTATATGCCGAAAGTCTGAATATATGTATTTCCAATGAAGCAATAATGAATTATTAAATGAAAAAAAAATTAATTAAGTAGTAAAGAAAATAAAAACAAACCTTAAGAAGAAAAAAGCCATAAATGGTCTAATAAATATGCATTATTATAATCTAGGACCTATGATTACGTTTTATGTACAGATTAGCACTGTCTATGATGCAACATGAATTCAAGACCTGCTCTTAGCTAATAATTTCCATTTACGTCAGGAGACATACTAAACAACTGCGCATCCTTGAAACCAAAGCTCTTGAGCAGTATGATTTCCTTGTTTGCAGTACGTTACCAGGAACATCTAATTTAAACGATTGCCTCAGTTTCTTCCAGGTAGCCTGAGAGCAAGCAGGTCGGCACTAGGTGAAATCGAAGCCGGGTCTCTTGCAATAGCCTGGAGCACAAACCACTCCATCAGAGAGCTAGTCAGTCCCACAGGCGCCAGCTCTCTCGGCTTCTGCAACGGATACCGATATCTCAAATGACAGGTACTTGATCGCATCTTCGACGTTATCACAGCAAAAAGCTCACGACAAGCGTAAACACTGCACAAGAGGAAGATTTATCATTCTTTTCTCCTCTCATTACTTTTGTCCGGTATACACAACTTCAGTCAAGGGTAAATGTTGGGTGACATGATCATTTCCATTATTCTTACTTACAGTGTTGAGACTTTCAGGATCGAAATAATATCGCGTATAATGTATTGTGTACCGCGAGAATTTATGGAAAAATTAGCTGTTTTTTTTTCCGGAATTGCATTAACTTCTGTAAATAAAGGGCTCAAAATAAGCACAACCGGGTATGTATTGTGGGATATTCCATACATTACAATATATTCTATACGACATGTGTAGTGTTTAACGCCCGCTTTTACTACATATGGCACCGCAAGCGATGACACTGATGATGCATGAGATGAAGATGGAGCACCGGTGGAATGAGATGGCGGGGGAAACCGGAGGTCCCGGAGAAAACCCGCCCCAACGCCGTGTTGTCCACCACAAATCTCACTTTGCGGTCGCCTGGATTCTATACGAACAACTTATTTTTGCTAACATTAAACCAATCAAAATGTTATGACTAGAGCCTGCATTTCTGCATATTTGCTTGTTTTATTCTTTGATAGTTAAGCATATACATGTAAGTAATAAGTGTATTGCACATTGTAAGGAGTTTGTTCCGGAAGTTTTATAGTGAACACAAATGCACATTTTTGGTGTTAGTGCATATTTAAACATATATTTTGCATTTTCAGCAGTGATTCGTACATTTATTTCGCCCTGACACTTTAAGAAGAAAGGAAGGATAAATTTTCTCTTTTATTGCTCTGTTTGTGTAGGACTTAAGGAAGGTTGACAAAAATGAGACAGTAGCAACAATAATGAGAGCTTCCTTATATAAAAATTATGCCGCTCAACAACTTATATAGCGCTCAACAATCATGCGGTAAATATTTAAAGTTCGGTGCAGTCGTTGCATCTTAAAACTCGATACCGTTGTATTAATGCAAACGAAGAGGTCCGCCCCAACGATAACATCCCCAAGAATTAAAGTGTCATTTTACCTTAACTTTTAAACTAACACTAATGTGCTGTTAGTAGGAAATGAAATATTACAATGCCGAAGAAGTAAAGCTGATTTGATGGAAACTGAATGATGGATTGATAGACATCCTACTTTTAAGTTGGACTTATAGCAGGCTACTGTGCGAGTGTGTTAAAACAATAAGTTTTATTTTTTTACTTTCTGAATGCGATTTTCGAGTTAGTGATTGTTGGTTTTATTTAACTAAAATAAACTCATATTATTTTATACTATTGTTATAGATGCCCTGCAACAAAGAATTATAGGTTATGCAACATCTACAAACAGCTACAAACAACTCATAGAAATATAACATTTTAAGTGACAGAATTTTTTTTTGGGGGGGGGCAGAAAACGGTGAAAAATGTTTAATTATTAATTGCAATAAACACGACTAATACTAAAATATACTCAGAGGCTAATAAAACTTAATTAGTACCTGTGTTTAGGAATTTACCATTTGATTATTTCAAGATTAATAAATGAGAGAAAGTTGAAATAATTTAGTTTATTTTAAATGCATATTATAGAGTTTTAGAGCACATTTAGCAGATTTTTGGTGCATAGATGCTTGCATATATTCATACTTTATATTCATACTATAAGTTTACTTTACAAGGCATCCATAAATGTAGATGGAGAATAGATTTTATATTTTCTGTTGTTAATTTGTTTTTGGCAGTGCAGTAGATAGCTACATACGCACCCGAATTTTGCCCGCCTCGGTAGCGTAGGTGGTAGCTTGTCTGTCTCACGTTCAAGAGGTCCCGAGTTCGAATCTCGGTCAGAGTGAGATACCTGGATATGGTTTTTCCGGGGTTTTCCCTTATTCTTCAAGACGAATGTTGGGTAACTCTAAGCTCTATGGATCCTGGACTCATTTGAGCATCATTAACCGTCCGATTTGACTTAACGTTGGAGGACGTAAATTACACACAAAAAAAAAACCGCACCCCAATTTTCTGACGTAAACGGCTCTCTATTATCAGGTAACATATTCCTGTATGACGAAACGGTTCTTTCAACGGAACATGACGTCAGGACATTACTAATGCAGCAAATTCTAGGGGTAATCTTCCTGTATGGCTTTTTGCACAACTTTCATATCTTCAAAACCACGATGACGTTGAAGAATCTTCTGCAGCTTAAACAAACAATGCAACTCCTAATGATCAATGTATTTCTTTTTTGGATACCTCAACAGAGAAAATTTGGTAACAGGCCTTCCAACCGGAGAATAGCTTCTGGTTTAAAAAAAAAAAAAAATATATATATATATATATATATATATATATATATCAATAATGTAGGAGGGCCGCATTTGTTAATAGCTGTAGCAATCTGAAATAACTCCGTTGCAGTATTTATAGGATAGTTATAAAAACATCTGATGAGGTTATTTCATCTTCAAGTTTTAAAACTAAAATGCGAGCAAAAATATAGGTTAAAACCTAAAAATCTGGTTCCTAGTTATTATTTTAGATAAAATTTCTCTACATTACACCTAAAAAAATTCAATATCGAGGTTTCATGAAATGTACGTTTTGAAATTCACTGAATAAAAATAGCATTTTTAGAAAAAGATCCATGAGTATGTGTGTATGTATTCATGAGTAGCATAACTCCAAAAGAATGGCCAGTTAAATTCCTACTTGGTACATAAGGTTAGCGTTTTCAAACGTGCTACGACTATAAAAAAAAGACATCTGAAATGTTCATATTGCAATAGCTCCGTCGATTTTTATTAAAATTCCTTATTTTTCAAATCACAGAGTATCCTTTGTAGTACTCATTCGGTAGTCATTTGGTACTTATTAGGTGTAGTTATTTTAGCATTATTGGAAAACTTTAAGCGACAGCATTACCACACAAAAAAATATCATTAAAGCACACAGTTTGTTTTTTTAAACGTTTCCCAGACATTTCTTATTATTGGTTTTAATTTTCAAATACTTTTACTGTTTATAATAGAAAGTCGTGTAGTCCCGCTGCTCGAACGGTTGCCCTGGCTGTATCTTTGCTAATAGATACCTCTGAGATAACGCACTGATTATTCTTGTAAAAGAGAGAGGGATACTGACGGGTCTCCCGGTCGTGTGCTAAGCACCAATGAACGCATCACTTCAGCCAATGGAATTCACAGAAATCACAAATGACAGATATATTTTCACTCCACGTGGAGTAATCAGTGCGTTATCTGAGAGGTATATATTACCAAAGCTAAATCCATGGTAACCGTTCGAACAGCGCGACTATGCTAGTTTCTTCCCAACCCCTCTCTGGTTTCCTCACTCTCCTGATCACGAAAAGAGGACAGTATTTCCAAGCCATTACATAGCGAACATCTTTTAAAAAGTTTTGACTATCGCTTAAGCTACTCCATTTTCCTATTCCCGCTGTATCTTCAGGCAAATATATAATAAAACAGTGCCTACTCATTTTATCTCAATTAGCACTAAATACCAAAAAAAAAAAGCTTAATACATAAAAACTGAAGCTAATAATAGTGAAGCAATACAAACATTAAAATAAAATATAATTTGTTAATAACTTCACTAACTGTTTAAGAAATTGTAAACCTGAGATCCTTGAAGTATTTTCAATTTCCTAAAAAGATAAATGAAGTTCGTAACAAATATATAATACATCAGACTTTTTTCTATTGGCTTCATATCAATCAAAACAAAAACAGTATAGAAATAACATTACACTTTTGTTGCATGTACAGGGAATACAGAAAACAGAATTGGAAATCATGTCTATATCCTGGCCCCGAAATTCCACAGTGATTCCACAATATCGTGAGAAAGAACTGAATGTCTGCAATTTAATAGAAGTGACAAAAATAGTGAAAAATTCAGATGAAAAATAACATATCTCAGGTGTAGTGATCCTGTAGAATAAATAAAATGTTTCTTTTTAAGTAAATACTGCACATTGCGTGTAGTAGGCGTTTGTTTGTATATTATGGTTGGCAAGTTACACAAATTATAAATATTTACAATTCCTCACGAATGTAGAAAACTTGACAGGTTATTCTAAGAAAATTCACTATAACTATACGTTTTAATGTGACATGTATATGTTAAATATATGTGTTTTATATTACAGTCGTTAAAACCATTTTTGACAAAATCAAAATTTCCGAAAAATGTTCCATGCAAGGGGTAGTATAAGGTGGGGGCTTAAATTTCAAGAGCATGATAAACATCAAACCTTGCTAGTTCCTTGCGTAATTTTATGCGATACCTAAGAAAAAAGTCTACTTGAATTATGAATTATAAAAATATTAAAAAATATTTTTAAAAATATGTAGAATCGCTGTTTTTACTAGGTGTAAGATGACACTAGAGACTTTGAATAGCGAAGAATCGTAACTATGCTGATGCAAAAATAACAAATGGTGTGTGTCAAAATGAGTGTTTCGAGGGTGAACCTTTTTTCCGTTAGGAAAAACCCATATGGCCATCGAAAGGGATAATTATGAAAGTTTTATACCTGAAGAAATTTGAGACGAATTGCTAATCTTACCTTGCTGTCACAAAAGTCATCTGCAGTTTATGACAAAGAATATTTATACTTTAAAAAATGGCACAGTTGAAAAAGTGTTATGAATATTTACGAGGAAGACTGTAGAGATTATTAATGTATCCTACGGATATATATTGTAGCACTGTACTTATAGATGTCGTAGTCTGTTTCTCGTTTTTCAGATAACTAAAGAAAAATTGAACGTCGAATGAAGACATCTAAGAGGTAATCGATAGTCAAAGAGATTATATGTCTTTGACACTATTAGATTAAGCGTTCTTGAATAATGTATTTTTATCTGGCAAATTTTAATTTATTCTTCTGCTTAACCTGCTATATTGAGATAATACAACTCTTTGCAGAGATTATTCATGTCTAACAGTTAAAGGTCTACTTTTCAGTAACAAAAGTATCGCGTAATGATTTTTTTTTCTTTATGGGGGGATAAACAAATTATCTCTCATTTGAGAAAAGTTAAGCATTGGGAAATCAAACAAATGACTAAAAATATTTCAGAAATGATTCATTCACTATACACAAAAAAGTATTTGACATGAATTGTTTCTAGTAGATTTCCATTTTGGGGTCGATAAGATTTCGTCTCTTACAGCTTAGCAGTTATCCTAAGGCATTCTGAATGAAGATGGCTACAGAGGGCATTGCCAGAAAACTCAAAATATGCAATTCATTAGGCTTGAAAAAGATCTTAAACATAATGATATTTTAATTAAATTTGTTACAGACATATTTGATTAAATAAGAAGTTTCTAAAAATGGATAATCTGGGGTAGGAAGGTTGTCTTAAAAAACCTTCCTTGGAAAATGCTAAACTTAAATATTAAATTTCGTTTTTGAGCTATATCGCAGAAACACATACACACTTTTTCCTTAAAAATGTATTCTTTTATGCAGCAAATCTGAAATTTTCGGTGAAATATCGATATGGAATTCTTGGATATAATAAAATACTTCCCTTACAAGAAGATCGGAAAACAGCTACATGTAAATGCGGAAGTAACATATTCATCCTGTCATTAACATGCCACTAACCGACTATTTTTCTAAAATGAACAATGGAAGTAAAAATCGCCCTTGTCCTGCTGTGATAGAGTTCTTGTTATTCTGTCTTACACCGCCATGTAGCCTGCGATTTCTAAAGAACATTTGCATCACGGGGCGAGAAAGAAAATGCCCATGACAGATGAAAAAGGGAAAGACACCGACTTGGGGGAAAGCATGGGTAGGGTTAGGAGGGACAAAAGAAAGGCAAGTGTAGACGTCATTTTTAATGGAAACTTCTGCTATTGTTGCTTTCTCTCCATAAAGACTATTTAGTTCCGAAGTTTTAACTTCTGATCACGATCTGGCTCCACCCGAACCTACAAAAGCCGGGTTTCAAGCTTGCAAAACTGAGAGATTGAAGCATATTTCACTGGCCGCCCTTTGCACCAACACTGCCACCATCACCCCTTGACGCCGTTAATAATTCAGGACATTTTTTAGATATTAATTAATTTCAATGTAAAACTTCCTTTTTTACCTTAGTTAAAGTAGCAGCACACGGAGGTCCATCTTCACTCACATGCCTATTTTTCAGTAGATATTTTGATCAATTATCCTAAAAGCAAAGTTAATATGATCCCACAGTAATGAAATACGAGGGAATTGACAAGTGAACCATGGTCAATATTAAAACATACAGGTAAGGGCACCATATTTCGGATAGCTGCCTAATTTCGGATGGTAGATTTTCTGCTCCGTGAGCTAATGCACTCCCGCGAGGAAGAAGTGAACAAGTAGGAGGAAGTACCAAGTGAACACAGTGAACCTCTAGCCATTATGAGTTAGTTGCAATGAGGTAGTATTGGCAAGTTGTTTTGTTTACGATCAGAGCGTTTGAAGATCACTTTTCAGAGTGATTTGTTGAGCTTAAAGTAAGGTCCTAAATCAGTAATTCTGCTTGTAATATGTTAGTATATGATAGGTTTCTTATATGCATTAATATTTGAAATTACTTATATCTTGTTTAACAAGCTGTTATTTATCCAATATGGCGGAATTATTAATTTCGGATACCACAGGGCATCGTAATTTCGTATATCCGAAATTAGGAATGAACAATATTTTACCAATCTAAAATACTTTTTGTTCATCAGATGGCACCAGGGCGCAGAAGAATGTGCTCAGAAGAAGCAATGTACAGATTTATTATTTTATCTTGACAGGAATCCTGCGCGGTAGGGATGAGTAGCAACTGTGGTGGGGATAGTGCACCTATCGCCACAATGCGTCACCCGCAAAATTAAGAGAGGGGAGGGCGGTGCATAAAGTGTCTAAAAACAAATTTCATTCTAGAAGCCAGTTTTGCAGCTCTTATAAACTAAGTTGTAATTCTTACTATGGTAGTAATCTCCACGCTTTTGTTGGATCTTAAATAGTACATAGGCATTTGGAACAAAACCCCGTTCTCCTCCAGCAGGCATGATAAACAACTGCGGCCTTTCAATATCGCTGCAGAGTCCCTGTAACGTATTTCACTCCAGACATATGGTCCAGTATGTGCTGTATTTATATAAGTTTCATCCATATAACTATATAAACTTCACTTCGATATCTCCGAATATTTCGTAAATACTTAAGCTTTTTTGCACGTATGGTGCGATGTTCGATTAAAATTTGTCTGTCACGCTTAGTGTTTTTTTTTTTTTTTTTTTTTTTTCAAATAATCCTAGCTTCAAAAGAACTCTTCTTTATGTTCAGACACTGCCTTGGAAGTCAGTAGAATTTTTAGCTTCATACGCAGTTTCTTCAAAGTTGGTCTTAGTTTTTCTGTGCTTTAACAATTATTCATAGTTTGCCTAACTACTTATGAATTAATACATCCAAATTAGATTTTGTGCATGTTCTTAATCTTTGTTTACTGGGCATAGAGAAGGACGTTGCTGCACTAGCACCAATGGCTTTTCTTTCCTTAATAACTCTCCTAAACTGCTTTCAGACACAACTGTTGCCTTAGATACCCTTCCCCAAATTTTTGTGGCTGACCCAGACCACTGTTCCTTTTTTATAAATCTATGGATATTGGTTATTACTTCTCGTGTTTTTAAATGTAGCTAATATGCTGCTAAGACGCGTCATTTATAAATGCCCTTTTGGAACCAGGAGACAAGCACATTTTCAAACAAGCTGTAGTGTTACCGAGTAGCTCTGCACGTGTTCACTTGCTCGCAACTGGTACGCAACTGACCTGCCCTACCCTCCAGTTGCAACCGTTCTGAGGTGGACTCGTCCAGATACCACTGCGCATCGCTCTGCACTTTTCAAGATAAAAAAACACATCCGTAAAGGCCATCAAGGAATGTGTGTAGTGTTTAACGCCCGCTTTTACTACATACGGCACCGCAGGCGGTGACACTGATGATACATGAGATGAAGATGGAGCACCGGTGGAATGAGATGGCGGGGGAAACCGGAGATCCCGGAGAAAACCCGCCCCAGCGTCGTGTTGTCCACCACAAATCTCACTTTGCGGTCACCTGGGATCGAATCCGGGCCGCCTTGGTGAGAGCCAAGCGGTCTAACCACTGAGCCACGGCGCGGCCGGCCATCAAGGAGAAGAACATGGGATTTTTAAAAGCTTTCAAATGGTGTGGCGTACCTCGCTCCACACTGGAGAATTATGTAAACCACATACAGAAAGATATTGTCAGTTAATTGACTACAGAAATTGGAAAAGAGTGCGCACTTGTCGAGAAGCTGGAAACCGAACTGGCTGCATACTGTACGGTTATGGATGATCCCTACTTTGGACTTAGAAAGAAATATCTTAGACGAATGGCATTCCAGCTAGCTTTGATCAACAATGTAAAGCATCCATTTGACTGGAGTAGCGGTATGGCTGGAAAAAAATATCTCAGGGATTTTATGAAAAGAAACTCTCAACTGGCTTATCGCACTCCACAAAAGTATCCGAAATTAGGCACCATTTTTGTAACCTAATCTAAATGATCTTTAATGGTTTTCATTATATCTTATGTGAACTTAGTTTATAAGACTTTTTTTACTAAGGGATTGTAAGCTGATATAAATAAAGAACGTTGTCACAGAATTTCGTGTCTGTTGATGTACTATAATATGTAGACTACCCAAAAATAAAAATTAGTATCCGAAATATCCAGACCTTTTCCTAATAAAATTAACAATAGATTAATTATAGGAAGTGCACCAAAATAGAAATTAATCACGAGATATCCACAAATTACATTTCAATATACAGAGATGGATCCATAGGAAGTGAAAGGATTGGATGATACAGTAGTGTTCAAAGTCAAAATTCTCTTGTTTAAATTACGTACCTAACTTATTTTCCATTTCTATTTGTGAACTGTGCGCAAAATGACAGGCAATGTTGAACATATAGACACCAACAGTTCGGTATTCTTTCTGATTCCCTCAAATCCATATAGGTAAGCAGTTGGTACCTATGGTCAACAGATGTACGTACTTAATCATTTATCATGCTATTGTTAACATATAATAATCCATATGTCTTAACAGTTGTTTATTGCTTTTTGTTTTATTGTTGCTCTTATACTGTGCATTTTATACTGTAATATTGTGGTAAAAAAAGAGTTTTGCGACGTTAAAGCATATGTTAAAAAAAGGATAGAAGAAAAACAAACATAATTGTAAGATTTCTCTGGGAATATAGCTCTAGCAGTTCAATGAAAAATTGCATCCCTTTGTGTGCATTTGTTTATCTATAAACAGCATAATCCAAAACAAAAGTTAGTTGTTGTTACGTCAGGCACTTTAAAACATACAAAGGGAAGAGGTTCCTAGAATCCCTCCAACCTTAAGCCATTATACGGAAGCATTTATTTATTTTTTACAATTGTTATTACGGTATATTTACCGTATTTTCTTACTGGGAAGATTAATTATTTCGCCTAAACAATGCATTTTATAACATTGTCTAGCTGATATGTATTCTTCTGGGTTTCCTTTCGCCTAATTGGCTAATGTACGCCTTTGAATGAGAATGAATGACAACCTATGTGCGATGTATATCTCACATTAGTAAAAGGAGATTAGATTATAATGTATATTCGTAATTTGAGGCACTTTTTGCCACAGAATGAGTCATACAACAGTCACTTTGAGTATTTTTGCTGAGTTTGCTTGAAAATATTTTTGGAGACTTAAAGTGAAGTCTCTCTTTAAAACATTTTCCGCTAAAACTAAATAATTTTGAGTCTAAATAAACTGATACATAACTCAATATCGTCATACCCACTGAAACCCATTATTGTTTTCAAATATGATACCGGCAAAGTTTGAAAATCGCCATTCTGTATAATGACAATTTTTTTTTTACACATTTCCTTAGTATTTTATAGAATAGCGAAACCTGAACAGGCAAAGTATTATTTTTGTTATAATATTGCATATTTAAATACAAACTCTGGCGTTGCTGAGGAGCATATTGGCTCCGTTACTCTAAGTTATTGTAAGGAAGACTTCCACCTTCCAGTATTCAAAAGTAGGTGTATGGGGCCGGACGCTAGTCGAGTTGTCAGAGGAACTTAGGATCTTAGCTAATAACCACGATGGAAGATCAGAGTAATACCTGGTATGTATGTACCTATGGATGCATAATGATTCTATATAAATGTGCAATTTACACTTTAACCAATTTTAAGGTTACCGAAGGTAACATTTCTAGATCATGCAGTGTTTATCTAAATATTCTCAGCATTTTGTCACAGGTTCTTCTGTTAAGCTACATTTAAACTATTTTAAATTGTATGCAGATATATTTAAAGTGTTTAGGAAAAAGTATTTTACTTTTAGTTTGCTAAATAGGTGCGACGCAGAAATCGCAATTTTGGGAAAAAAAAAAAAAAAAAAAAAAAAAAAGTAATAATTTCTTAAAATACTGCGTGTATAGTTCATTAACAGTTCCATTCTTGCAGAAAACATTTCTGAACATTTAAACATATGTTTTAAACAAATATTTATTTTCAGCAACTTAAAAGTGTAATAAAATCCTAAGCCAATTTTAAGCTCATATTTTTCTATTGCAAATTTGAACAACATAGCTTAAAGCCTATAATATATGGAACATTTTTAATGCTCAAAGGTGTAAGAAAAATCAAAACCGTGTAAAAGGCATTTAAAGTAAATAAACGCCTTTAGACGCGTGTCCTTGAGCATTTAAATGGTCATGTTTTCAAGGTTTAAAGAGCTTTGAGATCAAAAGCCTTATAAACAGAGGCAAGATTTTGTTGTAACAATTATTTATAAAATTCGTATTATTAATTTTAATTGGTGGTGTTTTGTTTTTTTTTACCATAAATTCGCATTAATTTCGCGCAAATTTTCGGGGAGAATTAATGAGTAATGACACGGCTGAAATCAAAAGTAACAGGTAAATAGAGTAGCACACCTGTTAAAACCCCTTTTTCACAAATTAAAATATTTTATTTGAAATCAGCAATTAGTAGGTAACATGAATAAGATCAAATATCACACATCAGACCTCGCCAAACTGCAGCATACAACAAGTTGTGATATTTTCGCTTTTCATACTTGTTCTTTTGTCTGTCACAACTAAGTTATATGTAGAGAAAAAGTTCTCACTGTCAGCGATTGACATCGGCAACCAAAGACATTGAAGGGACTTTTCACAAAAATTGCGGTAAGACTCAGCTTTTGCCTTCGATGTCAAGTGTGCTCTTACTATATCTAAACTGTTATCGTTACCACCATGACTTAATGTTCAACGTCACAAAGCTCTTTGTAACAAAGAAGCAAATCAGAATCACAAGTAATATCACTAGTTTTAAATGCATTAGTTGTTTAAATGCTGCCGTTACATGATTTAAATCACCTATACTTGATTTAGTAACTAGTCTAGAAGGCTCAAACAAATGATCCAAAGCTTTTATGGTTATTACATCATCAGTTTCTCTTGCATAATGGAGTTCAATTTAGAAAAAGTCATACGAAGCAAACTTTTATATTCTCTTCTACTGCTTCTCTAACACTGGAATCCATAATATGATCTACAAGTGCACTTACTCTGTTTCCAAATTGACCACTCTCTAATATTTCACATTTGGCTCTCGGCGAGTTAATTTGGCGGGAAAAAGGTGAGCCACAAGTTTTTGTTTAGATTGAAATTTCTAATATTGGATTTGTTACCAATCTGCAATTTTCATAAACAAACGTCGCCTGTACCTTTACAATACTACAACACTTGGCATCGCAAAAATGATCATTTAAGAACTTTCGCGCAGGAACTGAAAGCTTCTCTTTTTTAAAAAAATAAATCGACAATCGCATAAGAATAGCTGACAATGTAAACTACTGAATTAAGCCAGCTAGACCAGCATGTCAGTACGGGCTATGAGGACAGTTTTATCTTCTAAATCCATTTGGTTTTCAGTGAGGTATTTTTTCTATTCATTTTTTAACTTTTGGGCATTTTGGAACACATTCTTAAGCCCTGAGGGTCAATATTTTTATGTTAATGTAATGTCTGAGAGTAGTTTCCAAGAAGTTCAATCTTCTCAGTACCTTTAGTCTTTTTTTATTTATTTATTTTTTTCTGCTGTGCACAGTGTGCTATCCAATAAATAACATTCCTAGTTAGCATACGACAAACATTTCTCAGTATCACGGACCAACCGGATGCTACGGTGTCAGTTTATGATGATATCACTTTATTGCCTTTGATAAGTGTTAAATTTTATCTTGCTTTCGTTTTGTCAACATTTTTTTCCGACTTCTAGCTTCATGTTATGAAGACATGAATATCAAATTAAAGTTATATTTATGCAATTTGTAATAAATATAATTTTCCTATGCAGACTAAAAATAATAGAAATTTTCTCATTTATCGCTAAAAAAAATATTATTCTCGAAAAAAGGAAACATTCGCGAAAATTCTCGAAAAATCTCTAAAAACAAAAACTCTTGCCTCTGCTTGTAAGTAAAAATTCACATGAAAACTAATTTTTACGTGTTTTCTAACATTTTTCATCTATAAATACCTTTAAAGCAATAAAATTCTGTCTGCCTACATTAAAGGTAAAATTACTACAAATGTTATCTCATTAGCAGGGTACCTATTTTATGTAATTACACATTCTGCTCCTGTGTTTGCATAAAGGTTTGTGTAGTCATAAGAAAAGCTAAAATGTTGATAAATTACACTGCTAGGACCCTTATTCCAAAGTTCTAAATTACATATTTTTACATATTTTGAGCTACAATACATACCTATTTGATAAAATAATATATAGTTTTACATATTTTAATATTAATGCGGATTTACTATACATTTTCTACATTTTCTTTCATTATCGTTGCATAGCAAGAAAGCGAAGAAATTTTGTAAGTTCTATTATTATGGTTCTCATCCATTATCGTCAATCCTACACACGATATTATTGTTGTCTCGCTATAATGTTTATCCTGCGGCTCGCTTTGTTTCTTTGAGCATTAAATACACAAATTGTTAACTATTGTGATTATGACTGTTTACTAAAAACAATGGAAGCTAAGTTGCATGTGTTCGATGCGGACCAAAATGACTGGTTTTAAACGAGTGAGAAAAAGAAAGGAAAAGCTTCAGAATTTTTAACAACGACTTGTACGGTTGCGCCTTCATTATCATCAAAACTGAAAACGTAGATTTCTGTTGACTGTGCTTTAATTATTGTTGGTTAAACAGTCCTCTGTCAAACTTATGATAAACGTACACGGTGTACGAACAGCAGGAAACAAAATTTCACACGCACTCTTTGTTCTTTTAAAGTTGCCATAACGACTTCGCAGAAGTAACCCGCCAACAGTCAGAGAAACACAATACCACACTTGCACGTTCAGCTCTACACTGACGACGTCTGCACAGCTGTTTAATGAAGGTCTCTACTAACACCATCTAGCGTGAGATCCCTGCACTACGTCAACGAGTGGCAGCGCCCTCGGAGTCCGGTTTCTTTTGGGTCCCCCCTCGTATACTTTTGTAAACCTGTGGACGTTCGTAACCTTTCCTTTGACATTCTGTCTGCGTGAACTCGTGTGGTGATTACTGTGACTCAACTTACGGCGTATTCAATCCTCTCATTGAAACCGGTCCACTACCGGGCACCTCTCAACAAATGCAACCGCTCCAACGTCGCTGCCCGGAATTCAGTGGCCCAGTTGTATATTCGATTCTGAGAGAGTTCGATGAAGTTTTAAGTGAATTTAAGCTTAATAGTCTCTGTAGCTCAGATTCTTACGCTGTTATTAGTAAGAAATGAAAATTCCCTTGAATTTGAAGGTGTGTTTGTAATATAGAATACCCTTATTTGCAGAACGATAGTTACACTGATCTCAATGAAAGTTGCCAATTATATTTCCTTTACACAATAAGTATTAATACATTAACGTTTCCACCACTACACCCTTAGAGCAACAGCTAAGTATGTATAACTTGAACGCGGTCCTTAGTTACTAATGATTGCCGATAATCGATCTCAGTGGAAGATCACTTCTGTAAGGTACGAAACACACAAAAGAAGAGAATCTGAATTTAGGAATGCAGCTCTTTTATCAGTTTAAGTACTGCCCACTTAGTTTCAACCTTACGTTGGCAAATTTGGAGCTCCTCATCGCACTACAAACGTTAGCGACTCACGACACGTAATGTTTATCCTAATTATTATGAAAACAGTTATTTTAAACCATAAAGTGGTAATGCAGCAGAAGATTAAATATTTCAACAGTTAAGTTTCTTGTGTTAAGATTCGAAATTCAGTCAGTATCTCGCTTCAAGTAGCTCATGCATTATATATAATAACCCATGTCGCGACAGCCCTTAGAGGGCCAAGGCCTACCAACCCGACTGCCGGCCTCACGCCCACTTACGCACGGCAGAGGTGGACGATCATCCAACCGATACGGGGAGGAGATGTGGTCAGCATCTCGGCATCCCCCTAGCAGGAATGTTGGTTTCCGTGACCAGGGCCGCTTACCTAACGTAAGCTCCTCCCTTTCCTCACGATGCTGAGTGGGCACCGGTCCTATACGCGGGACCTAAAATCCCTACCACATTGGTGGGATCGAACGGCTTTGGCCAGGGACCAAGGTATACTGCCTTAGCCCACTACGCCACGGCATTACCCTGATTAAACTTATTAGCCAGCATAACCGGTGTTACCCATTCTCGCAAATAATCACGCATAACGTAAATAAACTGTTCTTATAGTTCACCACTAGAGCAGCTGACGACAGATTCACGAATCATCGAAATATTGGAGACAGCATAAAAAACGCCTCGGGAGTGATAGGATAGAACTTGACGGAGTGGATTCGGCACGTCTATCAGAATGATCTTTTGTACCTATGCCCCCAAGTGGGCTATCCCCGTGAGGAAGAATGAAGCGAGAGGAAACAGGGAGGCCGACCCCAAGGAGTCACAACAATGCAGAGAGCATGATCCTTATCATTTACCAGCTTGAAACTCCCCGGCAGTACAGTACAACCGATACGCCTCCTACCGTTGTTCCCAAACGGTTCGCCAGGCCGGCTCGGAGACCGGAGGCCGCCATGCCAGAGCTCCGAAAACTCTCGGCAAAGTTGCACATCCAGCATCCCTGCTAACACGGTCCTGAAACGGTCCACTAGGCCGGCTCAGAGACCAGAGACTGTCCTACCGGAGGAGGTGTTTACCAAGAGCATATCATCCTGCCTTACAGCGCCGAGATCCCGCCGACACTTCTACCTTGAAAGAGAACACGATGAGAGATGACATGGAAAGTTAAACGAGGTGAAATGGAGGGGCAGGACATTCGGGGGATGTAATTAACCGACCCAGCATTCGTTTGGCGACCTGGGGAAACGTCCGAAAAACCCCAGAGGTCAGGTAGGACGGCCATGGGAATTGAACCCTGGCCTCCCGAATTCGGGCTACAGACGAAACGGTCTGAGCCATTCCGCTCGCAGCTCGGGAGGAAACTTCAGCGTAATGCTCAAGAGAGTTTCTACTGCCACTGAAGCTAGGGCAGAGGGAGTAAGTTACTACAAGAAAATGTAATCAATATATAGCAACCGTGCTAGAAAGAGTGCTAGCGTGTAAGGGTGCTTACCGTGCTAGCGGAAAGAGCGGAAAACAATTTCCGGGAGATAGTACTAAAACTATATACAGTTCTACGAGCATTTTACTGACTTGTATTCATTTGTTGGTGGCGCTGTGTCCTGAAGGTTAGGCCGCTCACCTCTCACTAAGGCGGTCCGGGTCAATCCCAGTAGACAGTATGTAGTGTACAAAACTGTGCCTTGGCGGAGTTTCCTCGGGTTCTCCGATTCCCCCTCCATTCATTCTATCATCACAATTTCTTTCATCCATTTCGCACTTTTCCATACAGTCTCCTTCCTCACCATAATACCATTCTTCCGGCTGATCAGCTATCATGACTCTCTCTGATCCAGAGTTAGTCTGCTCCTCTACAGATATTTGACATCCGGGGCCTCTTGTAAATCCTGAGGAGTGTAAATCCTCCATATAAAGAAGAAGTATTCGTTCCTTATACAAGAATGTTGCCCAAAAGTGAGATATGACTTCTAAAACTTGTGTACGATCAAATGTAGTATGTGTTGAGTTTCGGAAAATTAAATTGGGACTCATTTTTGCATTCAACTTTAAATAAAGGCACAAATCTTCAAACTAAAAACCCATATCTACCAGACGCGAAGGAAACATTTAGGAAAAGAAATATCCGTCAAGCGTTTCGGAGAAATAAATGTTAATGGGCAAATTTATTGTCAAAATAAAATATTAAAAAAAAACTGTTTTTCTTAGCTTTTTGATAATTTTTACCTGATAATAAAAGTCAGATGTGCAATATTACGGTGTTTTAGTTGATGTCTGGTATGTGTTCTGCATTAGTGTTTGCATCTCGGCCTACCTGGGCAAATTAAATAGAAGTCTTCTAGAATTACGTTAGGACGATTAAATATACTAACTTTAGCTAGATTACATGTCTACAAAATCATTCTACACTTTAAAAAGTGTAATTCCTCTCTACAAACTAATTCCGAAGTCCATGGACATAATAAAAAGACACAAAATGTTTATGCAGTTATCTAGTCAGAGATTGTATTTATGTGAAAAGATGCCTAGTTTTACTGGAATAAAATTTTACTATTACGAAGGTCGTTTGATAAGTCTGGTAAAAACCAAGGGTTTTTTTTAATTAATTTTTTTAACATCTTACCTTATTTCTCGATATAGTTCCCATTGATGATATATATAAGGGCGCTCAACCACGGCGGTCATCAGCGCCCTTTAAAAAACTAGTCATGGCAAAAGCCAGATATAAAACTTTCTAAAAACTATACAAGTGTAACAAAACCTATTAAAAATACACGTACATAAAAAACATCAATCAAAACCTACTAAAAATTTCGTTCACTAAATCCTAAACTCTAAACTAGACAAGAATCTAAAAACCTTCTCCACGGATCTCCACGCACGGCTTACACGTGGGTGGGCCTGTTGACCGTCTCCCTCAACCACGAAGAGGCGCCCACACGAGGGAGACTGTTGGCTCGGGACCCCGGGTGCGCCAAACCCGTACCTACCGAAGTAGGCCCCTGGGGGGGACATAGTTCCCATTGATTACTATACACTTGGCCTAGCGATGTTCCAGCTTTTTCATCCCGTCGGAAAAATAGGTTTCCTACAAGGACTGCAAAATACTCGTTGACGGTGACGATCACTTCTTCATTTGATGAAAATTTCTTACCACCAAACCAACTTTGGGACCAGGAAGAAGTCACTTGGGGCTAAGTCTAGTGAATAAGGGGGATGAAGAACCAATTCAAATCCCATCTCATGCATTTTCGCCATTGCGATTACTGATGTGTCCAATGGTGCATTATCCTGATGAAAGAACACCTTTCTGCGTTTCAATCTCTGTCTCTCTTCAGTCAACTCTTGTTGCAAACGATCCAACAATGAAGCATAATAGGTCCCAATTATGGTTCTGCCTTTTTCCAAATAGTCCATGAGGATTATTTTTTTGAGAATAAAAAAAACAGTGGCCATCACCATACCAGCTTTCACAATGGTCCTTGCCTTCTTTAGTGTATTTCACCAGTGTTTGTCCATTGTTTTGACTGTTGTTTTGACTACTGTTTTGACTCTGTTGTGTAATGATGGATCCAAGTTTCATCCACGGTCACAAATCAGCGTAAAAATTCTTGTGGATTGCAATTAAACATCGCCAGACACTCGGTTGAAGTGTTCGAATGTGAACTATCACGGCACCCATCTTGCACACAGATTTTTCATTGCCAGTTTTTCATGCAGGATATTGTGCACTCGCTCAGTTTGGATGCCTACAGCCGCAGCACTTTCACGAATTTTGATTCGGCGGTCTTGCATAACCAGGTCGTAGATTTTTTAAATGGTGTCCTGTGTGGTAACCTCAATTGGACGACGAAAGCACGATTCATCTTCGATGCTTCTACGACCGCGTTCAAATTAATGGATCCAAAAGTAAATCATCTTCAATTTTGGTACAGAGTCCGCGTGAACTTCATCAAACTCAGTTTTGACTTGTGCGGCAGTCCAGCCCTACAAATGAAAATGTTTAATAACAGTACGAAACTGTTTTTTCTATTTTCAATCGCAGCTATCATACTGACCAGTTCAGATGGCTGTCAATAAAGAACTGTATATAGTTGCACATTCAAATTTTCTGTACAATCTTTTGAATAATCAAGTTTACCATCCACAAAGTTGCAACAACAAAATGTTCATTTCTTCATGGAAATTTACCAGACTTATCAAACGACCCTCGTATAATGCTCTACAAGAGAAAGTAAAGAACTATCACAATTGTAATAAATTTAAACCACTGTTAAAATAGTTTTTGGTTAGTAAATCTCTCTACAACAGAGGAAGACAGCTTCGAGAGTTGTGAAGTATTTCAGTCGGGAGCGAGGCTTGCAGTGCGTGTGGCGTCAGGCAAGAGCCGTGTAGTACCAAGTTGCCTATATAAATGGCGCTGTGAGTACAGAATCTGAGGGTTCAGTCAGGTGTAGCACACTCGTTGACAGCAATGCAGCTGCCACGTATCTAATGGAACTGTTAAATTTAGAATGTGACGATTTATTGAAGGACAAATATACACACAAGAAAGATTTGGCTGATTTTTACAAGAATGTCCCCCAAACCAGATTTCTGAGCTTATATTCATTAGCCGCATGGACATTGTGTATGTCGCACGGACAGTGTGTATGTTTGGCTAGACATATGTGTGCGAACTTTTTTTCTGTTATGAAATTAGGTAAGTCCAAACCTTGTCGGATCACAATCTAACATGCAGCTTTCGATTACAAATTTCCTAGACATACGTTCTGACATTGATGAACTAGTTAAAGAAAGACGAAACAGAAAGTGCCGGAAAATGTACACGTAATTCTGTTCTGAGCGGGTCTCCTCTAATTTGCAGAGAAAATTTCTTTATGTTTTATTTTATTTACTTTATAACATGCCTGACCTTCAGATAAACTACGAGTTTAAGTTTTATATATTTTCTAATAGCACAGATCCAAAATGTAATTATTCTTAAACGGTGACCAATTGCGTAATTAAAGCAGTCAGCATTAATATTACAACACCCAAGATGTAAGTTGTACATATTATTAATACCCGATACGTTTCCTGTCTTTTCTACGCTGTCGGAACACCAACACATCAAATTATTTCCTTCCTCTTGGGCAGCAAAAATCAGCGCGGTGACGTCACATGCTAACCTGCCTTTCTTTCGGGAGCATATTTGGCGGTTAGAGCTGACGGAGCTGACAGCACACCTCAATTACCTGTCTTTCCCTGCTCTACAGTATTGGGGAATATCTGTGTAAGTAAATTCTGTAAATAGTAAATTATCTTTAATGTCTTAATATCTTTAATTGGATTACTTAATAGTGTGTATCCTATATATTTTGTATACAACAAAATGTTATTTATATATTTGTGTATGTATACTTATATGTAAAGGCTTCTGATTGGATTCAATCATGTATATTCCAATTCAAATACATTAAGTGTATATCCTTATTATGCCTCGTGTAAGCATATGAACACTTCCATTGTTTTGAAAGTTAAATCTATTTCTTTTTCACGAATAAAGCTTTCTCCAGTATATAAGCACATGCCAAAGGAAGTATGCAAAGCTTTTTGAACAGTGGTTTATATAAACATAGCATTTTTCTTTGCCTATAGTTCGAATGGCTTGTTTTTGTTTAATAAATATATCTTAGGCTTCTGGTGAATTTCCCCAAAATATTATTCCGTATTTAATTATAGAATGTATATATGCATAATATAACATTGAAAGTACATGAAGGCTGATATTTTGACTTAATATTCTTAGAGCAGATATATATTCCTGCTTAATTTGGTTAGTAGATGGTATGTATGAGTTTTCCATTTTAAGTTATCCTGTATCCACAAGTTTGATTCTCTTTTGAATGAAATTAATTTATTGTTTAATTTTACTTCAGAGATATTTTCATCGCTTCCTCTGTCAGTAATACTAAATTTAAGACAAAATGTCTTATCTACCAGCTTGTTTGTAACTAACTATCCATGATACCAAGTTATCCATTTTTGATGAGTACCCAGTTTATACCCTGCAGATATAGTTACAGAGGAAGTCATGGAAAAAGTCCATGATATGATTCTCGCTGACCGTCGAATGGAAGTTTGCGAAGTGCCAGAGCCCATAGGTGTATTGACGGAAATGGCAATTCATATTGTACCCAGGCGGCAGACTCGCGATGCCGATCAATAAATGATGGCCGGTGGAGAGAGGGGAGACAGGAGGGGTAGCTGAGACTTCGTTTACCCCTCCTCCTGCCACTCGAAGTGACACGAAGCTTCGAGAATGTTTTCCCCCTCCATAAAAGGAGATTCGGGAAACTTCGGGCCGATGAATACCGGAAGCGACAGTCAGTTGTTGTGGCGTGCGGTGTGTAAGTAGCGTCGAGCGTACGTGAAAAGACGAACTGGCAAAATTTAATTGTGTACATTAAATTGTAATTGTGAAATTGGAATAAGGTAGAAATAAAGAACATTTTGAGTGGTGTAATTGAACTTTTTAATTTCACGAACCCACAAAGTCACAATATTTTGCACAAAAAGTTGGAGATGAGAAAGCTGACGGATGACATGTTTACTCACATTGGCCAATAAGAGGGTGTGGTTTTCAACTTTGAAGCTGTTTAAGCGAAATCCAAAGGAATTTTTGCATCAAGTTGTCACTGTCGATGAGACCTAGATTCATCATTATACTCCAGAAACAAAATTTCTCCAAATAAAATGTGTTGTTGTACGTTTTAGTACAATAGAGTGAAGCTGATAATGCTCGGTGTGTTAATGTTCGTCGTTCACTGTGTCCCAGTCACTGTACTACTAGCTAATTGTAACCGTTCGTTGCAGGGAAGTTTTGTTTCCCTTTCGGATTCTATTTCGTCCATGATCACCAGATGAAACAATGTGCTGTATCAAGTGGTTTTCGGATCGGAACTGATAAGGTTGCGTTTTCAATACTTATGTCAGAATAGTTTGTAGTAAATACAATAAGATATGTGAATACAACACGTTTAATTTTTGTTATTTCTCTTTTTTCTGTAAAAAATTGAAAACATGTAAGTTTCCAGATGTTATTATACATCCCAAAATATATATTGCTATTTTGCAATGTTAAACATGTGTTTCTGGTAGGATACATTATGCGTATCTTCCACACCGAAAATGTTCATTTATACGGCCTAGGATTAAAGTTACTACGGAAGGTGCGGCATAATCCAGTGCCATTATGTTGCAAAGCCGCATATTATTTAAATTGTTTGGGTTCTTGTTGTTGAAATTTGGAGCTATGAGTTCTCTTATCAGGTGAATGGTTATAGGAAAATGGGTTTGTAGATGTTGGTTGCCCAGTAGAATCAATAATTCTCAGATGACTGTGAAATTTTGTTTAATTCACTTGTAGTGTGTTTGTTCCATTAAGACTGAGTTGCAACGGTGACCACTTCCAATTAAATTCTACCAACGTATTACATCTTCTCCTGACCGACGCGTCTCTCTCCTCGAAGTATTAATTTTATATGTAAATTTTACTAAGATATTACATCTCCTTCTCCCGACCGACACTAACACGGCTGACTTCTTCAAGTATATTGTAGCAAGTAAGTTTCCTCGACTTCGCGATTCAGTTCGAACCTAATTCTTCTCCCCACTCTCACTTATCCCATGACCAAAATAGCTCACCCTTCTCTCCATTTTTCAAATCTTACTTTATTATTGGTTTCTGATTTATTTCGATTTATTTTTCATTGGTTTCCAAAACTCATCTAACTCATTTACTTAACGCCTACCCTGGGCTCTTTGTAACGGTATATATCGTTATCCCATCAGTAAAATAAGACTCTCTATTCTTCATGCCTCATCGCACCCTAAAAGACTTTTTGTCTCAACGCATTCCTTGCTACAAGCTATCTATAGTCCTTAGACGTTGAACCCTTTCTGACACAAAGAAGATAACGGTCCTCTTTCCTGTCGCTTACAGCGTGTAGATTTTACTAGAGTATTTTCTCTATCTTGCCTTGATGCTAACATACCTGTTATATTAAATTATATTCTTTCCTCCTTATTCCTTAACTAAACCGCTATTTTATTCATCATTCTAACCATTCTAATTTCATATTAATATAAGATTTCTTTATATGCATTGGTTTATCAAAGCATTTTTATTAATTAATATTCCTTTCTTCAGTATCGAGATTTCTATTAATTTGTTGCCTCCTAATCGCTGTCTGATACTGACTGCGGTTACAAAGGGATTTGGCACCGAAAACTGTGGTTTATTCTACCTAAGCCCAAAGTCGGCCATCCCGGAGATGAGACAGAGAGCGGCCTATTCAAGGAGTCACGACAGCGCCGAGACTGCCGGCGAAACCTCTTCCCTGAAAGAGACCACCAGATAAGAGATGATATGAAGAGATAACGTAGATGAAATGGAGGGTCAAGAAATTCGAGGAATGCAATTATCCTACTCACTCTACCCTGAAAGAGACCACCAGATAAGAGATGATATGAAGAGATAACGGAGATGAAATGGAGGGTCAAGAAATTCGAGGAATGCAATTATCCTACTCAGCATTCACCTGGCGATCCGAAAAAAAAAAACGAAAAAACCCATGCCTCACGTAGGTCAGCCACAAAATCGAAGCCAGGCCTCCCGAGTGCGGACCACAGACGAAACAGCCTGAGCCATCCCGCTCGGTTATACGGCCTAAATGTAATCAGCTATGGTTCTTTCTTCTTATTATTTATCTTTTTACCCTCCTCGTACGGAGGACCGATACTCTCCACAACTTCAACTGGATACTTTGGGTTGGATGCCTGTGGAGGAGAAGCCAAACTCTGGATCATGTTTCTTTCTTTAGGTTTAAAACTGCCCAACGATATTAATCAGTGCACATCAGTCAGAGATGAGCGTCACCTCAAATATTTATTTCGAACAACTACATAAGCAGATACTGCAACTCAAAATCTTATTATTTAGGAACTCAAGTATACACTTAAGTTCTTTATTAAATTTAAATACCTTTGATGATTGATTGCTGTATTTAATATTGTACTTAATCAGTAAATTTAATTGATTTGCATACATATTGTGACAAAAAGGACAAGGTACCTTAATTCACTTTCCTACTCCCTATTATTGTTAGCCCAATACTAGATTCTATTTACATTCTTTATTTTTACAAATATATATGGTAACCACGCAATTTTATGTGTATGTCTATGTATTTTATGTCTGTGAGCAGACCCAGTGCACGTTCCTATGTATAACCCAAAATCGAGATGAATATCGAACAATGAATACCTATCGAATTTGCATTTACGTCCAGTGTCTTCCAAAACTTTCATACGAGAATTTAGAAGAAAATCTTTCCAACACCAACTACTCTTTACATCGTAGACTCTTTTAAGGTTCCGATTTTCTCATCCTAGCTGTACCAATTTTATTAAAATACCATAATTTTGATTTTCTGGGAAGGGTTCATAAAACTCTCTTTATTCGGAAGATTTTTTGTTAACTACTAGACAGTAAAAGGCAGGTAACAAACTTAATCTTTCAATAGTACAGGTGTATTTAAGACTCATAATTTATTTTAAATATTTTTGGGGAAGGTACTGACCATTTCCATTGTTATTGGTTCGAATGTTCAATATATTTTTTAAGGATTGTCACCGTTTAGATGTTTCAGAATATCTTCGTATTTTTCCACTCTTTACGGATGACTAGAATGGATTATTCGCAACTAGTCTTTAAAGGATCTTCGGATCGAATTCCAGAACCTGGTGTCACAATCTCAAGTTACAGGTCGAAGCTTTCACCTCTGTTAAGTCATGCGAAGCCATTGTCTTTCAACCAGTAATTCCAACATTCCATTACTGCGCTTACCTTGATTAAATATCATTGAGATTAACGGATTCCACAAAAACGGGAACCTTTTTTCACAAGCTGCACCAACACTTATCGCAAGGATTCTCACAACACTAGCCTTCGGGAGGTCCCGCCACGATTACTGTGGACCGCACATTCTGACCTTGACTTTCCTTGGATTTACCTGATCGGCAGGCAAATGCTGGGATGACAGCTCGAAGATTAGCACGAATTCATTTTAATTTCCTTGTTGTTCTTTTCCTTCTTTCATAGTGCTTTTAGGTTTCATGGCGTATGGTGATGCCGGATAGATGGCGCCGAAGCTTACTCAGAAAAGAGTATTTCCTATGGACGGTGATTAGACGGGTCGATCATCACCCTCTCGGACAGCTGCAAATTGTAGAGCAGCCGTACTGTCTTAAAGACCCTGGCAAATTCCAGTGTGCTAGTCGACAAGCCGTCACCATGGAAATATGTGGGCAATGCACCCTGTATTAGTTGTATCATAAGAGATAAAACTGTATTCTATGTAATGGTGCGAAGTTTCATCATCAGGTCTGTCGCATATTACATTGTTTCAATTGTTTTAATATTCTCTATCACATTGCCTGAGTGAGAATCCTGTATGCGGAAAGTCAGTGTGTTGTTGGTTACAGACGAGTAAAGTACGAGGGTGTGTTAAAAAGTACTGCCTCCTATTTTTTTCCTTAAATAAGTAAGTTATGTGAAAACTTTGAATTTGGCGCAATTCCTCAAACCTTCTTCTCCAATCCCCTGCAGTAGTAATTTTCTAAGTCAACAGGTGGCAGCACTGCATCCTCTTGCAAAATGGCTGACATCGACATTCGTATTGGACAGCGTTATGTAATTGAATTTTTGATTGCGGAAGGTGAAACGCCAATTCGAATTCACGAAATGCTAAAAAATGTGTATGGTGATGCAACGCTGGATGTCAGCACTGTTAGACGATGGGTTCGTCGCTGTAACGAAGCTGAAGGGCAAACGCCATTGGCAGATGAAAACCGAAGTGACAGGCCGGTGACCGCAGTGACTCCATGCAACATTCAGCGAGTCGATGACATCATTCGTGGTGATCGCCGGGTAACAACAGGTGAATTGTGTCGCATTACCTCCCTCAGTAAAGGCAGTGTGATGACGATTATTCAAAAACTGGGTTATTCAAAAGTTTTTCCACGTTGGGTACCAAAAATGTTAACCGCCCGAAACAAAGAAACAAGGAAAACAATAGCCTCCGAACACTTGTAGCGCTTCAATTTGGAGGGAGAGGAGTTTCTGGAAAAAATTGTTACTGGAGACGAAACGTGGGTTCATTTTTTGAACCTGAATCAAAGAGGCAGTCAATAATGGAATGGCATCACACAACGTCACCGAAGAAAAAAAAAATCAAAACTCAGCGGTCGGCAGGGAAAGTTATGGCGACAGTGTTTTGGGATGCAGAGGGTGCGCTTATGATTGATTTTTTGGAGCAGGGATGCTCAATAAATTCTGTCCAATGCGTCAGAACTCTCATAAAGCTGAAAGCACGTCTTCGCCGAGTTCGCCCAACAAAAACTATGGCGGATGTTCTTCTTTTGCATGAAAATGCAAGACCACACACTAACGTTACACCACTGCAGAAATTGAGAAATTGAGATGGCAAGTCTTACCTCAGCCTCCATACAGCCCTGACCTGGCACCATCAGACTTCCATCTGTTCGGACCACTAAAGGAAGCTCATCGTGGGATTCCTTTTGAAGATGAGGAGGCTGTGAAAACGTCCGTGCGTCAATGGCTTAGGAAGCAGGAATGTGTTTTAACACACTGGAATACATGTCCTAGTTAAAAGGTGGACCAAGGCTGTGGAAAAAGACGGAGATTATATTAAATAGCGACAAATTAATCGTCAATGTTGTCGTTTTCAATCTATGTAAATTGGATTCAATTTTCTTGGCAATTAAAGCAGAAAAAGAAATAGGAGGCATAACATTTTGACCCACCCTCATACTGTACGGGATCAAGCTCTGTGTGGTTGCTGGATGAGGGGTAGTCAGTTAAGAGCTTGAGACCTGTGGCAATGCTTGCTAAACAAAAATTATCACGTGAGATTGTAATTGTTCCTTACACAGGCGAAGCAGACAATTTGGATGGCATCACAGAGCTTCCCCAATCCCCTTAGTGTAGTGCACCAACGTCGCACCTCCTACGACTCCCACTGAGCTGGATGGGACTTAGTTTTAAGCTAAACTATTTTAAATGCAAGGACTTCATGGAACTTTATGGAACTTCAAGCCTAGAGATCTCTGCGGGTCTCTGCGGTCTGTCTATCCACGGCTTATGGTGAACTGTGGTTACTTCACTTCATTCCTTCCTGCTAGAGATGGTACTACATGGCAAAGCGAGAAGGCGTATCGGGAAAAATTCGCAACACAGAGATATGCTTATCGCACATACACGATGAGTTCAGTCTGTTCAGATGTAATCATGTCTTCTGGAAAGCAATGTGTCCTACATCGACAGCCTAGAGAAAACATATCATATAGACACACGCAGCTTCCAATCGCTCTATTTGTGTTTCGTAGCTTACTGCACATCAAATTACTAATATTTCACTCTTCTATTTGACCAGGTAAGACCCGATAAGAGACGATCCCAGCGTTGATCACCTGAAGGTCTATACGCCTCAAACCTCTGTCGAGTAATAAATACAGATCACTGCACCGGTGTGTCGCTCCTTTGTATACCCTACATCTATAGCTTATGCATCATTTGCTGCTATGGTACAGTGAGCAGAGTTTCGTAAAATTAAAGCTAGACTAAAGGTTATCCCAATATTTTAAGATTTGTGGTGAATATTTACACCAAATATATCAGTCAGAGATAATATGCATCGACAGATGTTTTCAAAGTCTTGGAAACACAGTTTTATCTCGTGCATGTCATAGTTGTTCCATGCATATGGGCAGTTCAGGCAGGTCGAGCCGCAATTCAAACCTAGCAATGACAGCTCCCCCCACCCGCTCCTGGCGTTTCTTCTACGTTTACCTCAGTACTTATAATTGACAAACGCCCTGGCGGAGGTATTCAGGCATGGTACTTTTCCTTCCCCAATGATATTTGTTATGTGTCATCAGTGCACGCCGCTTGTTGTGCCATAAATAAATATTAAGAACAAATGTCCAATTTTAAACGTAAGGAGCTAAAGGTGGGTTATACGCAGTATCAATTTGGAAGATAATTTGTTCCTAGCACCGATTCATGTAGAAGAATTATGTTTATATATTTACCAATATTGAAACATAAGTATATTGTGCATCATTACTTAGCCAGGTTTTAAAAACATGTATAATGTAATCTTGTACAGTTATAGAGTAGTATAATTCTGTACTTCCCCCGCTCGCATATGCAACTGATGCAACATTCAGCAGATATCAAGTAGCATGATATTGAATTCTGATGCTCTTATGACCCTCATAAATTATGAGGAAAGTTTTAAATAGAATGAGGAAAGGGCTAAATATATTTGTAAAAAAAATTATCGAATTTATGTATTTAACAATATGTAAATACTAAAATATGCATTTATGAGAAAAATGTAGAAAATATTTATTCACACATATTCTTCCAAAAATATGTATTTTATGTGAAAAAACATTTTGCAAATACACTTCTTGAGCCTAGTTCGAGATAGATATAAAATTTTGTTTTCGGTATGTACATATTAAGCGGGAAAAAACGTTCATTTAGATAGAGATCCATGTGACGGTTATGAGTGAGTGAGTGTGTGTTGTTTAAGGGCCCGTCGACAACAAGGTCATTTGGGCCCCAAGTCAATTCTAAAAACTAAAGGTTACACAAAGTTAAAAAGTAAGATAAAATATAAACACTCAACTATTAAAAGCCCATAAAAAACTGATCCCAGTACTAAAAATTTAAAATCTCTAAAATTAATAAATATAAAATACAGGTTACACATGTTTATTAAAACCGATGTTAAAAACAAACCGCAGTGCCTTATCCACGGCCACTGGGTCGTTCCCTAAAATACCGTGCAAGTTAGCTCTTAGGCCCAAAGACTGGCGAACGCGGGTGTACTGCGGGCAATCCAGCAATACATGCCGCACAGTGAGAGGTACTGCACACGGAGCACACACAGGGGCCGGTTCCCCTCTTAATAGATAGCCATGCGTTGTACGTGTGTGCCCAATTCTCAGCCGGGTGAGTATCACCTCGGCCCGCCGGTTATCCCTGCAGGAAGTTGGCCAGGGTTGTACACTCTCCTTTATCGCCCGGAGTTGTGTGCCTTCCAAAGCTGTCCAGGATTGCTGCCAAGCAGATAGAAGTTGGCGACGGAAAAAACGTTGCACATCCTGGTACGGCACCTTAGTTGTTAAACTCCGGGGCAAATGGCAAGCGGACTTAGCAGCCGCGTCCGCCTCCTCGTTCCCGGAAATCCCAACATGGCCTGGGGTCCAAGTAAAAACGAAATGGTATCCGCGACCGAGCATTTGCGAGATCTGGGCCTGTATCTTTAAAACAAGTGTGTGAGTGGCAGTGTGCTGTTGCAAGGCCTGAAGCGCACTCAGGCAGTCAGTGCAGACGATAAAAGAGCCAGGAGCTAACTTGCAAATAAAAAGCAGCAAATAAAAGATGGCATACAGCTCTGCTGAGAAAACCGAAGTGGAGTCCAGAAGTCGAAATTTATGAGCCTCACCGTTAATGAAGAATGCGCAACCCGTAGCGTTACCTAACTGGGAACCGTCTGTAAAGACCGGAACGTAGTTAGGGTAACGGCCCAGTAATTCGGCAAAAAGTTGTTGGAACACCGAATGTGGAGTAGCGAGTCTAGGGTTGTTTGAAAGAGTTAGATCGAACCGCGCACGTTTGAGCTGCCATGCAGGATAAGGGCAGATGGACGACCTCTCCACGCGAGGCATTCGGAGGCCATGGGAATGTAGGTGATCCCGAAATCTTATTCTCACGGGGCGTGTCCGAGAACCAGGGCGCATATAACGGTGGACTAAATCTGGACACAGAACTGGTTTGAAAGAAGGATGATTGTGATAACTTGCCAACTTCGACACGTATGAGCACAGTAACAGCGAGCGACGAATATGGAGTGGAGGTTCGCCTGAGTCTGCATACAGGCAGTCGACTCGACTGGTGCGGAAAGCTCCTGTGGCAAGGCGGATGCCAGTGTGATGCACGGTGTCTAAAAGGCGAAGTATAGAGGCGGTCGCTGCGCCATAAATAAAACTGCCATAGTCAAGCTTGGACCGAACCAGAGAGCGGTACAGCCTCAACATTACAGTGCGATCGCCCCCCCAAGATGCTCCAGATAATACCTTCAGCACCCGAAGAGAACGATCGCAAGAGGCTCGAAGGTGACGAATGTGGTGCTCCCAATTTAGTTGTCGGTCCAAGTAGAGGCCCAAGAACTTCAGGTGCGGGACAAATGGCAGGGGTGTGCCGTTCAAATAAAGATCAGGAGGCGGGTGAATACCTCGTAGGCGGTGAAAGTGGATACATTGCGTCTTCGCAGCTGAAAAACGGAAGCCGGTTTGAAGCGCCCAAGCTGCTAGCTGGGTAATGGTCAGCTGCAGTTGGCGCTCAATGTGATCTATGTTGGCAGACCTATAATAGATAGCGAAGTCGTCAACATAGAGGGATGATGGCATTCCACTTCGAACGGCACTAGTGATGCCGTTAATCGCTACGGCCAAAAGGGTGACGCTCAAAATTGACCCTTGAGGTACACCGTTCTCCTGTATCCGCTCCCGTGATATCGTGTTTCCTATGCGAACCCGAAAACGGCGAAGTTTTAAAAAATTGCATAAAAACTCGGGTAGATGACCACGCATACCGTAACTATGAGGGTTACGGAGTATGCCGTACCGCCAAGTGATGTCATAGGCCTTCTCCAGGTCGAGGAACACACCCACGGCGTGCTGTTTCAGTAGAAACGCATCGGAAATATACTCCTCAAGGCGTGTTAGATTATCGACACTTGAGCGATGGCGACGAAAACCGCATTGCAAGTTGGACAGATGGTTATGTTTTTCTAGCCACCAATTTAACCGAGCGTTTATCGTCCGCTGGAAGGTCTTACAGATGACACTCGTCAGGCAAATGGGGCGGTAGCTAGATGGAAGCGTGCGGTCCTTTCCGGGTCGAGGGATGGGGATGACAATACCCTCTCGCCAGGAGGAAGGGAAAACCCGCTCATGCCAAATGCGGTTATAGATGTTTAAAAGGAAACATAGTGCCTCAGATGGAAGATGTAGCAGCATCTGTCGGTGTACGTCATCGGGACCTGGAGAAGAATCATTTGCTAACGCCAGAGAATGGGCGAGCTCGGCTGCGGTAAATGGTTGGTTGTACGGCTCGGTGCAGTCACTATTAAAATTAAGTGGTACCCGCTCCGCCTTTTCCTTAATAGGCAGGAAGAGAGCGTCATAGCGGGCAGTTTGGCTCGTGGCAGCAAATGTGGTAGCTAGGGCTTCTGCTATGTCCTGCTCGGTGGTGCACATGGAACCGTTGATGGCAAGGCCGGGAATTACCGTCCGGCGATACTTGCCATACATCCGCCGAACAGCTGACCATACTTGTTGGGTAGAGCTGCGCCGGGAAAGCGAAGACACATAGGCTTCCCAAGATTTACGCTTTGCGTTGCGCAGTATAAAGCGTGCCCTAGCGCGAGAACGTTTGAAGGCGACGAAGTTCCCTTCTGTCGGGTGCCGCTGAAAAACGCGCAAAGCACGTTTCCGTGCTTTGATTGCCAAACTACATTCCTCAGACCACCACGGTACAGGGATACGACGTGGTGTAGGTGAACCTCGAGGAATGCTGGATTCTGCTGCGAGCAGGATCGAGCAAGTAAAATATTCGACCATTTCATCGATGGTGTCGAAACCATCGTCGATGAGGTGTATGAGGGATTGGAATTTTCCCCAGTTAGCTTTGGAAATAATCCAGCGCGGATGTCGAGAAGCTACACATTGGCGGCCAGAAAAATGAATGTTAATTGGGTAATGATCACTGAGAAAGAGGTCGGAAAGTACTGACCACTCAAGGAGTGGTACTAATGACGGACTGCAGAAAGAAAGGTCTAGTACGGAATGTGTACCATAAGCGGATGATAGGAATGTCGGGTCACCAGTATTTAGCAGAAGCAGGTCAGACTTATCGAAGACGTCTACGAGAAGGCATCCACGGGCGTCATCAGTGTCTGATCCCCAGAGCGTGTGCTTGGCATTCAAATCTCCCACAAGGAGTAGTGGTGAGGGGAGCTGAGCCAATAGAGCTAGAAGATCACGCTCTGGAACTATACTGAGCGGCGGCAGGTACATATTACAGATGGTAAAACTGATGCTCTCCAGCTGTATCCGAACGGCCACAGCTTGCAATGGTGTGGTGAGAGGAACGTTGGCGGCTGAGATGTTAGGCGCCACTAAGGTAGCAACGCCACCGCTTGCACGCATACCTGCAAGAGAGTCGCTTCTAAATGCAGAGAAAGAGTGAAGGTGTAACGAGTGATTGGGATGTAAGTGGGTTTCCTGGAGGCAAATAATTGACGGTGACTGTTGAGAAACTAAATGTTGTAGGTCTTGAGCACGAGCTCGAAAACCATTGACATTCCACTGGATTATTTCCATGAAGAGTTTTTAACGGGCCGTTTTAACTTTTTTCTTGACCTTGGCTGACTTGGGCCCTACGACTCGAAAATCGTTAGCCTCCTGTGACTCCGCTGATGTTCGGGAGTCAGAACTCCTACGGCTCGTAGAACGAGACCGGGATCTAATCGAAGGCGAGCGACTTCGATATCTATGTTGTGGCCGGGATCGGTTTTTCACTATTACCACTGGATTGTTGTTACTCGGTGATGGCTTGGTGGCTGGAGTCTGTACGGCTGAAACGGAGGCTGTGCTGGTGGATATACAAGCAGTCTGAGACGTGGGTTTAACGGCTAGAAAGTCAGTCTGCGTGGAGGCGTGGGCGACAGGGACGTGTTGAACAGCAACAGTGGTGTTTGGAGTACGGCGAGCTACTGATGCATATCCAGTAGTAGTGTTAGGAGGCTTCAGTTGTTCGAAGCGCCGCCGTGCCTCTGGAAAAGTCAGGCGTTCCTTTACACGTAGCTCCTGAATGCTCTTTTCGTCCATGAATCTAGGGCACTGTCGCGAACTAGAGGGGTGACTGCCGCCACAGTTCACGCAACAAGGTGTTCGACTGCAGTTTGGATCGTCGTGCTTCGGTAGGCCACATTGCTCACAAAGAGCAGGATTGGTACATGTGACCTTAGTATGTCCGAACCGCTGACATTGGAAACAGCGCATGGCGTTCGGAACATACTGGCGGACGCTAGCACGTTCATAGCCGCAATAGATGTACTCGGGTAGCTTAGTCCCGGCGAAAGTAAGAAAAACCGTACGTAGCGGGTACTCCTTGCCATCTTGTTTTCGAGTTAGCCGGTACGCCTGACAAACGAGTTGGTCGGAGAGGCAACTTACTATTTCCTCATTCGCAAGACCATCCAAGCTGGAGGTGTTGACTACTCCTCTGCAGGTGTTAAGGGTTTTGTGTGGGACTACCCGGATCGGGTAGGAGCCCAACAAAGTCGCCTTTTGCAGTTTTTTAGATTGGTCCGCTGTTGTGGTCTCTAATAGTAAGCTGCCGTCTCGAAAACGGGTAGCGTTTTTTACAGGGCCACTGATTTTATCAAGCTCACGTTTTATATAGAATGGACTAATATCTTTAAAGGTTTTGCCATCAAATGCCAAGGTCATCAATAAATATGGGTCAATGAAAGAGGTTTTGCGCGGAGACATGATGATATAGACCCCCATCCGGAACCGTCGGCGTCAGCCTGCCATCCGGGGGTTAAAGAAAAAAGACACCGAATCTTCACGGTCTGTGCCGTCATGGGGACCTCACCCATGACCGATCTCATTTGTACCTCCGAAAAGCTACCCTTCAATATCCACTGCTTGTCCGTATGGGTAAACCGTTCACCACGCACACCCCGGCTTTATGCCCCTACCACAGGAATAACCGCCTGTGGCTCCCCACTTTAGGCCGCGCTGCGCATAAAGGGCACACGCGGATTCAGGGGACTTGTGGTTGATTACACCGGGGTTCCGTCAGCGGTAACACGTCCGGTCCGTGATACTAACCCAACGACAAAACACGGCCGTCGGGAGATTAACACAGACCGGGCCCTCAAGGAGCTACGTGGGTGTACTTGACGGTGTGGACGGGCTCCGCACCTAAGGCTACACATAGGGGCAGTGCGAAGGGTCCGCTCAACCTTCACTTTTGAGACCTCCGGAGAGCACACATGTCGAAAGCCGCGCTGAAAACCGTGGGACAGAACCACGGAGATAGGAGAGATCCCTGCTGGTGAGACAGGAGTTATAACCTAAGAACTTACGTGCTAATAAGAATAATAAAGAACTAGAAGAGGAAGAATGTGATGCTTACTGACAAGCAGTAGCTACACGTGGCACAGTTGATGGAGATGAAGGGGATGAATTGAGGGTGAATGGCTAGGGACCCCGGGATCGCCAATCCCGTACCCACCGTAGTAGGTCCCTGGGGGAAAATACCAGAGCCTCTTCTGCCAGTTTTCGGGGTTACTGATGGGCCTTCTCGGCAGCCGTAGCGGTCCTGGGGTACACCAAGTCCCCACCGTACATCACCCCATCAGTCGGTCCCCTACTTCCTGTTGCCCACCCCTCGGGACGAGGACCACAGAGGTTGGATTTTGAGGGGCATGTGACGGTTATTTCATGTTTTCAACTATTTGGGAATTTATTCTGGATTGTTCTGGAAAAGGTGATTTGTATAAAATAGGATGTGAAACTGGGTAGGCCACAAAATGATACAATTGCGTAATAGTGTTCCTATTGGTTATTACAATAATATAATTACGTAATGTTATGACGTGGATCAATAGGATAGAAGTAATTAAAAATGTTCTAGAAACATCGTGTGCAGTGAATACAGAATATTGTCACCCAATTAGCGGAAAGCACAACCAACGACAGCTGAGTAAGGGGCCAGAGGCAGCCAAGCCACACCCATCCATCAATCTCTGTCACTAACTGAGGGGGATGATTAGGGAAATGTCACTTGTCGCTGGCCGCCTCTTCCCCCCCCCCTTCCACTGCCATCTGGAACCTTCGCGGTGATTCACGGAAACTAGAGGCTTCGAGAACGGCGATATTCCTATAAAAAGGGCTGCAGTGAGTGAATTCGGTCAGTCAGTCAGTTCTTGGCGAGCTGTGAGGAGCGCCCAGTGAGGGGACGGACTGCGTACGTGCGTCGGAGGAGTTTACGTAATTACGAGTGCAAGTGGAACTGTAACGGACGAACTGGTGAATCGTAATTGTGTGCATTACGTAATTCTGTGTAATTGGCAAGCGTTCAACTGTAAGTCGGTGGAAATAAACATTTTTGAGTGGAGCAATTGGACTTTTCATTTCACGACCCACAAAGTCACAATATTCATATAATTTGGCGTCATTCTGTACAAGATTATCGTCGGAGTAAGACGTGTTTTCTTTGTTGTCGGCAAGTCTGCAGAAACTTAAAGTGCAATGATGCAACAATAATTATGTAATGAAAGGACAAAATCTACGAAATTTAACATTGTGATAAAACATTTTAATGATTTTGTGGAATAAATAATAAATAATTTCCAATATTTTTAAAGCAGATGAATTATTGTTATTCCCTACCATAACAGCATAAACATAATTCTCATTGCGATACCATGGCCAGAGATAAAATTCATTGCTCCAGAGCGCCAAGGCATCTACAATAATTCTTCCAGTTCGTCACCAAAGGTGAGAATAATTAATCATTCTATCATCGTGCCTTTTGCACAATTTGCATCCGGGATCTGCTTATTTACGTGATTGCAATTATCTCACTTCTCGCGCTGCTCAGTTTCTGTACTGCATTTCTTTCTGTTACTTTCGCTGGGTTATAAATTCATGCAGAGATTTCCTAAAGAGGATACACTAAAAAGAGTCAGCAATGTCAACTTGCCGTCAAATAGTTACCAATATTAAGCTATATATATATATATATATATATATATATATATATATATATATATATATATATATATATTCTAACAAAACTTTTATAACATGATGTATAATTACGAGAATAAACTGTGGAGCAACTACAAGGCACAAAACTAAGAATCACTTCTTGAAGTCGTTTTGCTTCTCAATTACATGCTTCAAAGATATTTTGCATGTTGAAACCTTCTATTGCACTTCTGCCCAGAGTTTCAAAATGACAAAGATGTTCCCAATAATATTTCTAAACTTGTATATGTCTATAAAACTGCGGGTCGAAAATTTAAGGCAAATAAAATTCAGATTTCAAAGCAAAACTTAATAAGACATACAAACCTATAATCCTTTGAATAAACTCTGAAATGACTAACTTCAGTAACAGATTAAAGTAAAACTCGGTAAAACGTTCAAGGATATAACAGTATAGATAAACTCTGACATTAATAACTTAAACTGTAAATATGTAGGGTCGTACCTTGGTCGAGTGCTTAGATTTGACTCCCATCAAGGGTTCGATGTCGGATTTGTGGTGGTCAAGTGGAAACTTTATCTCATCCTATACTCGCCTCGGTAGCGTAGGTGGTAGATGTCTGCCCCAAGTTCAACAGGTCCTGAGTTCTAATCTCGGTCAGGATGAGTTATCTGAATCAGGTTTCTTATCCGGGGTTATCCCTTATCCTGAATTATGTATGTTGGGGAACTCAAAGCTCTGTGTACCCTGGGCTATTTAAGCATCAGTTCACATATTTCATTCATCATCCGATATCACTTAATGTTGGAGGAATTAAATTAAAAAAAAAATCTGATCCAAAATCTCTGCTTCTCTACAGGCATCTCCAAAGCGCTCATCACTTGAGGGTTCTGGGGATGAAGTCCTTTATATGAGGAAAATAATCAGTAAAGAAGGAGAACAAACCGTAAATCAAGACATATCAAAGAAATTCAGGCAAGCTATAGTTTTGCTAGCTTGTTACTGCGCGTACTGATTAAATCCTTCATGTTTACCAATGCAGCGAAATTGTGATGAGTACACCAAACACTTTAAAACAAATGGTCAGAAAAGTCAACACAATGAAGTTGTGAATCGGCGCTTTCGCCCTGACAGATACTTTCCAAGAACACCCACGTCCAAAGATGCAAATCCAACTAAAAGTTTTATCACAATCCAAGCGAAAAACAGTGGAAGAACGACAGTGACGCCGCGGACGGGAAAATATAAAAGATTTGTCTACATCTGGCCTGATGATTAAATTCCCAACAATATATCGTAATTTGCTAAGAATTTACAGCTACTTGTGCCCATCGGCACAACCCAAAATATCAAAGAACGAACATATTAAAATTTACAAACATTAAAGTTAAGCCTCGATACAAGACAAACATAACCATAGCCAAATATTACAAAAATATGAAGAAAGATGAATACGAAAACGTAGGCATCAAAAAAGACCAACATTTGCGAAACGCTGCTTAATTTAGGTCAACTTACCAGCAGATGCTACGGTATATGCACAGCGAAAATATAGACAGGGCATACTAGGATTAGAATAGGATTAGGATTCACTACGGAGGGGATACGGCACTTAGACCACTTTGCTGGGACCATTGTGCCTATGCCTCCAAGTGGGGAACTCCCGGGAGGAAGGACGAGGCGAGAGGAGATAGAGGGCAGCCGTTCCAAGTAGCCACGACAGTACAGAGGGGAGGCTCACTACGTTTACATAGATAGACACTTCACCCGACAGGCCAGGACAACGGACACGCTCCCCAACTGCGGGATGGCAACGAGAACAGCAGCCAAGCCCCAAAGGTCCCTGGTTGGCGGACCCGAAATCTACCCAGCAGAGGTGCAGAGCCCGGTAGCCGACCTACCGGAGGAGGAAGTAGTTTACCTCAGAGCATATCATCCCGCCATGTACCGTCGAGACACTGCCGACAGTTCTACTCTGAAACACACCACCAAATGAGAGATGATGTGAAATGACAATGGAAATGAAATGGAGGGACAGGAAATTCGGGGGGATGTAATTAACCTATCCAGCATTCGCCTAGTGACCCGGGAAAAGACCCGAAGAAAACCCAGGGTCTGGTAGGTCGGCCACGGGATTCGAACCTGGTCCTCCCGAATATGGGCACAGAGGAATCCGCCTGAGCCATCCCGCTCGGTAAGGTATACTAACTCCCACACAGTTAATCCTAAAAAACGCGACCACAAAGCCTTCGCATTCACCAAAAATTAATGACGAGGGAGCGCTTGGGTTACACAGAATTCTTACAGGCCAGTACGAAAAAAAAAAAAAATCCATTAGGAGAGAACAAATCGGCACAGTATACCAATACAACTCTTGAAATTGTTATACATCTTAATATTGTCCTCCATGGTAACACGTGAGGCTCGTATCCAGAGATGCTGAGTTCGATTCTCGTCGGAGTTCGATTCCCGTCGGAGTTCGATTGCCGTCGGAGTTCGATTCCCGTCGGAGTTCGATACCTCTGACCTTGAATTTTTTATGGTTTCTCGAAGTCGGTAAGTAGGTGGTGCTTCCTCACCTAGGAGGAATTTCCCCTCAATTATTTATCGCTCCAAACATTATGTTTCAACTTCATACTATTCATAAGTTTCATGGACAGAGGACCAGGCAACGGTGATTGGATAACAGCAGTGGGAAAAGGTGAACGAACTGTGCATAATATACTGAAAAAGTTCTAACTTCAAGTTATTTCTACTCTTTTTAAATCATGTACATAACATTACTCATGTCAATATAATTTTACCTATTAACCTTAATTTGGGATTGTTCCTCTGTTCTACAATATACTGCCGCGCGCGCGCACACACACACACACACACGCACACACACACACAAAATAATAAAACTGAAATTCAAAGGGTACCGGAGAAAAACTTTCAACACCTGGTAAACGTCACTAACATCCAGAAACCTTCGAACTCGATGAATTTGACAAATTGTGTTGTGCGCAGAAGTGTTGTGAATATTGTTAAAGTATAGATCCCTTTTGAAGCTTAGACACATTTTGGAGAATATTTAAAAGCAAGTGATATCAATTTCGCAAAAAAAAAAAAAAAAAAAAAAAAAAATGCATCGGTTACGTACACTGTGCTGATGTTTTGATGGCCAGACTGTACTGCACTATTTTCTCGCCTTCTCTGACCACTCTAAACCATGCTACACCAGTGACCTCCCATAACAACTGCATTCATTCGTCAGACAGGAAATACATTTATTTACTCATTTTTGTCTTAAAAGATAACACAGACCACATCGTGGTTCAATTCTCGCAGTCAACCTTCCTAACCACGGGTCTTTCCGGTGGTTTTCGTCAGGTCGCAGACGAATGCTGGGAAGAATAATTACATTCCCCGACTTTCCTGACCCTCCATTTCACAAGTTCTTATTTTACTTCACCTTTCTTCCTGGTTGGCGTTTCAGTGTTCTACATCTCGACGTGCATGACAAAGAATTTGCTCTCTGTAAATCCTTGCCTTCAGATCGTAGTCCCGGAGACCCCAGGGAATTTGCGAAGGTCATCCAATAAATAGTTTTCCCTATTTTTCAAAAGAAAAAAAAAACACTTGTTAAATATTTTATTTTCATTCTACAACTCGTACACTACATCTCCACAGTCACCATTTCTGTCCAGGCATTTTTGGTATCTTGGCAGCAGGTTTTTGATACCTTTGTCATACCAGGTAAGGTCCTGTCTCCATAGCCAACACTCCACCTCCGTTTCCACCTCTTCATCAGTTATAAACCGTTTACCTCCAAGGTGCAACTTGCGTTGTGGAAAGAGATGGAAATCACTCAGAGCAAGATCCAGATAATAAGATGGAAGGGGGAAAAGGTCCCATTTGAAGTTCTGCCTCGATCTGTTGCTGTTTGTGAGCATCAGTAAGCAAACACGGGACCCATCTTGAACAGACTTTTCGATACTGCAAGACATCTGACAGGATTGTCGCCTAAGAGGAGCGTCCCATTTCAATACCAAGAGGCAGTCGATTCATTGTCTCATCAATGCTTATACAATGACCTTCGTCCACCACATACCGAATTGCAACAATGGCTGCTTTGCCTGTAGCAGTAATGGGCCTGTCACTGCATTTTTCATCATGCACATTTTGTCATCTTTCCAGGATTCATTAAAGCCAGAGGTGAACCATTTGGATGCTATGCAGCCTTCACCATAAACACACACTAAATGACGATGTATATTGATAGCTACTTCAGTTTTCGCCTTGAAAAAGTGAATAACAAAATGGAGTTCAAATGTGGACACGCTTTCAATTGGTGGCACCTTGGTAGATGGCGCCATACCGGCGAACGCGGAGTAAGCTCGCCTGTTGAACTTAGAGCGCAGCCACCATACCCCATTGAAAGTTTCTGCAGCACCAATTTAATTTTACAACATATGGTTTACAGAGAAAAAAGCATTTATTTATTGGATGACCCTCGTATAAACCCGTAGGGGAGGGGACAGCCGATTGTACGAATCGTCACAGGGAATTTCAATTTGTAGCAGATATGGATTTTGCCCTCTGCTATCGTCTGTCCTCAGGGTCGTCTACGCTTAGCATCCTCTCATCTCACCCCTCCCCTGAGGAGTATAGGCACAAAAGATCTTATATAGGTCTCTAATCTAATCAAGTTAAACCATATACCTAATACTGACTTGGACTTCTTGCGATTAAATACCCCAAAGTATAATAATGATTTAATCAAATAAGCTAGATTGAAGCTAAGTCGCTGCATCTTTGATTTATTTCAGTTTCAATTAATTTCTTTCTACTCTAAAATATAAAATAAACTGATGCTACATTCTTATGGATTTTTCTTTCCTCTCTTCTACAAACAGTTCTAAACGCTTATTTTATGCACCTCTACTGAAGGAGAAGGAGAATTATGTCCTACTCAAAAGACAGATAATACTGCCAGTCATCATTGCCCTCCTACCCTGCATGCAATTAGGTTAGACACAGAGATGAGACGTAAAATTCCTCAAGGATTGCAGACGACTTTCCATTACTTTAGTTTTTCCTGCAACTCATTGCTTCAAATGCTTCATCATCCCAAAGATCCAAGTAATCCATTTACAAAGTTAATGGCTGATCTCGATGACCACCCAGTTTCATAGCCTAGGAGCACTGGCATATTAGGGAAAAGAAGTTCTGATTCTAAATACTAACCTGGGATACAGACAGCGTTATCAATTTTCATAAACTTTAGGAGCATAGTGGTTAGCAGAAATTGAACTTGCACGTTACTTTAAATTAATATTATCAAATCGGTAAAGTTATTCTTAAAGACATTTAAACATACAGGGATTTCCTCGCATACATGCCTTTAATCAGGGATGCTGTGTGCTTGGTTCACGTGAACACGCGAGGTTTACGCAATGTGTGGAGATGGTGTGTGTGTGTGGGTGGGCGGGGGGAGGAGGGCGAGCACGTATTTGTGTGCACGTGGATTGTGTGTGCACCTCTTCATACGCGTGAGTGTATAGTCTTTTTCTTTCGTTTTTTTTTTCTTCAACTTTAAGCCATATCCAAATGACCTTGTTGTCGACGGGCCCTAAAACACCACACACTCACTCACTCAAACGACGATGAAATGGGTGAAATGATGCTCAAATGAGACCTTTGAGTTCATCTGTCCAGAATAAGGGAAAATTTTGGGGAAAGAAACCTTATCCAGATAACTCACCCTCACCGAGATTCAAATTCGGGACCTCTTGAACATGAGCCAGACACGCTGTCACCTAGCATAAGCAACAAAGGCGGACTTCTAGTATATGTGTGTTTGTTCGTTTGTGTGAATGAATGTATCTTGATGTCTTGTAGAACGTGTTAGCCTCTTTTTTCCATGCCCTTAACGTGGGAGGTTTTAACCTTTTTTGTGGATCATTATTACATTAACCTCTTTCTGTTTCTCTTATTTTGGGCTACGCATCCATTGTGCGGGGATGAAAATAGGCATCCCTAATAAATTTTAACGCCAATAACTTCAACCTTCTTTTACAAGAGTACAAGGGTAATTTTGTTTCTATTAAGATAATATGTAGTCGCTCAGTGCACAGTCGCTATACGGACATCTGATAAAAGAGAAAAAAATAAAATAAAATACAGAAAAGTTCATAACACATACATAATAGAAATTACAGCAAACTACAGAACAAAATAAAATGACACTATCATTAGATTAGGAATCAGGCGGACCTCAGGTTCCTTAGTAACACTGAACACAGAGGGCAGTGCTGTTGAAGTTATCGTAGAGGAATCTTCCTAGATAAAAGAATGTACTGTGGTAAACGGCTCTTAATTCGATGGAGAGGAGAGACTCCTGGTCGAGAGAAATGGACATTGCTTCAGGAACGTTGTGGATGTTGCGGAAGAAATTTGTATCCAGTCACAATGAACTGATGAATAGGGAGTAGCCCAAGTTCGCGATGAACTTGGGGATTGGGCACAAACGAGGTCGCGTCCGCTGCGATGAGGAGGAGTTTGTTGTGAGTACACTGCAAAGTTTGAATTTTACTGGAATCTGTACGCAATCGCTCATTGGTCAGACGTAAGTTGTTAACGGAAGTGTAGAGTAAGACTGTGAGGATGCTTTTGAGAGAGGATTTGAGGTTTCATGTGGCATCATTTGGATAACCGGGAATAGGCAGAGATGATTTTCTGATCAAGGTACAGTTTCCAAAAGAGCCAGCAGTCGAGATGGACATCGGCATTTGCAGGCTACCAGAGTACTCCCTGGAATGTAAAGTGGGTGGTTGCATGAATCGGTGAAGAGTAACAATAATAGTTTCGCATTTGATGGTGTTCAGTGTGATACGCAAGGTATTTGGTCCCAGAACTGATGCCTGAGGCACACCAGCAGAGACATGTTTAGGAAAGGATGTTCCAATTTAAATACCAAGGTGCACTCTAGAAGAAAGGAATGATCGAAGTGATATAGACAATCTGGGAGGCGAATTTGGCGAATTTTGTAAAACAGCCCTGTATGTCATACCTTATAAAAGGCTTGTGTTACTTGCAGAAAAGCTGCAGTAGAATGTTTATTTTCAAAAGTACAAGCAATATCTCCGTGAACCGCAACTGCCGCTGACTCTAGAATAGTTTCGAAAAGCGAATTGAAATGGTGGCAATACAGAGTTGCTGGAGAGGTAGTTGGTAATGAATTTAAGGACAAGCTTTTCAAAGGCCTTGGAAAGGGCTGGCAGCAGATACGTAGGGCAATAGCTGGAGGGAAATTTGGACGTTCCACCAAGCTGGTACAGAACATTGTGTGCATGCTTCCATGAGCAACGGAAGTGGCCCAAACTAATCAGCGCATTAAAGAGGGAAACCAATAAAACAGGAGCCTTATGTGGAAGACCCTTCTGAGGTAAGTTAGGGAAGTAGTTCTGTTGCTAGAGCTTTCTTTAAACTAAGGTGTATAGTATGGAATGAATTTCTGTGGCGGAGGTGAACTTAGGAAACAATGGAATTTCGGCATCGTATTTTTGAGGGAGTAGAATTCTTCATGTTTGGCTACTCTAAATACGTAGAAAAAAAAGTAAAAATGTAAAGCTCACCTACCTCATCCCTAGTTTGGAACATGAGTGCATAACTGAAGAAACTAGATACTCCCCTACCCACTAGCCGAAGTACTTGGTATTTTTCATTGAACAGTGAAATTTCTGATATTTCAAAAGTTATCCTTACTAGTTGTCAATAATATGATATCTCTATATATGTTTAATCTAAATGCAGAAAATGGCTAAACGAACGCGCATATGCAACAAAGTAAAAGTGAAATAAAATTCAAAAAGCAGCCTAAAATATAAAATTGCGTGAAGTGAAAACTTACCTAATAAATGTGCATTTTTATAATCTCAGACGCAGAATAACGATCCGAAGCTAGTTGTAATTAGTTAGACCTACAGTCAATTTAGTTTTCAATGAACCCTGAGAATATACGAGGGCTGTTCAATAAACAATGATCATAATTTTTTACGGTCACAATTGTTTGCAATAAAATTCAATCTTATCATATTCTGTTAGCTTAATGTTAAACAAACATTGTTGGTACTCCTGGTTCCCGCCTGTGAGAACCAGGCAAGTTTAGACATGTTCAGTATCCCCTACCGCTGCAATGGAGGTAACACGCGAGGAACAGCATAAGGCTTTGAAATTCTGTTTTCGTCTCAACAAATATTCAGTTGAGGCCTATACAATGTTAAAGGAGGCTTATGGAGAGTCTGTTCTTCCCTACATCACAGCTCGAAGGTGGTTTAAAATGTTTAAAGAGGGGAGACAATCAATTTCAAAGGAAGGTGGACCCGGTTTACGGAAGAAAACATCAACACTGCTGCTGCCATTGTGAGAGAAGATCGACGAATTACCTTAATATCTCTTTCTGAAATACTGAACATTTCATTGGGTGCCACCCACACGTTGGTGACAGAAACATTACACATGAGACGTGTTTGATCGCGATGGGTTCCAAGACTGTAGGTTCCCGAACAAAAGGACATTCGCATGCACGTCCGCGCGCAGTTAAAGTTGATGTTACAGGAAGATCCGGAGTTTCTTTCAAACGTAACCACTGCTGATGAAACTTGGCTACATCCTTTTGATGTAGTTGCTTTTGCTGGGAAAGTTATGGTCATCTCATTCTTTGATATTCATGGAATGGTTTATCAGCATGTTATACCTGCACACACATCAATAACTGGACAATACTACAGGGATGTCCTAAAAACATTGCAAGTCCATATGAGGCGTAAAAGACTACATTTCCGTGAAGCAAGCTGGATGCTGCATCACGATAATGCACGGTCGCATATTGTCAATGTTGGTGCTGAATATCTTGCAAAATTCAACGTGAAGTGCATCCCTCACCCTCCCTATACTCCGGATTCAGCCTCATGTGACTTTTTTCTATTCCGTAACTTGAAGAAACGCCTTCGTGGGAGGCATTATTCATCACTAGAAGTAGTGGTGAAGGCTGCGGAGGCGATTTTGAAGGATATCTCAAAAAATGGTTTCCAGCAGGTCTTTGAAAACTGGCAGAAACGCTGGGACAAGTGCATCGCATTCAGGGGAGACTATTTTGAGAAGGATCACCAAAATTATGAGGATGAGTAAAGGTACGTTGTCAAAAAAAAATTGTGATCATACTTTATTGAACAGCCCTCGCACTTATATAACGCCTATAATGATTCAAAACCGAAAGCAATATTCATATGTTATCTAATTTTTCGGATATGTTTTGCCGATAAAATATGCTTTTAGCATCCTAGGTGATATCGGCAGCTTTGGCTTTAAGCAATTATTCAGGTGAAATTTAGTACATTCGTTTTAATTTGTAATTATCCTTGAGTTTTGTTATTTCATGGATTTTCTCTTTTAAGTATCAATCACACACATATATGCAATCTCAAGTAAATTTCCAGAATCTAGGGAGCAGAAACAATAGGTGTAGGAATGTATACGGGAAGACCTCAGAAACAATGCAGAACAATGCAGCACAAATAGAGGTACAAATGCCCGGAAGAGCGACCACATCCATACGAAGAAGTACACAAGCAAGGACGGGGTCCTTAGCGGTTTCAAATGGAGCATGTCCTAACGTTGGCTAGCCAAGCCTTGGCCCGTGTACTGATGGGAAGTCCTAGAGACCTGAGTCTTCCCCAGCAAGGGATTCATGGTGGTCCAAACAGAAACTAAAGCGCACAATCAATCCACCTTCCTGCCGGAAGAAACCGTCACATCGTTCTACTCTTTTAAAACGGGTGAAACACAATTATGGGGTCAGAGAATTAGTGCTAAAAAGGCACCAACCCAACATTCGCCTACCAACCCAGGAAACCATGACATAGCTCATTGTGAGAGTGGTCTAATCCGGGATCTGCCGAATGCGGGCCTAACTCATCATCGATGGAGAAAAAGTCATGAGTGTTGACGTGGTGAACCGCCTAAGAGCGTTCCATTGCAGTGTCTCTCTCTCTATTTCTCCCCTCCTATTTGTTTACAACATCGTTCTAGTTTGAGAAGTTTAGCTCCAATCTTTAGTGTTTTAATTTTGACGATTATTTCCCTCATTGTATTGCATGTTTTAACGTAGTGTAATTAAGTATTTAAAACATTTATGCAGTTTGCTACATGAACACGGCAACAAGTAAATAATACCCTTGGAATTCCTCCCAGATGCAGTTGTTACATACAAATTAAGTTCAATTTACACCAGGTTAATGGACAGAGCACGACCGTCAGAAGAAGCGTGTAACACATTCTGGCCTTTGCAGAATGAGCCAAAGAAAAAAAAAAAAGCTGAACTTGTTTTGCTCCTCTCTGAGATGCAAAGGAAACATCTGTCAGGCGCAGAAAAATAAAGTAAACGATGCGAGCTCTCTTCAAGCAACGTTGCTAAGAGTTCTATGGCAGAAGTGTGATGTAAACAAACTTCACTTCATTGCATCCAATGACGTCATAGAAGCTTTAATAATAATAATAATAATAATAATAATAATAATAATAATAATAATAATAATAATAATAATAATAATAATAATAATAATAATAATAATAATAATAATAATAATAATAATAATAATAATAATAATAATAATAATAATAATAATAATAATAATAATAATAATAATAATAATAATAATAATAATAATAATAATAATAATAATAATAATAATAATAATAATAATAATAATAATAATAATAATAATAATAATAATAATAATAATAATAATAATAATAATAATAATAATAATAATAATAATAATAATAATAATAATAATAATAATAATAATAATAATAATAATAATAATAATAATAATAATAATAATAATAATAATAATAATAATAATAATAATAATAATAATAATAATAATAATAATAATAATAATAATAATAATAATGCCATAGCACCCCAACTTTGATATTCGGTGCTATTGAAGTATGTCTAATATTTGAAATAAAACTATTCTTTTTTTCGATACATCTGTAATGTTTATTCTAAATAAGGCCGAAAGACGTTTGGCGCAAATGGAATTTCACTTCGTTGCATATCGAGTACCACATACTGCTGCACTCGTTGCGTTTTCTGCAGGTGAATCAATGTCATATCCCATCACCTCGTATCTAAATGAAGGCATGCAAAACAGTAGGTGACGGAGTTTTTTACGGGTTTTTTCCTTATCCTTAAAAGACGAATGTCGGGTAGCTCTAAGCTCCATGGACCCCGCACTCATTTGAGCATCATTTCACCAATTTCATTCATCGTCCGATATGACTTAACGTTGGGGGACGTAAATTACAGAAAAGAAGAAAAGAAAGAAGGTGACGGAGAAAAAGATATTCGTATAATCTGAAGGTTTAACTGAGTCGTAAATGAAACTGAAGTAGATAATACCAAGCGTGATGGTTCAGACGGTTTCCTTTGCGGCCTGCATTCGGGAGGCACGGGTTCAATTCCCGTGGCGGCCTATCTGATCCAGGGATCTTTTCGCGGGTTTCTCCTGGTCGCCAGGCGAATGCGGCTAGGTTCATTACTTTCGCCGAATTTCCTCGTCCATTTCACTTCCATTATTATTTCACATCTGGAGGTCTCTTTCAAGGTATAAGTGTCAGCAGGAGTCTCGGCGTTGCATAGCAGGATGATATGCTCTTGGTAAACACCTTCGTCCTCCGCAGGGCGGTCTCCGTTCTCCGTGGGCCGTTTCAGGACCACAGCAGGTGGGATGCTGGCTGTACTAGATTGTCGAAGAGTTTCAAACTGGACAGGGCACTGTCGTGGCTCCTTGGGGTCGGCCGCCCTCTGCCTCCTCTCGCCTCTTCTTTCTTCCCGGCGGTACCCCACTAGTTACAAATAATCAGTCGGTCAAAGTACTAAATTGTATCCTATCCTACTCCCCGTATGAGTGGGGATCCGTCCCCTTCAGCTGCCGTAGTGCGGGCGCTGCGGACCCTAGCACTCCTGGTACCTCTGACGTTACTAGAGGAACCTCTGGCCGAACATTTGAGCCCTTCCCTGACTGGGAGTTGTTCGGATTGGGTTGGACTCGAGGGGGCTGTGGTTCCCGATACCCATGGGAGATCGGGTACGTCTCCGGACGGGGTTGAGGGAAGCCATTAATATGTCCGCGTACTAACCAGCATAGTAGAAGGTGTGCTAGATCACCAGGCGGCCCCACCGAGGTCATATCGGTAGCCTTCCCATTTTGGTGTTGGCGCTCGTAAGTGGCGTATCCACTTCCATCCCGTCTTGAGTCCATAGGACCAGATGGGAGGGCCTTGTTAGTCTCTAGGTCTTGCCCTATGGAAAGCCCCACGGAGGGCGTCGGGCGCCCTTTTGGGACAGCTCGGTAACTCCCTGGTGGAAGGAGGCCCGGGTCCTTGGTCCTACGGGTCCAGGACTAATGAGAGTAGAACCTCTGGCATTACCAACACACCACAACAACACCTCCTATCCTACTAAACTGGAAGAGATAATACACACTGCATTGTTTCTGCAATGGCCTGACTTCGTAAGACATTCTTTCTTGCATTTATTAATTCCTCAGTCCAAGTTGATGAAATTAAAACGGTTAAAAATATATACAGTTGTAATTTTTGGGTTTGTCCTTCCTGCTCAGATGGTTAGCCAGTGACATACAGTTTAATAAGAATGAAGAGGGCTCACAGATTATTATTTGAATAATCTAAGATATAAATTTTATTTTAGGTAGTCATTTTAGATACTGTTCGAAGATGTTTATGCTCGTGATCTGGATACGAAGGTTGCAAGGTCTTTTTAAAGTACACTGCGTTGTCACATAACTAACCCGGACATAATACCTACCTCATTTCGTAGTAAACAGATCCACTACCAGAGAAGATAAACAACCTCTCTCCCTTTCAGGCCCCGCTTGCCCTCTTGTGGTGGGTAGACAGTACCTCAAAGATATAATTACTTTAAACAAAATTGAGACTTGAGCAAAATAGTAAACTGTTTTCCATGTAAAGGGTTACTAAAGGTGGGGGCATTTCATTGAAATCTTTGCCTTGCAACCTCAGAAGTTTGCTATTTATCTGACTCTGTTTCTCACTGTCTCCGATCATGTCCCTTCTCTCTCTAAAGGTTTTCTAAACGTGCTCCAATTCGCGCTATCCAGAACAGAATATGTCAGAAGTTCTACAGTTACAAGCTTTACCTGTCTCACGCATTCTAGAGAACTCGGTAATTACTAAGTTTTATATCTCCACGTCATTTTGCGGAAAGTAATTAAAATGTCATAAGTGTAGTAGGTTACCAAGCATTACTTAACCTACCAAGCTTCAAGTATTTGTTCAAAAATAATACCAATTTATAAATTAATGCATACATACATACGTACATACACACAACCCGCCTTGTTAGCGTAGATGGTAGCGTGTCTGACTCAAGTTCAAGAGGTCCCGAGTTCGAATCTCGGTCAGGTTAAGTTACCTGGATAAGGTTTCTTCAGGGGTTTTCCCTTATCCTTAAAGACGAATGTCGGGTAGCTCTAAGGTCCATGGACCCTGGAAACATTTGAGCATCATTTCAAGCATTTCATTCACCGTCCGATATAACTTAACGTTGGAGGACTAAAATTACAAAAAAAAAAAAAAAAAAAAAAAAAAAAAAGGAATGCACACATATATACATAGAGGGTTCTTAATTATGGAAGCTGTTTAACATGCTATGGTTCTAAGGAATTTTACGGCGAAACAAAAATTGGCTACCCTTCGCCGGCTTCGAACCCGTGACTTCAGGAACCAGAGACTAGAATTTTGGTGCCAAACCAGGGAGGACGACATATGACACGGATGTACAAAGATGTCAAATTATATTTTGGATTTTGCCTATAATTTGCAATTTAAAGCAATGAGTGACTGTTGTTTTTCTCTTCCTCCTTTCGTCTTACAACTTCCAGTCATATCGGACGATGAAAGAAATGTTTGAAACGGTGCTCAAATGAGCAAAGGGTCCATAGAGCTTAGAGCTACCCAAGATTCGTCTTTCAGGACAAGGGAAAACTCCGAAGAAAACCTGACCCAGATAACTCACCCTGAACGAGATTTGAACTCGGGACCTCTTGAACGTGAGGCAGATGCGCTACCAGCTACCCTTCAGAGGCGGGCAAGGTTGTGGAACAACATGTTGATAAACCTAACTTTATAAAGAGAAAAATGCTGATATTTCAGTTAAATATATCCATATTCCGCTACATAGTAAGCAATTAGTTCACACACACGCGCGCCCACGCAAACCGACCTTTTACTATAATGCCGTTTTGGATACAGGGAACCTCAGAATTTTTTGATCGTTCTATTGAAATCCTGTATGAAATTTTCTGGTGGCATTCAATACTTCATTATTACGCAGATTTTCATTAATTTTTGTGTCACTTTAATAAAAATTGTGGTAAACTCAGGTCCTATGCCCTAAAAGTTACTTGTAGATTCTCGAAATTATTGGTTAGTTCATTTAAATATTTGCCATACATGGCATTCATAATAATATCTATTTATTTTCAGGGCCGGATTTTGATAACCTGAAAAAGCTATAAAAATCAATAAATTGCTATAAAAATAAATATAAAGTTTGTCTTCTTTTCAGAGTATGAGAGTACATCACAGTTCTTACTTCTGAAACGTTGGCACTGAAATTAAAAATAAACAATGATTTAAACTCGGAAATTATATGTTCTAGGAAGATCGACGTATAAAAAAGTTATTTCATTCAAAATTATTCCAGTAGGTAACCAGCAGCAAGTGTAGGTTCTCGAAGTCTGTGGTCGGGAACCACATTTTTGTACTGTGAGAAACTCCTTTCCAGATATGCTGATACAATTGCACTATACTTGAAGTACGCTTAATCACTGGCAGTGAGATCTTCAATTAGCAACGGTTAGCATTTGGGAACTGCGATATAATGTTTTGTATCCAGAGTTTCTATGAAGAATACTTTCCATTTTCTTAGATATTCTCCCAACTTCTTCCTCTGCACTTTTCAAATCAGGTGCAATCTTGTTAACTAGAGTTCAGTAACTTTACAAATTTGCAGCTTTCTGCTCTACATGCTGATTTTGCCTTTATGAGCGCTAGATGTTCTTAAGTCACAGTTTGAAAATAGTGTTTTAGCCGCATCAAATGCAGTAGCACCGTCAGGTTTCAGTAACACATTTCACTGGAAATGAACGCAATAATACTTTTTTTTTTTTTTTTTTTTTTTTTTTTTTTTTTTTTTTTTTTTTTTTTTTTTGCTTGCTTGTTCCATTTATACTCCGCCTTTAACTACAATGGTCATATCGGCGGCCGTTCTCCTTTGGAACATATCGAAGCTGTTAACTCGTATTCGTTAGGGTTTGTTTTTTTTAATCATTACATCACACACACATTCACACTTCCAGACTCTGGGGAAGATGGGGAATTATCGTGGTCGGAGAAAAATCCCCATCCCCACTGCCGCGAATCGAACCCGGGACCCCTAGCAAGGCAGGTAGGTGCTCTACCGACTGAGCTACGGGGCCAGCCAATAATAAATTTCTGAATACATCCAGGTGCCTTATTGGGTGATCACAGGTTGTGGTGAGAGAGGAATACCGAGAGCCATGTACTTGAGCAGTTAATAGAGAGAGAGAGAGAGAGAGAGAGAGAGAGAGAGAGAGAGAGAGAGAGAGAGAGAGAGAGAGAGAGAGAGAGAGAGCCCGCCTCGGTTGCGTAGATGGTAGCGTGTCTGCCTCACGTTCAAGAGGTCCCGAATTCGAATCTCGGTCAGGGCGAGTTACCTGGATAACGTTTCTTCCGGGGTTTTCCCTTATCCTTCAAGACAAATGTCGGGTAGCTCTAACCTCCATGGACGCTGGACTCATTTGAGCATAATTTCACCCATTTCATTCACCGTCCGATATGACTTAACGTTGGAGGACGTAAATTTAAAAAAAAAAAGTAATAGAGGAAGTCTTGACAAGCATTTTCTTCAGACAGGTAGAGTCAGACTGAAAAATTCAGTGCCATGGTCAGGATTTGGACCCGGATCTCCTGTTCTCCGTCCGGTTGCTCTTAATCATTGAGCTACCATGATCAACGTACCAGCATGACTTTAAATTCTCTGACTGGTAACTATAAAATCTAAACTACCATGGTAGCTCAATCATTAAAAGCAATCGGACGGACACCGGGAGATCGTGGTTCAAATATCCGCCATGGCATTGAATTTTTCAGTCTGACTCTAGCTATCCAAACTTAAGCCTGCACACGACTAGTGTGGAAGAATGATTAATTAACAAAAACTTTTTCTTCGTTTGTGACACTAAGCAATCCACTTGAGAAAAATGTACTCTGACTTCCGCAGCCACTTCCTCTGACTTCCACTATTTTTGGGTAAAATGTTTGTATTGACTTAGCCGCTTTCACAATGTATGAAGCTGCGTCAGTCACAAAAACTAAGACGTCATCATTTCTGGAACCCTCAGACATTTTATGAATTGTGGAATGATCAGCAATTTCTAATACCTCACGTGTAAACAGAAACATTTCATCTGGTCCGTCGATCTCCAATATACCAATTTATTTATTTATTTATTTATTTATTTATTTATTTATTTATTTATTTATTTATTTATTTATTTATTTATTTATTTATTTATTTATTTATTTATTTATTTATTTTCTTCATTTGTGCTACAACAGAGCAAAGCTCCAATTACAATAGCTACATGCAATTTAGTTACACAAGTTTGACTAAATGCAAAACAGAAATACAAAAAGGAATACAGACAAACTAAAAATACACTATATATTAAGCTATTATTGAAGACAAGACATTGCAAATTGTATACTAATCAAGCAAATAAGTGATACAACAGAGTAAACAATAATTGATCAAAGTTGAATATAAAAGAAAGAGAATGCAATTAATGGAATAAAATATTACGTTAGCCACTTAACAATTTTCTAGATCACTCGTTTCATCAATGGATTCGAAAATCTTCTTTCCATGCACTTTTCCCAGTTGCTAATGTCGTTGTAAATTGTGATAGGTAGCTCTACCGAAGAATTGATTCGTCTGCGATAGGACGTCCGAAATGTAGTTCTAAAAAACTCTTCAGTTTAGCTCTGTTCAATGTCCAAAATGGGATATTTGCAGAAACAAAAGTTTCACAAAATTCTCTAAAAATCTTGAGAGTTGCACTTCCCTTAAATGCTTGTCGCGACCCACATGTTGCCAAACGTTACATTTTCCTTCGGCTGATATGTTTGTTTTGCACATCTTACAAAACAACACTTCTCCGTCCGTAAAGAAAACACCATTTCCAAACTCAGATACAATTTAAATATAGACAGCTTTACTTTAAGCATGGTTGAATGAAACTACGAAAATTGTACACCAAAGTTTCCTCTCAGGATATCTGTGAATAACTAAATCTAAATCTGTGACAGTGAAAACAATGGATAAACGCTTGCCTTTGAACTCGCATATTGTCGAGTTTCACACTGGAAATAGGAGAATATTATTCAAAGTACAGCATTGGTAAGAAACCGACTTCTAATATGTACGTTGTCAACTTTTATTTTCTTAGATTAAAATGAATTTTAAATAATTTAATAATTTTAGTTAATGTAATTTATTTTAAAAATGACCATAACAGGAGCGAGACACATAAAAGACCACAAAGTTACTAAAAAAAATTAAAAAAAATTAACTAATAATTCAGAAAATATGACGTAAAAATATCTAATAAAATTATTATTTTTATAACCACAGTTTCGTGCTTAGGATTTTAATTTTTAAGGGCAATGTATACTGCATAAGAGCCCTGCTTACTACAAAATGTATTACATAAACTGATATATTTGTGTTATTTTATACGTATAACTGTATAATATATGTAAGTAGTTATACTCCTCCACAGGAGAGAAAGTCTCCGAGGGACTTGACGCAGGGGGTTGGCCGAAGGACCCACACCCTCTCTGGACAGGTTTATGACACCTCATCTCAGTACAGTTACAGACCATTCGAAAACATTCTGACGGCTTCTACTTTTGTGAATGAATCTTCTCGGCTTTAATGTACAGAGAGAATAGGGCGCATGTTTTTTTAACGGTCTGCTCCTTGTATAGCAAGCGTTCTCTGCCACACACATTCGCTGTCCTTGTCCCACAGCACATTCCTTACAGGGATTTTCTTTGCGTTGCTATACTATATGTACTTCCTTTGATTAGTGCCCGCCTCGGTAGCGTAGATGGTAGCATGTCTGCTTCACGTTCAAGAGGTCTCGAGTTCGAATCTCGGTCAGGGTGAGTTACCTGGATAGGGTTTTTCCCGGGTTTTCCATATCCTGAAAGACGAATGTCAGGTAACTAAGCTCCATGGACCCTGGGCTCATTTGAGCATCATTTCATTCATCGTCCGATATGACAACGTTGGAGGACGTAGATTACAAAAAAAAAATCCTCTGTTTACTATAGATAAACAAGGAGAAGAGAAAGTAAAACTCCAGTAATGCCGTCCGCTTCGGTAGCGTAGATGGTAGTGTGTCTGCCTCGCGTTCAAAAGGTCCCGAGTTCGAATGTCGGTTAGGGTGAGTTACTTGGACAAGGTTTTTTCCGGAGTTTTCCCTTATCCTGAAAGACGAATGTCGAGTAGCTCTAAGCTGCATGTACCCCGGACTCATTTGAGCAACGTTTCACTTATTTCATTCATCGTCCGATATGACTTAACGTTGGAAAACTTAAATTACCCCCCCCCCCCCAAAAAAAACTGTAATGCCGGGATTACGACGAACTTCACTTTAAATGATAAAAAGTAAGGTTAAGGGTATGTATGACTGAAAGTTCATGAAAATCGTGAAAATAACGACTTTTTTATTTTAATTCTATAAAATAATTTAGACATTCCCGAATGTGAAAAATGCATAATTTGCCTCCGGACGCCATTTTTAAATGCTTATTTAAATGTCGGTGGCCTTTAAACTCTGTCAGAGTCACGCCCTCTTTTGCCTACATCCACATTCTTTGTCTGTTTTCCGTTCTTAAATTTTCAATTCAAGAAAAAAAATAAGGCTTTCAGACAAAATAGTTCCTAAAATGTTGCCAATATATCAGAGGCTGGCTTCTACAACATTACTAGAGAGGTGCAAAACAGGAAAAACACAGAATGCCAATGAATCTTTGCATCATGTCATATGGAATAAGTGCCCAAAGGAAGTTTTCATATCAAAACAAAAATTGGATCTTGCTGTTATTAAAAGCATCAGTGAGTTTAACCTGGGTAGTCTTAAGTCATTGGAGCTGCAGCAAAATATCAGAGGTGAAAGTGTAGTAGACTCAGCAAGGAAAACTTCAGTGCAGCGAGATCAGACTCGTATCCTGCAAAGCAAGAAGCGAAGTTGTGCAGAAGAAAAGCAACATCTAAAGAAAAAAAAGGTGGAAAAAGCAGCAACAGAGGAGAGGAAAAAGAAATATGAGGGTCCAACCTATCAGCCTGGTGGATTTTAATGTGAGTTATGCAATCAAATCTTTAATCGCTGTTTTCTCAATGTTCATATTTTCAGCATTTTTCTTCCTGTAAAATGCTCCTTGCGATGCAGTTTTTGTGCTACATTCATGAAATTTCCTACACAGGTTCAGAATATCATGAGGAATGGAAATTGCCCTAGGTTTTATTGTGAAATGTATATAAGCATATATTTATAATTTTCAAACACAAAACTTACAGTTTTTTAGACAAAAAAAGAATATTTATAAATTAAAAAATTTTTGTGACCTAAACTAAAGGAGACACAGAAAAACCCAGAGCAATTTCAAAAAGTATGTGTATTATGAACATAGGGTTAAAATATTAGACCAAAATTCAAAATATTTTGTCGCAAGGGACTTTTTTAGTGACGTAACAAAAAACATACAAAATTTATCATAATTTCTAAACTGCTGGAGAAAAATGGTTTAAATTTAGGTTGTAACATGTTTACATTATACTACACCTATGGTGTAAATTTAAAAAAGCTAGCATTATTAGTTCAGAATTTGAAAATTTCAGTCATACATACCCTTAAGAAATGTTACTAAATTAAAGATCTAATTAGATGCACGTGAGGTAGTGACTCTTGATCGATAGTGTTTTATTACTTCCATGCTACTGTTTCACGCCGAATGATTCTGGCATCATGCTTAACATAAGGGGTAGCAAAAGTTTTACATAAACTGTAAAATAAATATAAAAAACCCTTATTCTTCTATCTATCTGATTTTATGGAAAGGTCAGACTGAAAAATTCAATGCCATAGCCGGTATTTGAACCAAGGATCTTCTGGTTGCCGTCCAGCCGCTCTAACCCTTGAGCTACTATGGCCAACGTGCCGATTTGACATTAAATTCTCCAACTGACTCTTGTTTTTTCCCGGTAAACCACTTAGGAGTTCTCATAAACACATGAGACAACTACCTTAATGGCGACTTACAACATGTAAGTACTTTAAGGCCCGGACTTTATAGTTAACCACTATTATGTCAGTTAATGGAAATTAATTGTTCTTTCACACTGGCCGTGTGTAGGCTAACGTATGGAAAGATAGAGTCAGACTGAAAAATTCAATGCCATAGCCGGGATTTGAAACACGGATCTTCTGGTTGCCATCCAGCCGCTCTAACCCTTGAGCTACTATGGCCAACGTGCCGACTTGACATTAATTCTCCAACTGACTCTTGTTTTTTCCCGGTAAACCACTTAGGAGTTCTCATAAACACATGAGACAACTACCTTAATGGCGACTTACAACATGTAAGTACTTTAAGGCCCGGGCTTTATAGTTAACCACTACTAGGTCAATTAATAGAAATTAATTGTTCTTTCACACCGGCCGTGTGTAGGCTAAAGTATGGAAAGGTACAGTCAGACTGAAAAATTCAATGCCATAGCCGGGATTTGAAACACGGATCTTCTGGTTGCCGTCCAGCCGCTCTAAACCTTGAGCTACTATGGCCAACGTGCCGACTTGACATTAATTCTCCAACTGACTCTTGTTTTTTCCCGGTAAACCACTTAGGAGTTCTCATAAACACATGAGACAACTACCTTAATGGCCACTTACAACATGTAAGTACTTTAAGGCCCGGGCTTTATAGTTAACCACTATTAGGTCAGTTAATGGAAATTAATTGTTCTTTCACACTGGCCGTGTGTAGGCTAAAGTATGGAAAGGTAGAGTCAGACTGAAAAATTCAATGCCATAGCCGGGATTTGAAACACGGATCTTCTGGTTGCCGTCCAGCCGCTCTAAACCTTGAGCTACTATGGCCAACGTGCCGACTTGACATTAATTCTCCAACTGACTCTTGTTTTTTCCCGGTAAACCACTTAGGAGTTCTCATAAACACATGAGACAACTACCTTAATGGCCACTTACAACATGTAAGTACTTTAAGGCCCGGGCTTTATAGTTAACCACTATTAGGTCAGTTAATGGAAATTAATTGTTCTTTCAAACTGGCCGTGTGTAGGCTAAAGTATGGAAAGGTAGAGTCAGACTGAAAAATTCAATGCCATAGCCGGGATTTGAAACACGGATCTTCTGGTTGCCGTCCAGCCGCTCTAACCCTTGAGCTACTATGGCCAACGCGCCAACTTGGCATTAAATTCTCCAACTGACTCTTGTTTTTTCCCGGTAAACCACTTAGGAGTTCTCATAAACGCATGAGACAACTACCTTAATGGCGACTTACAACATGTAAGTACTTACACAAACCTCACTCCGAAAAATTAACATAAATATTTAATTCATCATAATTTAATCAAAACCGTTAGACCTCCTTTTTGAGAAACGTTTTCCATATAAAAGGAAGTTTGGAATGAAGTTATTTTTTTTTAATTGTGTCGCATTCTTGAAGACCCTGACTAAAAAAGTAAATTTGATATTTAACCGACGTTTTCATACTTTTCATTTTAAGTTATGCTATACGTAGACATACGCATACAGAAAGAGGAAAAAACACACACATCCCGCCCGCCTCTGTTGCATAGGTGGTAGCATATCGGCCTCACCCTCGAGGTAGCGAGATCGAATCTCTGTCAGGGTGAGTTATCTGGATAAGGTTTAACCGGCTTTTCCCTTATTTTGAAAGATTAATTTCGGGTAACTAAGCTCTATGGACCCTGGGATCATTTGAGCATCATTTCATCTATTTCATTCATCGGCCGATATGGCAACGCTGGAAGACGAAAATTTAAAAAAACAAAATACACACATCCAAAAGGACTTCAGCGCTATGGTTTTTATATATTCCTGGAATATAAATTGTATTAAATGTTTTAAACAAGTGGTATTTTAATTAAAATCGTTAGGGCTCCTTTTGAGAAAATAAAAAATGTGAAAAGTAAAGAAAGAACATCACATTTTCAGATAGTTTACCTATTTATAAAATTCTTAAATTGTGGAATTAATTATTTCGTTAACTACAGCTTCAGCAAATGATTTTTTCTATATTAAGCTACTTTGACGCGAATTTTTCATCCGCAAAAGATGCCAAATTTAAATATGAAGTTTAGTATATTCCAACTTTTCTTTTTTCAATTGTGCTGTTCAGAAATATATACTCGCGAATATACCTCTTTTCTCGGTCAGGGTGAGTTACCTGGATAAGGTTTTTTCCGGGGTTTTCCCTTATCCTGAAAGACGAATGTCGGGTAACTCTAAGCTCTATGGACCCTGGGCTCATTTGAGCATCATTTCACCCATTCCATACATCGTCCGATATGACTTAACGTTGGAGGACGTAAATTACAAAAAAAAAAAAAAAAAAAAAAAAAAAAAAAAAAAAAAAAAAAAAATCTAAAAATCCTCTTTTGGATTCAGGGAGTCTCAAAACGTTTATTCCCAATGAAATCCCTATGTCAAACTTTTGAGTGGAACATATTATTTCATATTTTTTCCTTGTTCCATTTATACTGCTATGGTCATATCGGCGGCCGTTCTCCTTTGGAACATACTGAAGGTGTTAACTCGTTATCTTTGGTTTTTAATCATTAGATCACGCACACATTCACACTCTCATTCATACTTCCAGACTCTGGGGAAGATGGGGCATTATCTTGGTCGGAGAAAAATCCCCACCCCCACCGCCGGGAATCGAACCCGGGACCCCTAGTACCGACTGAGCTACGGGGCCAGCTTCGTTCATTTATTGTGTCTTTTTTGGGAAATGAATACGTATATGATAAAAACAAATGATATCAGTAATTTAGAAATACAACAATAAACAATGCACAGGAGGATCCGTTGTTAAAGGAAAATGAAATACGTTTACAAAATGGAAAACAGGAAATAAGAGAATAGATTAGTTAAGAAATAAATATCAAACAAGTTTAACATTAAAAATGTTAAATGCAAAACAAATTGCAAAGGTACGACATGTATTGGGAGCAACAGTAGTGATAGGTGCATTAAATATCTCGAAGAGATTTGAAGAAGAATTGTTGTGAGAAAAAAGGAAGAAAAAAAGGAATAAAAATGAAGAAATACTTTTCCAAGCCTAATGAGAATGGAATCTGTAACAATATGTGGTAGCAAATTAGAAGAAAAGCTTTCGATGCGCGCGTCTCAAGCAACGGACTGATACTCAGTAGTGATGTCGGCAGCCGAGCCAACAACCACCGACTGCACAACCGTGCTAGGGTCGCCTGAAAGACAGTTGGCGGTATCTTTTAACTTAGAATTTCATTGTCTTTATGACTCCTAATCGAGATGTATGTGTTGTTAGACCAATTTTAAAGACTCTGTATATACTTTAGATAGATACAATCTCAAATTTCATTAATATACGTCGTTAAAAGGAATGTTTATTTACAAACTATTTCACGTATTGTATGATGTTTACAACACTACATCTTTGAGAGAAAAATATGTATAGAATAATAAAATATAAATATATCCTTATTATAAAAATTTTTATTTTTATTTTCTCAAGAATGACTCGTTGTTTTATTAAAATAACAAAGTAAAACATTGCATAACAGTTATATATTTAATTGAAATATGTCTTTAAAATGTAATTTTATTATTTTCATCCTTGTTAGATTAATATAACAAGGAAAGTATAACAAATGAAACGAATATAGCGATCGAAAAATTATGTTTTCGTTAAAATTAAATAACATTTCTGTCACTTTGGCAGTAATAACTTTCCAGCACAATGAACGTTTATTTTTTCCTCTCGTCCGATTGTCAATGCTCTTGTTCTAGCCAATTTATTCCATTACAGCATAGACACATAGAACTATTACCTTCAAGATATGAGGCTGATTACATTTATCACAGCCATCGCTGTTGTTGCTGTTATTTAGTGCTCTTATGATTAACTTTGCCGCCTAAACAGCGTACTTACATGAAAGCTATTAAAAATTTTATGCCCATTAAAACAGATAGTACTACATGGGTGCAACACATCAGACTATAAATAACTGCTAATATACTGCAGCTTGATACTAATCAAAAGTGATTCTATTATCATCCATAAATGCATCATAATGCCTGTAATGCCTAAGTGTTACATCCTATCTTAATGACCTGTTGTTGCTTTGAATCACCTGGAAAATACTGTTGTTCAGAAAGGTTTGGGATCCACACCAAGTAACCTGAGAGGATAGCTGAAAATGGATATTTTAACTTATGACTCAGAAATAAGAGATCTTTGTCAGAAATATGAGATGGCTATATGTGAATGGTTAGATGGTAGGTTTGCAAACACAAATATAGTAATTTATGAACTGTGTTTCCTTTAATAAGGAGACTTCTGAGCTCACAATACACATATGGTGTCAGAACTACAATACAGCAATAATGTAGCGGCAATATGGGCACTTGGTTGAATAACTTACCAACTATTAGAAGTTTTCATTCCGGGGTTTAGTAATTTTTACGTTCCATTCATCATCTTCAATGATCTGTCTGTTCTGAAACTTAACCTTTTAGAGAAAACATTTGCACTTAGCACTCATGTGCTTTAAAACCATCACTACGTCTCACATTTCACAAGTGTTATACCTGCGTAGTAATTTCTTTTTCATAGACGAAACCTACCACATCCTATTTTAGTTTGGCAAATTTGAAACAAACTTGTTTTACTGCTTCAGATGTTTATTTAAAAGCCTTTAATACCTTCATACATATAGATAGTTGACTAGGTAGATACGCGCGTTTTAAGATGTTTACAAAAACCTCTAAACTATGGTTTGAAGTACTTCTTTTGTTTTCTCAATTTGAGTGTGCCATATTTGTAGCTAAGAAGGCGGGATAGCATCACTGATCTTCGATTGTTACCCAGCGCAGAAGTCAACGTGAGATGTTACCAACCTTGCATCAACGTGAACTTAAATTGTTATATAAGTACTCTGTGCTCTACTAAATAATCCTGAGAAGCGAGCTTCTTCCTGTTTTTGTTTTCTTTTTCTTTTTAGTTTTTTTGCAATATATATTTAGAGGTGAACCAAAATAGTTTTCCGCAATGTTTGATAGTGGCCAGTGGGATTCTTTCCCACGCTCTTTAATTTCAGAGTTACAATAAATGACTTACTTTGTTCAGTAAATAAAAATAAATGCTGGAAAATAAATTAATCCTACAATTACTAAGGATATAATTATTCCATTACATATCTTGAATTTATACAAAAAAAAGCTAGAAAACGTTCGATCTATTGATCTCAAAAATACTTTTAGGACAACTATGGTTTTATTTTTGTAATTTACAAGAAGGATCTTGAAAACTTACAGCAATATAAACGCAGGACATACTCAGTACACAAATAATTGAAGGCAATCATATCTGCATAAGATGCAATCAGTTTATATTTAGTAAAGCAGCACTTCTGTTAAACTCCTCCTTGATAGCTTAGTAATAGCAGAACAACGTGTAATGATCTCACTAGTTTGGGAGAAAATAATGTTAAATATGAAGTGTAATTTTTTGGTTTAAGATTCACACATTAAGGTATTAGTGTTTAATAACATAATTAAACCGTTAACAAAAACCAGTTTCGTTGATTATCCTATTACTTACAAAAAGATGTACAACATTTCACTGGAAGAGTTTGAAAATGAGAAGGTGCCGACAAATCATGATCCGAGAAAGTAGAATTTAAAAATAGGAACAGTACTATTGTCTATTTTGTAGAACTAATAGTTAAAGTGTTGTGAATGAAATAGATAAGATTTTGAATACAGGGAGATAGGCCTATAGCAACCTCTTAAATCGCTCTATGACATCTTTAAATGTCATACAGCTGTAAAAGCTACATAGAACTAGAGTAGAATGTTATTGTTCAATAACACTAAATCCAAATTTATATGGCCACGCCGTGGCTCAGTGGTTAGACCGCTTGGCTCTCACCAAGGCGGTCCGGGTTCGATGGCGACCGCAAAGTGAGATTTGTGATGGACAACACGGCGTTGGGGCGGGTTTTCTCCGGGACCTGCGGGGGCTCATTCCACCGGTGCTCCATCTTTATCTCATGTATCATCAGTGTCACCGCCTGCGGTGCCGTATGTAGTAAAAGCGGGCGTTAAACACTGCACATTTCCAAATTTATGAATTTCCGAATTTTTGGGGACCTTTTATCTTTAGATGGATATCACTAAATGAATTTTCCGAATACTCAGCATGTTTCTAGCCTTAACACAGGAAAGAAACAAAAGATAAAAGAGCGCTTGCGCCTGGAATCGAACTTAGGGCGGCCTGGCCTGCTGTCAAATGCTGTCTCCAGAGATCGGGCGCCTTTGTCGTGGTGTCACCTTTAAGCTCCCTTGCGTTCTTTGCGGTATATACGGGGAGGAACTTCCTGTCCAAGGTTCTGGAATTTTCCCTCATTGTTCAGAGAAGCAAAGTTTCGTCCGGTGGGGGTTTGGGCAGAAACGTCAGAAAAGCCCAGCAGCTCGTTCTGCAGCCAAAGGTCATGAGCAACGTAGCTTTTAAAGCACTAGCTCGCAAGTCATATTCCCTTACAAAGGAAATGCTTACGTTAAGAGCATTATTGTTGGAAAAAGACACTTTCCAAAATGGATTCCAGTTTCCAAAGTAAGGTCAACTCCATTCTTGATTTCTTTTTTCAACAAAAGCGTGTGTAGCATTTCGCAAGACCACTAACCAAAACTTTATGATACTTGGAGGGACACGTGCATTAAATAAGAACAATTGAACTGCGTTTTAACAAAAGCCTATTTTCCATAGAGGAATAATAGAAGATCGCATATTTACTTTTCAATCCTTTTTCAGTGCACCTTTCACTTTCATAATATAATAAAAGTACTTAATAAAACATGACTTTCTAACAGCAATATCAGTTCAGAACAAAAAAAGTTAGTTATGACAAATTCAAACGAATAACGCATGTCTGAATGTGATAATGCCGCAGAGAAAAACGTATTTTAAAGGTATTTTTGCGTACAAAATATGGTGTGTTATTTGTATTATGGTTTACCATTTATTCAGAATTATAAAAAAAAAAAAAAAAAAAAAAAAAAAAAAAATCCATCCTAATGTAGAAGACTTAGCAGATTATTCCGAGAGATTTCAAAAAATACCTACATTTCATTGGTCATATAAATGTATTAAATATATAGAATTAAAAAAAAATTGTTAAAGCCAATTTGAAAACAATCGATAGTATCGCAACATTTTCCCAAATAAAGGTTAGCTCCGGTTAAGCGCATTTTTTCAAGAATTTTCCTTTCGCTGTTTGAAAAATACTGAACATAAATACCAAATTTCATTTTTGACGATACTATTCACACATGCACACACATACGCTCACATAGATGAACCTTTGTCTAAAATGCGTTGGATTTCAGGGGACCTAGAAAAATATTTTTTCTTTGAAAGTTTGACACTGAATTTTTGGATGACAAAACTTTTTTTTGCTTACTGCAGATAGGTCGCAGAAAAGGTAAAATGGAATCCACCCGCTACATGCACATTTTAATTTCAGCTAATTACATGACTAGAATTCCCCATTTCTATGGAGATAAAATTAGCATAGCACAGAAAACTATTAAAGCAAAAAGGTTTCAACTCTGGCACACAATTAGTTGTTATGTATTTTTAATTAGTTTTGTAGCCTGGAGAAGCTGCAGCTTGCATTATCCTGTTATACACGAATTCTACCGTTCTATCCTTTCTTTCTGTTGTTCCTCTTTTGAATCAAGTCTGTTAAAGTCGAATTTAAAATATTGATAACAATATTCTTTTTTCTGATATACTATTAACATATTTAAAAATAGATACAGGTTTATTTGACCTCTCAGTAATACTAATAAACAAAGAAAAATATTAAGTCACTTCAGGAGGTATATAAATTAACCAAATTTGGTATTTAACAGCCTTTTCATTTTTGAGTTATGCTATACACTAACATATACACGAAACTTTTCCTAAAATTGCTTTTCTTATTCAAGGGTCTCAAAACATGTATTTCTAGTGAAATATAGATATCAGTTTTGGGGTGGAATATACCTATCCTACTATGTGCGTGACAGAGAAATTTTAAAAAAAAATTGAATGTTTTATTAACACTAAATTTCACCTTTTGTTCTTAAACAATCATATTTGAAGACGATTTCGATTCATACCACAGGTTATGAAGTCAGTCCGCTGTTAGAACAAAATGACAGTCGGCTGGCTCAGTCGTAGCTCAGTCGGTAGGGCACATGCCTGCCGTGCTAGGGGTCCCGGGTTCGATTCCCGGCGGGTGGGGGTGGTGATTTTTCTCCGACCAAGATGATTCCCCATCTTCCCCAGTCTGGTAGTATGAATGAGAGTGTGAATGTGTGCGTGATCTAATGACTAAAAACCAACGATAACGAGTTAAAACCTTTAGTATGTTCCAAAGGAGAACGGCCGCTGATATGACCATAGCAGTTAAAGGCGGGGTATAAATGGAACAAGGGGAAAAAAAATGACAGTCAATGTGCGATTTGTGTAGTGTCGGAAAATGTCTCCTCTAAATGAACGAATTCTAACTCATTTGTAATTACTTCTTTTTACAACTTACGGTACGATATACGCATTGAAATTGATTTATTCTTCTTGTAGGAATTCAAAACGTAAAGACTCGACTTCTAAACAAACTACTCTCAAAACAACTAAAATAATACTACATGTTTTACCATAACTCGGCATTGTTTAGGAATAACTCGAAAAATTGGTACTGGGAACATAAAACTTTATTTTAATTCAAGCAATATAAAATAAATAATAAATATATTTTGTGTGCAGTCATTTTCGGCGCAAATAAAAAATTAGAATATAAACTGTAGAAATGAGGTAAAACATGTTGTTAATTTTTAACCAATCGTAATTTAGAAATAATATTTAGTATTTGTAGTGTAGGTTACTCTGATTTTTATTTTCCATAGAAATCTTCAAGAAGGAATAATTTCCTTAAAAGCATTAAGTTGTTTTTGAGCACCCTTGATCACAGTTAGAGGGCAACAAATTTGACCTATAATTGATTACCATAAGTTTTGCCCCATAAATGTTTTGCATATACAGGGATTATGGATCATTATGATTTAGCGTCAATTAGTGTTGAAATACTAAACGGGTTGCCTTGAAAGCGCTAATTAACTCGTCCCTGAGATAAAAGCTCATTTGCGAATGACAAATTTTAGGTTTACAAATATAAATAAATACAGATGAACGAGAAATATGCAACTTTTTACCAAATACAGATGGTGACGTGTTATCAGCCGGGACTATAATTCTTGGAATGGATCTAATTCTGTAGAGAAATATTTCTTTAATACGCCTTACGTTTTATAGTTTCATTAACGCAAGTGCGATGCCCTCTATAGCCATATTGGCATCCATGGGTCATAAACTTATATAGCCTTTTCCGGGCCGTAAAATCCTGAAAGGCAATATTGATAACCATTTACACTGCACGTTAGTGTCGGCTTCTTTGAAACTGCACAAGTGCTATTGTTGATGGTACAGGGAATATCACTGGCTTGCTAGTTCGAATCTTTGCGTGTTACAAACGTCGAGAACCTGAGAAACATTTCATTGCCATCCTCCTGAGCTGCTATATTCTTCTTCTTCTTCTTCTTCTTCTTCTTCTTCTTCTTCTTCTTCTTCTTCTTCTTCTTCTTCTTCTTCTTCTTCTTCTTCTTCTTCTTCTTCTTCTTCTTCTTCTTCTTCTTCTTTCTTCTTCTTTCTTCTTCTTCTTCTTCTTCTTCTTCTTCTTCTTCTTCTTCTTCTTCTTCTTCTTCTTCTTCTTCTTCTTCTTCTTCTTCTTCTTCTTCTTCTTCTTCTTCTTCTTCTTCTTCTTCTTCTTCTTCTTCTTCTTCTTCTTCTTCTTCTTCTTCTTCTTCTTCTTCTTCTTCTTCTTCTTCTTCTTCTTCTTCTTCTTCTTCTTCTTCTTCTTCTTCTTCTTCTTCTTCTTCTTCTTCTTCTTCTTCTTCTTCTTCTTCTTCTTCTTCTTCTTCTTCTTCTTCTTCTTCTTCTTCTTCTTCTTCTTCTTCTTCTTCTTCTTCTTCTTCTTCTTCTTCTTCTTCTTCTTCTTCTTCTTCTTCTTCTTCTTCTTCTTCTTCTTCTTCTTCTTCTTCTTCTTCTTCTTCTTCTTCTTCATTTTAGAATTCAATTATTTTTTATTCATTAAGCCTATAACACTTTTATGACTGCTCATTTTTTTAATTTCAGCGGAAAGACATTTAAAAGACAAATTTCTGCAAAACTGAAACTGTCTCTTTACGTTCTTAGGGTTTATTTGTGAAACACGTTTTATAATACTTCTGATTTCGGCAATTATTTTGTATATCTATAATAAACTTAATACTTACCTAACTGATCCTCATGTTTATCTCTGGGTCTCCACGAGCTTCGAATTTTGAACTCTGAAAGTATTCATTTAAATGCATCGTATTTATAATCAGTAAAAATATTTTTAAAAAACCTTTATGAATCTTGTAAATTGTTGTATTTATTTATACTCGTTAACTTCTTTATTAATAATAATCTCTTAAAACGAAGTTGTGTACTATTAGCTCTGTATGTCTTACATTATTATACATGTTTCCATTTTACACACTTCCCTAAGAAAATTAATGAAATAAATATCGAAACCCAATCTTTAGAGTAAAAATATCAATTATAGGTTAATTTCCATTTTGATATTTCTGCTTGAATCAGCTTTATCCACAAACGAAGCAAAGGAAGACTATATTTAAGGATTTTGTTAAATGTTTTGAAAAGCTAACAGTTTTCCTAGGTTCAAAGAGACAAAAAAGTACGTAAATGAACAATTATTATTGAGCTAACATTGAGTTACTTAATATTCTCATGTGTTTATATTGGTTTAAGTTCCCTTAGTTTTATGTAATTTATTCTAGTTTTTCTTTAAGCCTTCAATCTCTCACACACGAAGCTAACAAAGGAACATTTCGGAGATATTTTTTGATGTGAACTCTTACTTAACAGAGGCGGGGGATCTACAGTCTGCACGCTACGCATTATCATGTGGCATAATACATCGATTCTAATGCAGAGGTAGGAGTTTCTATGCAACCTTAAACTTCGCTCAAGGACAACGTCGTATGTTGTTAATACGGAAACACTCAGGTGACACAAATTGGAAATTCCATTCCCGAACTAACTTTGATTTACATGCAGTTCACATCATCGAGACTCTTGAGTTTCAAGTAATGCTTATAGAAAGTAATTCGTGATTTATTTGGTATCAATATTAGCGCATTTTTTGCAAATCCAGTTTCTATATAGTTTACTCTATTTAATTTTAAATTTCTATAACGTTTCCATGTAATCGCGAAAAACAGCTGAAAAACTATAGGGCCTTAAAAGAATGACTAAATTTTGAACAAACCGAATCATTAACAAAAAGCAAGCATCTCGGAAATGGCCCTAAAATACCACACACTCACACACACACAAAGCTATTTGGAATCAATTGGTATTTGAAAGAAATCTGCATTTATGTGTAGCACATTTCCGTTTAATGTTTACCAGTTACACGAAATTCCTTCCCAATGAGCAGGAACAAGCAGGCAATTATACGAATGTTATTTATTATTTAAATATCTTTAATATGTGACATTTTTATAAAAATCATTGAAAATATACATTTTCGAAGAGTGTTCCATATAAAGGAGAGGTTAAAAGGGGCTTCTTTAGAAGGTATTGAAATTAAATAGCAAGTTTGCTATGCATCCGACTTTTCATTTTGAGTTAGGCTGTTCATATAAACACACACACACACACGCACGCACGCACGCACGCACACGCACACGCACACGCACACACGCACACAGATTTCTAAAATGCTTTTAAGGGGTCTCCAGACACGTATTTCCTGTGACATGTATCGAATTTTTGGAAGAATGCAATACCTACCTTGCATGTGTGTGGTAGGGAAAGTAATACATTGATATAACATATTTATTTATATCGAAAGTAACATTTTTAATGTAATTGACACGTATTCGGAAGATAAGGACAGTTGTCGTTATTTGCGTCCTACCTGCTTCTCTAATGAATGAAAGTATAAGAAAAATCCTGTCGTATGAATTTCTTTTGGTAAGAAAAGTATGTATTTGAAAAGCTCGCATTATTTAAAAAAGAAACACCACGTACTTGTATTAATTTGAAAAGAAAACTGAGTAACACGAGGGATTAATTATGTGACTTATGCTGTAAGCCCATAAAAATATCAAAACTAAGTGCACCTTTTTTCAGTATTACCATTCATGTTGAATGATTATTATTAAGATGATAGATTAGGGAATTATGTAACATCTCAAATGAAAACAATTAATTTACAATTAAATTATATTTTTAAATTAATTTGTAACCACTTATAGGCAAATTTTAATTCATATCAGAAACAAACAAAAAATACTTTGGTGTTTTCAGTCAATTTGGACACTTGTTAATTTCTTTCTAAGTCAACATTTGACTCTCATTAAAGAAATTCAATTTATCAAAAATAAATAAAATAAAAATTAACGGAAGCCATATTGCATACATGTCACATAACAGTTTTATTTTTTGCAGTAGAGAGTAAAGTGTATATATGTGTATGTGTGTTCGTGTGTTGATCCGGCAAGATTCCCGTTACTATGGCGACCATCTATCTCGCTTGCTCTCATAGCCATGTGAGAAGAGTGCAGCCCATAGGAAGACGCACAGACTTCATGGCCGCCATTTTGGAGTTGTAGTCGTACTGCATGTGTCATGCTCGAAGCCGAAAGCAGCCGAAGGCAACCGAAGCTTACTCGGAGGTTATGGTGTTCCATTCCACGCAAGCCTAGCTGGCTCAGCAGAATAGGAGACAGAAGAGAGTTGAGCTTTGCAGGCGATGCGTTGCAGTTAATAGAACAGATGAATGCTGAGTCCCCCCGTTCTATGTATGTATTATACCCGCTCCTGTGAATAAAACAAAAGTATCTAAGGTATACCTTTGTGGCTATAAGTTCGTAATATGTAGTGATAGTTTGGGAAGTTATTGAACGACAAATGTAAAATACTAATTACAAGACAATAACTTAAGAAGTACGTCGTTTTAACCAACACCATTAAACATGAAAATTGTAATATAGCTATTTATAAATGTATTAATTACAGGCAGCTTTCCATTGCTACTAAGTTGGAGGAAGTTAAATATCTGTATTATGAATAATATCAACGGCGTACATAGCCTTTTGTGTTCTTTCGTAAACAGCACCGGGTTGAATTAGGTGTGTTTGTTTGGAAAACTCTTGTTTTAAACAGTTCTCATTGTGGTATGACTACAAAAAGGTAGGAATTTAAGAACCGCCGTTAACAATCTGCCCGTTATGTAGCTGCCTATGTTGTTGAAAAATTACACGTCAAATGGTTTACTACCGTAGGGCATAAACTTAACCTATTTGAGAGAGTGTCTTTCAATTCTACAAAATATGGCTGCGTGGAATTGATAATTCATTTTAGTGAAAATGCTTATTACTGTCCAGTCCTCTAATCAATACAAACTCTATGGTGTTTATATGCTGGTAGCATAATAAGAAATTCGCGCGCTGTAAAGTGTAACTGAGAGTGAAGAAGGAACTTAGGTGTAGTAATTATAATTGCTTTATGCACCTAAGAATTATGCTAAAATACAGTATTTACGCTACTCTAAATCAAATTCCTGTGCTCTAGAGAAACGATTAGACGTTTGAACAATGTAGAACTGTAATTCTGAATTCACTGCTTTGCTATTTCGAGGAAGAAAAACTCTCCGAAAGTAATAACATGTAGGTAAATAAAGGTGGAACATCTCTGCGATTCAGCAAGTGGACATTTTGATAGATGTCTCGGTTATACGAATGAATTTAAAATATAATGCAATGCCTCATGTAATTTTTCATGTTTTGAGAGACAGAGCAAGGGGAAAAAATATTAAAAAGGAATATGAGTAAACGTGAAACATCCTACTTCAGAGAGCCTACATTTTGATTAGGTGCTGGAATTAATATAAAAATTCATTCCAAAAACATTGTAGTGCTTTGTTTGTGTAATTCTAGTTTCTCTTTTTTGTTCCCCTCTTCTGACGGGAGAAAGAGATGGCCCTATTCAACCTTAGTACAACCCTCCCCCGCAACTCTCTTCCCCTCAAAGTCCTTATTCCCTCTCCACCACACATCATCCCTCTTTCTCTACTTCCCCTCACGCGCCTTTCCCAAGCCATGGCGCCTGGTTTTCTCTCACTCCGGGTCCCATTGATAGTGCTTCCCAGCGCCCCCCTCTACCCTTTTCGGGACATGGACTCGTCCAAAACCTGTTTGCAAGCCTACCAGCCTGCCGCTGCCTGGCCCTACACCGCTCGATCGTGCTGGGTTACTGTATGTATGTGAGTGTGATGCTTTTCTAGGGCTAGTTCAATGACTTTAAAACATTTAAGGGAAAAGTATGGTAAAAGACAATCCTTAGGTTTGCGACTCAATGCGGATGCCGTCCCATGGCTTGTATTTTTGGTGTTCTCGTGTGTTAAAAAGCATTTGTGTCCGAGGGCGTCGATATTCGGAACGTGTGACGGTGTACTGCGATCTGACGGGCCGCTACGTACCTCACTCACTTCACTACTAATTGCAAGCTGGACTGCCTCGCCAGCTATCGTGTGCTATCGAAGTTATTGTTCACTACCGGAGCACTCTGGATTAAAAGTGTGAGTGAAAACACATTACATCGATACATGGTGGTGTTTATTTTCATTTGGATTAGTACGTACAACTACCGCGTGGTGACATTTCATGACTACGTATTCAAAAACATAAGAGGAGCCTTGCCATTTTTTATGTCGTAAGCGAAAGAGATAAACATGAGCAGTGCGTTCGTGTAAACGGCTGTGAAAGCCTATTCCGACCGTAGAACGAGTAGACAGTGCACGTGTGGCTTGGCGACGGGTTATTTACTCGGTGTGTTTCCCGATGTTAATGCCACACCGGAATATCGATACTACCGGGAGATCGTGTGTTGGAGGAGGCAACAGTGGTGCTGCAGCGTCTGCTATCCAACAGGTAACTCCTCGCTGTACAAATGCTGGCAAAAGCAATGTTGGTCGAGTTGATGTCGAACAACGCAGCAACTGCTTTAGCAGCTGTAACGACGAGGAACGGCATTGCGACCAGGGAGAGCTAGCATTTTGTGCTTAGTATGGCCGCTAGCAAAATACCAAACTACAATGTAGCAGCGATATCGTCCGCGGATGTGCTGCTTCCTTGTTTGCATCGACCAGTATTGTGAAAAGAAACAGAAGTATGACGGGGTAGCAGGTGTTTTTGTCTTTACTGCAGAAGAGCATTAACGTTGTGCCCTTTTTCTAAAACTTTTTTAAATTAGCACCGACCTGGAAGTAGTACGTGTGTTGTTTTGTTTCACTGTCCTAAATAATTTTCGGTCTTCGTCGTCTGAAGAGGAAAGTGCTTGGGTCCATATGGTAACGAAACAAGGGAGGAAGAAAATGAAACGGCTCAAGAGTCGACTGAAACACGGTACCAGGCTTTGTGTCAGCAGTGGAATCAAGATGGTGAAGTGATACATAAACCTCCCTTTCCCATTTCCCCAACCCCCCAAGAAATAAAGAGAAGAAACAAGAAGTTTTAAAAAGTGTGCAATGTATACAGTGAAGCTTAGGGAATAGGGGTAAAAGTAAAATAATAGTTGCGTGTATTCTTCCTTGTGCTTAGACGGTGACGGTGGCTTCGAGGAAGACCCTGCAAGCCAAAGGGCCTCCCCCGCGTTCATTATTATGGAAACTGTTCAACAATCAGTCGTACATCTTGAACATGGTGGAATGCCACCGCAATCTCAGATGGCATACGCTCAAAGGTCTTCAGCTCTGCACAGGTAAGCAACCATTTTACCCCGGTGTAGGTTTTCCAGTAAAATTAGGAGCAGTCCCGGGAACCTATGTAGATAAATAGAATTACACTCATGTGTTTTTAGTGTTCATTAAATGGAAATTACATAATTGGCGTTTAAATTGGGTTGCTACTTATATATTACAATTTCAAAAAAAAAAATACTTTTTTAATTTCTTTTATTCATAATTTCTGATTTTTTCCCACAAACAATACCTTATTACGCCCGATGTTGCTATTTAGATTTTAACACCAATCTTACAAGTAAGCTAATTGTATTGTAAATAACTCGTAAATTTTGGCCTTTGTCCGTTGACGTGGAATCTTGCCGAGCGTGTGAGGTGTGGCAACAGAGGATGCGAGTGTGGAGTGATTACAACGATGCCAGTTCGCTCATTCCGTGGGATATGGTAGCGGCGTAATTGCAGAAGCAATTTCATGATCTGAGCATTCTGTTCAGAGAATTTGCAATCTACACTTTTAATTTTACCCACTCATTAACATAACATTTCGAACAAAAAGTAGTGAAGTCCGGTGGAGCAACACTCCCAGTGGGCAATGCAAAGATATATGTATTCACTTATAACACTTATACTGTAATTACATAAGAAATTGTGAATTTAAGAGCATTAGAAACCAACTTTGATACTGTACTGACTTATGACCTGGAGATCTACAAGAAAACAAACCGGAGTTTGGTAATATCCCATCGAGTGTAAAATCAGCAGCTGGCCAGTTCCTCATTGTACGGCAGAGAGGCTTCTTTTCTAGTCTTTAAAATCGCCTGGACTGATTTCTGGGCAAAGAGGAGAATTTCACATTTTAGTGATATGTATAAATGAGCGTTTTCACTGTTCTCATTATTGGTCTTGAAAATCCTAAGCTTTCATTAAAAGAATGGAATTTTATGTATAATCCAAGAACTTAGTTTTAAAGGATCATATTCAAATTTAAGAACTTAGTTTTAAAGGATATCCAAATTTTACCCATTTACGCAAATATGAAAATGTATAAAGCTTCTCCAAGAATGTCTTATCAATGTGTAAAAATGAACCATATAAGCGCAATAAAGCGTACTTACGCTATGCTTTTTTCTGAATTTTTTTAAAATATAAATTGCGTTTCCTTGTTTCACAGCAAGAATCATCAAAAGGTAAAGAATTAGATAAGGTAATGAAGTGCATTTTTCTATTGCACAATGGAATTTTTCCACTCGGTTTAAAATACTTTTTTACTCCTTTTTTGACTAGTCGTTCCTTTGTTAACGCTACATCAACTTGAAAACCACATTGATCGGTTGCTGCACATAAACCATTCTGAATACGAATTGGTTGCGGTACTTTTCCGTTATCCTCCAGGTTCGTTCTACTTCACCAAGTAATAGTGGGCATTTATACACTATTGGTATGTAACTGTTAAGGTTCATACTTTTAATCATAAGAAAGCCGTTATGTCGGTATTTATTGGTGTACGTTTTATTACATTGTATTTAGCTAAAGTTCGATATGTTATTTTAGAGAAAGACTAGAAACCAACACTGAGTAATGATTGAGTAGTGATTGTAAATCATAATAATCCATTACGTGCTTTACTACAGGTGAAAATCACATCGCGCTAGAATTATACTTCTCAACGTGTACCTTTTTTTCCACTGGGCTAATGAAATAGCACACGGTTGGAGTTCATGCACAACTTGCCACGTTTACATGATAGCTTACACCAAGATAGGTCAGTACATGTTCAGGGACGACATAAATAGCGAAGCCTTAAGCCATTTCTAATTCTACTTTTATAATAAGAATTTTACAACTTTGTACACAGGAAAGAACAGTCGTTTGTAGTCTTGCAAGGGTTGGTGTTGGTCAACTGCAGTGAAACATTTTCAGTTTGTCACACTTGTACGTATATTAAGAAAGAAATCCTTGATTTAGTAGCGTAACCTGCGCACAAATGTGCCATAAAGTTTACCACACATTACGTTAGCTTGGTGGAAGTCTTGTTATTTTTAAATTTTGGCAGAAGTTCACTAAACCTCGCCAGGGCGATGGCAATGTAAATATCACATTGTGCATATTAAAATGAAATGTTTGTACCTACTACATATATATCTTACAACGACAATAATATGAAAACAATTTTCACGAAAATAAATTTAGCAGTTACATATTACACAAGAAAGGAAAAACTATAATCCAAGTGCTTAAACATTAATTGAACCTTACTGCCTTGTATTAGGTATTTATCATGAATTAGCCAGTAGTGAAAAGGTTGCCAGCAAAGTCATAAATTGAGAATTTATCCGTACTAGAAATTAATACGAAAGTTAGTTACAACATTATCATATGTGATGCACAATGAGATGTTTAATGTTAAACCTTAAATATAACAAACTGAAGCGATATCCAGTTAATAAAATAGTTTTCACTTGAAATTTTGTTTTATTCATATTAGTGATCTATTCATGCATCTCAATATGATGTAATAAGCTACTTCAAAATTAGTATGCTTTAAATGCAGTTTTAAAAACAATGAAATAACCTTTTGAACTTAATCCAAGTTTTTGTTGTTACGAGGCATTTTGGCAATCCTTTTCAGGATCTTTTTTCTGGAATAAAGACCCACTTCAGTAAAATGCCTTCTCCGACATGTTTTTGGAGAAAATACTATATAAAATGAACTCCAAACCGGAATGCAGAATATATATATCAAGAACGTAGAAGAAAAACTTCATATATAGGTTTTATTAAGTAAGAAGTACTTAATGAGAATAGTTAAATTTGTTAAACATAGGCATCACATTTCTATTTTGCTGGGAACTGTTAGCTGTAGTTTCCAAGTAATGTGTACACAATCCACTGGATTTAGTGACATGATTTTGTTTTTAAGCACATTAAGTTATTCCAATGAACAAGCAAAATTTTAACGGATTTCGAGGCTCGGTATTTCGGACGCCATCTTGGTGTTACGTACAGTGCATTGCATTAGGTCTACTTAGCAGTAGTATTAGAGAATGAATTTATGTTTAAGGGCGACCAACAAGGTCTTCAGGGCACTTATAAAGCTAATCATGGCTAAGGCCAGCTTAACAGTAAACTAATGCCCGTGTGGAACGAGCTGTACTAGAAACGAGTTTTTACCTAAATATATTGCCGCACAAAGCCAGCAGTAAACCTTTGGTATAGAGGGTAAATTGACCCAAAGCTAGTTTCAACCCTAACGGGTTTCGAACTACAATTTATGAAATGCAAACAGGGTGCATTTTAGACCAAAACGCCAGTCATACAGCGAGGTAGTGAGCATAATATGCTACCGTTTAAATGGGCTCACTTAAGAAAGACGGCATCCAGTATGTAACAAGAAAACTACAGTGAACATTTTGGAACGATTGAATTCTTTACTATAGGCCTCATTAAGCTGAACGGATTTTTAGAGACCTGTAAATGCTTGTTAGCAGACCATATATTTGTCAAACGCCATTGTATTTTTAATTTATTGAGTAATGTATTATTATTATTATTATTTATGTTTCCCGCAAACCAAATGTTCACACGAGGCTTTTTGAAAAGCTAAATTCCAGTTTTATCTACTGTTGCAGATATCCGATTTATAAGCCAGAAGTAACTTCGTAGTCATCGTGGTTCCATAGTTTTAGAAACATACGATAATGTGAACGTTATGCGATGCACGAAACTGCTCAATATGTGATAATTTCTGTTATGTTTGTCATCTAAGGGAAATGAAAGAATCTAATTACACTAAATTATCTGAAATTTTTCCCTTGTGATGTGTCTCCATCCTTCTAAATCTTCCACCACATAGAAATGCTCCAAACAGTATTCGTCTAATCATAACACAGAATATAATAAGCATAATCAGAAAATATAGATAAGAAACGAACAATAACTATTTCTTTACCTCTGTTGCTATCTAGATTTAAAAATATAACACAATTTGGGATCATATATTGCTTAATTAGTGAACAGCTCTGTTATTTAAAATCATGTCCCATTTGACGTTGAACAAGTATTCGTCTAGTAAACAAGATCCGAGGTTATGGTACCTCGCTGACACACACTCCTTCCCTTTTCTTATGCAGTTGTATTTCATCCACTGTCATTGACAGTTCCATCTCTGTTTTCAAAGCCGTTGACTGTTACTTATGTAATATGGGTCGAAAAGGTCGTGAAACTACAAAAGAAGAGAGAAATTTGCATCAGTTTATTTAGAAAAGGAAAATCTTTTCAAGGAAGTGGAGAAACCATTGGAAGACCTACCAATACCGTGAAGACTGTATACAGGTTTGATGAGAACAAAACTTACGAAAATCAATCAAGAAGCGGTCGTCTTGCAATAGATCCGAGATAGAGAATCGACAGACTGAAAAGTCAAGAAAAATCCTAAACTATAGAGCTGCTCAAAAACTTGCTGTTGTAGTTCAAATACACACAGGAAAGTGCTTCAGCACAAACTATAAAGTACGTGCTTTATGTAGCTGAGTACGGAGGCCGAACAGCTCGTAGAAAACCATACATCAGTAAAAACAACAAAAAGAAGCGATTTGCTTTTGAACAACAAATAGGATGGGTTTGATTTCTGGAAGAAGGTCGTATTTACTGACGAGATTCCATTTGAGCTCTTTAAGTCAAAAGAGCGAGTAATAGTGTGGAGAAAAAAGAATTGTGAGCTTGAGTAGAAAAATATAACAGCTTCAGTTAAACATGGAGGCGCTTCAGTACTTGTCTAGGGTTTGTTTGTAATTTTACGTCCTCCAACGTCATATCGGACGATGAATGAAATGGAAGAAATGATGCTGAAATGAGCCCAGGGTCCATAGAGCTTAGAGTTACCCGACATTCGTCTTTCAGGATAAGGGAAACCCCGGAAAAAGCCTGATCCAGGTAACTCACCCTGACCGAGATTCGAACTCGGGACCTCTTGAACGTGAGACAGACCCACTACCACCACGCTACCGAGGCGGGCACTTATCTAGGGCTGCCTGAGTGCAAATGGTGTGGGGGATTTGTGTTTTATTGATAGAATTATGAACCATACTGTTTATATAAACATCCCTAAAACACATTTGTCCAGCAGTGTGAATAATATGGGTCTTTCTGAGGATTATGTTTTTACACAAGATAATGATCCAAAACACACAGCTCTAGATGCAAGGCTATGGTTGTTGTATAATACTCCACGATGGATGACGACACCACCGCAATCCCCAGACATGAATCCAATAGAGAATTTGTGAAGTATACTGGACAAAAATATTAGGAATCATCAGATATCTAATATAAAGGATCTAAAGAACGCTCTACTAGAGGAATGGCGTAAAATTCAAGTGAAAACAACAATCTTTGGTGAAATCCATGCCAAGGAGAATGCAAGAGATTATAAAGAGGAATGGAGGGTCTACTCCTAGCATTCTACACCATTTTCAGAATACAGACGAATACTTATAATGCATCGTATATTGCATATCATTACTTTTAAATGTTTAACTATATTTATATGAATAGATATTATCAGTTTCTTTATTGTATTCTCTTTTTCACTAATCAGTGTCTGTACTGTACTTTATTGTGATGATTTTCTATTATCCATACATCCTTAAACATAAACTCATGCACTAGACGAATACTTTTTGGAGTAACTGTAGCTATCCCACAAAAACTCTTTCCCTTTATTCTGCCATTGCTAGTTGCCTTGAATTGTTAATCTCGGTGAACAAATTAATGTAAATTAAATTTATGAATAGTAGAGAAAACTTCTTGAAGTGCCTGTGTGATTTTGATTGAAATAATTTTCTTTTTTATTTATTTGTTCATTTGGTGCCATAGTGAAAAACCTCAGGGGCATTGAACCTGTCATATAATTAAGAAAAATGCAGCATGACTAATAATATACTTATCCCTGAGCATGACCGCTTTTCCCCCTCCATATCACATGTAAAGATTAAAAACTACCTGCTGTTTTGCAACATGCATTACATTAAGTAAACAATACTACTAAGTCCAATCTGCTCTATGTATTGAATATTTACCTGTTGTGTGAGATAAACCTACATAGTATTAGGGGAGTGAGTGTAGAAAAATTGCTTTACAACTTTCTTGAACATCGCTGATTACTATTGCTTAATAGTCTTAGGTAACACAAAAGGTTGTTTTAAACTTTCATTGCAACATAGCAATATTACTTGGGAACCATATTAAGCTATTTGCCAGTGCAAATATGCAAATCACCTATGTGCATCATATTATGGTCTTGCACAGCAAGGTTTGTTACTTTTTATTTGTAACATAGCTGTATTCAGCAGTAAGAGTAAGAATTTTTTGGGTTTTAAGTAATGGCCTACAGGAATGATTCAGTCCAACTCTGCATATAATAAATATTCCTTTTTGTAATAAAAACTGTTCGTTGCTCTGCACTGTATTACTCGGAGATAATATCGCACCAAGGGGTGAAAGCAGACCAAATATGAAAGTGCTAAAGAAATTCACACTAACAATGAGTAAATTCATTGCTGCATAGCAACATTTCTTGAGAAAAATACAGAACTGCAAGAGAGCGAATGGCTTTATTGCAAACTGATTAACGTTAGATACCAACCAACCAACATTTCTTGTGGATGAGTGTTTTTCTAAGGTGTATCTGATAAAAATGAAAATTTGGAGTTGTCTGTCACCTCTTACAATAAATGACTTGTTCTATGATCATATCTAGGGAAAGAATATACTGTGTGGAAAACCAGAAACAACATAATAGGACTGTATACTGCCACAGCAGTTAATAATGAAAATAATGATGGCTCGTATGCCAACTATGATAGATATTATCAGTGTTATTTTGGTATTACTGCATTTTAGGACGTAATTTTGAACAAAAGTCTACAATTATATGTGCCTGGTATTATGTACTTACATTGAAACAAATTTGGTAACCTTGAGGGTCATCAAAGAGAACCACTTTTTATCTGTTTGGAAATGTATGGCTTGTGAAATGATTATAAGTTCAATAATGTACAATATTTACACAAGGAAAAGGAATCTGTTCAAGCTTGTGGTATAAGCTGTTTTCCTAGGAGCTCTAAAAATTTGTTTTAATTATTGTTTAGAGTAAAATGTGATTATATGGTAATTGTATACTATGTGTTGAAGCTGAAATGTATTTTATAATTAATATATATATATATATATATATATGTATGTTTACACAGCCATTTAATATAGAAATCAAATTTGGTAAAAGTGTATTAAATATGTTTAAGGCAAAGTGTATGTGAAAAAGCAGAGATCTTACTTTTGATTAACTTCAAATTCATATGTAATGTATTAAACAAGTGGGTTGTATATCATTTTGACGAGTGTAAAGTATATAGTTTTTGAGATGTTAATTTCGTAATTAATTTTTGATACGGTTAACAAAATAGAATTGTATCAAAGACCTGACATGTTTATGAGCTTACAAAAATGTATTAAAGTAATAGTATAAAAAGTAACAGTCATTTACTGTAATATTCAATTTGCAACAACTGTTATTTTTAAGGACTTGGTTAACTTGGGAACAAAACAGATATCTGTTGCTGTATTTGTACAACTTTCTCTGTTCATTCCTCCTCTAACATGTCCTACAAAAACTTAATCTTCTTTTACTTCGTCATCAAGAGAAACTTTCATTATCCATGCATTTGTTATAGATATCAGGAGGTCATAGACTCCAGGTTGTTAGGTGCTTAATAAGCAGATAACTGAAATTACATTTGTCACATGAACGGGAGAGTAAAAGAATAACTAACTTACTATTTGAAAAGAGTTTTAATGTTCAAATAATAAACAAAGGAATAATTTAGAAATGGTTTATAGCACAAAATAAATAATTTTTTATAAATTATGTTATTGAATAAGATGTAAATTTTCTGTGTAATAAAAGGAAACTTTATAGGCTAATGCCAAAAGATTCCAGAACTTGTACATTTTGTCATGCAGAAAACCTAAACATGTAATACTTTAACCAAAACTGTTTAGCCCACCTCAGTAGCATGGATGGTAGCGTGTCTGCCTCATGTTCAAGAGGTCTCAAGTTCGAATCTTGGTCAGAGTGAGTTACCTGGATAAGGTTTTTCCGGGGTTTTTCCTTATCATGAAAGACAAATGTCGGGTAACTCTAAGCTCTATGGACCCTGGGTTCATTTGAGCATCATTTCACCAATTCCATTCATGGTCCGATATGACTACGTTGGAGGATATAAATTCCTAAATTCCAAAATTGTTTAGCAAGATAGAAAAATGAGGGGAACATTTCCATCTAATAGTTGGCAGCATATGATTTTTTTTCTGCAAAATATTTTATTGAAATATTGATTCAATTATTCTTTTATTATGTTAAATAATTACATTAGCAGAAGAGGCCTTTCTAACATATTTTTTAAGTATTTAGTGCATACACATTTTCTAAAAATACCCTTTTTTAATAATAGAGCAAACTTAGAATGTATATTTTCAGTGAAATCTTGGTACAAATTTTTTGGGTGGAGTGCTGTTCTTTCTCTATTTACTGTAGGTAAGTAAAAGAGAAAGTTAAAATTATGTATATTTGCTGTACAGTAAAATTAGGTATTAAATGTGGTTTTCTACACAGTGCAAGAAAAGTTTGATTGTATATATAGTCATAAATATTTGGCTACTGGAATGATGAAAGGCTTACAATTAAGAGAACTGTATTTTCAAATGGTTTCAATAAGATTGTATAAACCTAAAGCTACAATTTTTCGTTTTTCCACGAAAACATAAATATGACTTGTTTCAAAGATGCATATATATATGTATATAAACTGAAATATGCAATTCCTGTTTCAGTGAGATTTACTCTTTGGAGCCTTGTTTTGATCACAAGCAGAAAAGAAATGATTAACAGATAAGCTGATGGCTGGGGCTAGGCCCTGATGATTTAAAGGGCTAGGTTTCAAATTTGGATTGAAGTACTACTGCCTTGATAAGTTCCTTTTTTTTTTTTTCCCCCTCACCAACTATGCAAGGAAAATGTTGGCTAATTCAAGACCATGTACTCTGAACTCATTATAGGCATCAAATAGCTATAGGCCTTTTAATGTATGTTAACCCTTTGTCTTCCATTTTCATTTTCAGTATAACATATTTTAACATTCATTTTTCGTCTTCAAAGAATTTTGTCCAGATTTGTTAATTAATAAAAACCATAGAAGGGTTGTAATAATTTTAGATTAAGAAAATTATTACTATTTTGGAATGCTCTCTGCAAGTCAGTTCAAGTACGATGTTTTCTAAACCACATATGTATTCCAATTATTTGACAAGTAAATTTGCTTCTCAAACCTGCAAAATAAGTGCAAAGATAAGGTCCTGTATCTAGCTGAGGTTTTATCATTTTCTATGTCTCACAACCTAAGGAGACAAACATTAACCATTAACAAACCTGTACAAAATAAAGCAAGGAAAGAAAGAAAACTGAAGTTCTATGACACCATGGCACTCCCTGCTCATATTTAGCAGCAAATTGTGGATTAAAAGAAAAAAGTGGATAAAAGTAAAATTCAAATGATGAAAATGAGACTCGGAGGAAGAACTAAAGATGTACCAAACTGAACTTATTAAGAGACAAGCCAATTTCATGACTGAATATTATAAATTTTACATTAAAACTGAAGAAAATATACATTGGGCCAAATGTGTGAAGAAAGTGTACCACTTTCAATTTCAAATGTAAACCTTAGTGAAAAGGGAGATGTTGAGTGCTTCAGAGAAGAATGGAAGTAAAGTGAAGATCGCGAAAATGGGAAAGGTAGCATGGCTAATCATTGAAATGAAGAGGAGGAAATGCTTGTAGTTTAAAATGCACCTATTTGTTAGCTTCTTGAATCTTAGTCATTGATGCCCATAAATAATTGCCTTTTTCTGTGTGCAATTATTCAGAGATCCCACAAAGTCTAGTTTTGCATAACTCCACCTTCAATCAAATTCTTCTTCTTTAACTACCCTCTTCTACCACTACATGGTGTCAGGGTATTCTTGTTCCTCTTAACGCTTAAGCGGTTAAAGAATGGAATCAGTGAGAGAGAATCCAGGAAGTGTGATCAGCTCGATGCATGGTATGAGAATGAGGGAAGCTCCAATTGAATTTGGATGACAAAATTACAAATTAGTATATTAGTGTCGCCATTCCTATTGTCGTTAAAATAACATTCTTCCAAGAGTGCAACGTGTCATATATTTATTATTATTCATTTTACAATACATTACCTACTAATAGATAAACATCATATGAATTATTTAAAATTAACAATTTTACTGTGTGAAGAAGCTTTTACATACTTGATAACCTCAACCTCAGTATGATCAAAGAAATAACATGCTATAGTATAATTAAATCAAATATGCCCAATAGTATGTATAGTTGCAGTGCTTGAATGGTTACCATGGATTTATCTTTGGTAATAGATACCTCTGAGATAATGCGCTGATTACTCCAAGTGGAGTGAACATATTTTTGTCATTTGTGATTCCTGCAAATTCCATTGAGTGATGCGTTCATTGGTGGTTAGCACAGGGCCTGCAAGCGCGGCAGTTTCCCTTTGACTCTCAAGAATAATCAGTGTATCTGAGAGGTTTCTATTAACAAAGATAAAGCCATGGTAACGGTTCCAGAAAAACGACTATAACAAATGAAGCGAGGTATATAGATAAAATATATTTCAACATAGCATTTGTTACCATGTATAGAACAATATGTTGTTATATTTATATCTTGCAACAAAAAAAATACAGAATAAAATATTATATTATACTTAATTAAGATATATATTCACTTTTTATCTATAAACTCATGTACATGTTTCACAGAGCTTTCATAAGAGCAGGCTCATTTTACTAAATTGAAGTTTTCGTAGAGAGAATCCTAAACAATGCAGGATAAGAATGATTACGGTTTCGCTTTAGCTGGTTAATGATTTACAAGCAATGCGGAATGGCTATCGGTCAGGTTGAAAGTACACATTATGAATAGTTGAGTAGAAATATTTGGCTATTTAATCAGGCAAATTAAGGGATTTACTAACAAGTGTTAGTGCTATTACATTAATTGCTAATTTTATTTTATTGGTGGTTATCAGAGGTACATGTTTCTCGAGTAAAAACTTGTCCCTGAATGTGTATGCACTATTTCCAAAGTATGCACCAAAGTTGTTAATTTTAAGTTTATATCTTTTGATACCATCTTACAGCTTGCCTTGAACATGATTTGGTTGTAATCTGCTTTAAGTTAGTGTTGTTAATTTTCTCCAAATGCTCAGATATAAGTTTGTGAATTTGATCGCTTAGCACAAATTTGTGCTTACGGTCTTTCCAGTCAACAAAAAAGACTATTGGACAAAATTTAAAAGCTCACCTCTGTAGTTTGGTAGCAGTGGTGTATGTGCTCACATTCTGGAGGTCCTGAATTTGATTCTGTTTAGGGTGAGTTATTTGGATAATACTTTTTTCTGGGGTTTCCCATATCCTGATTGAAGAAAATAACTCTTGATCTATCCTTAGACTCATGTGAGTGTCATTTCTAGCATTTCATTGGTTGTCCAGTATGACCTAACCCCTTTAAGGAGTTCTGTATCCATTTGCTAAATGTTTGGTATCTAGGACTTACTGATGCTAGCTATTCAATTGCTAGACTTGCTTGAAAGGAATTAAAGAAAAGTTTATCACTGCAAGGCTATTTTACTTGTTTTTTTTTTTTTTTTTAAACCACATCATTGATGGTACATTTTTTCTTGCTGGGGCAAGTTCAACTGCCTTGGTCCACAGCCAGGGTAAAGAAATATTTAACTATCAGTAATACATTTGATTTCTTTGAGGAATCGTATAAAAATTTAATAAATTGAAAATTAATGCTCAGAAGAATAAATTAACAGAGATATTACTGATTACATATTTGATACAAAGGCTTCACTTATCTTAAGAAATTGGTGTTAATTCTTCTTTCTAATGGAGATCGAAAGATAATATATTATAATAAAGTATAGATATTGTAATATATATGACAAACGATCTGTTTGTGAAATCAATCTCCATTAGAAAGAAATATTGACACCAATTTCTTAAGATAAGTGAAGTCTTTGTATCAAATATTTATATTTGTGTAATAACAGATACATATCTACTTTTTTGAGAAAGAAAAAATGAATATGCTACCTGTTATGTGAATGTAATTTCACATGTTGGGGTGAACACATGCTACTGAGAAAAAAACTGAAAGTGCGCTTATCTTTTTTCTTTTCCCCTTTAGCAAAATGCTCTTTAATGTACCATTTTTTCATTTATGTGCTTGAATGTTTTAGTAGAATTTTGGATGTGACAGTGTGAAGTGTAGTTGCACAGTTGCCTAAAATTACATTTCCATAATTTATGTTGGTAAACGTTGAGAAAATCAATAACACGCACTTAAAGATAACGTTTTTTCTTGTACCTGCTCTTAGAATTATCACCACCTTCAGTAAAAATTTCTTTATGTGTGATGTTTTAATTTCAATATAACATTTTAGGTCTGCCACAATTAACTGTTTTGCATATAGGATAATTTTGTATCAGTTATTGATCCTAAATTAAAATAATGCAAAAACCTTTGTTATGTTTGTTCTATGTTCTGCATAGGTAGTTGATAACATTTTGAGGGTCTTACAATTCTGGTGTTTATCCATATTCATTTGCTTACTGATTTTATGGAATCTTAAAGTAAATGCATTTAATGTCCTATATACCATGTGTACATGTATAAATATCCATATATGACAAGTATATTCATTTTATTTACTTTATACAGTTAACGCTTCAGTTAAAATTTTGCCACAATGTTGAGGACAACTCCAAGAAGTCTGGGTCGGCTCGTACTGCAAGAAAGAAGTGCTGGAAATTTTCAGTTTCTCTTCTAAATATATTTTACTGTTTTCCTATTAATTCTGTAATTCCAAGCACTTCTGAATTATTGTAATATATATTGCAATTATAATAAATAACTTTGTGTTTGAGATTGTCATTGGATTAGTTTCTACTTGGGAGAGTATTTTAATGGAAATGCATTTCTTTTTCTTAGTAACTAAGCTCACTTGCAATGAAAGTTAATTGTTACATTTCTAACAATTCAAAAGTTCATGTTTATTTTGCCAATTTCGTGTACATGGACACAAAGTAGAAATGAGCGACAGCTGGGTTATAGAGGTATATACCAACTCTTCAGTGTTAGGAATAAAATTTGACAAGTTAAATAATCCACATGGTTACCACAGTAGATATATTCAGAGATATTACCTAAAATTGTTTATTTTTATGTCTACATATCAACATTTTTATATGGTATACTTATGTATGTACATATTATGGATATTTTCATATTACTAGAGCATACAATTACTGTCTTTAGTTATATGTATAAGTAAGCTTTATTCCCTCTTAATACATAAACTACCAATTAGTGTGATGCAAGTTTTTTCCCTAATAACGTGTTATAATTGAGCATTTCGTGCTGATGTAGCTATTTAACGTTTAAGAGGCCAATTTTCTAAGTAAAATACCTATTGCAATATTTTCCTAGTTAAGAGTCATCGTAGTATCTTTCACATATTCATTATTTTTAAAATTATCAATACCTAACCATAACCATGTAATCGGGGTCGTCTAAAACAAATACATTTAGCCGCACGGGCTATTGTTATGTTTCAGCTTGTTTTGTAAAGCATCTAGGGATCGTAATTGTTAAAGTGCATAATATGTGCATAAAATGAATGTTTTCTTCACAGATAAAACACGTCATTGTTTTGGTTTCCTCGAAACGGATGACAAAATGTTGCCTAGGAAGGAAGGTAGTTCATTTGACCATTTCCTGTATGACATAATGATGCGGTATTTGAAACAGTCCAACATTTCCGTACCTGAGTAACATTAGATTATGGATATGGTTAGCTTTTCTGATTATATTTATGGATAATTTGTCCAACATTTCGGTCTTGGGTACATAAGCATTAAATTACTATGCGACATATTTTTATTTTAAGGTAATGCATGTTGGTAATGCAGGAAAGAGATGGTATTTTCTTCAACGCTACACTATCAACTTACCTAATTTATTAGCATTGCGTTCTGGAAGTTCCATGTGGAGCAGAAATAAAATCCAATTTTCTAAACTACGTATTTTGTTGATATAGGTTAGAAGTGGCGTCCATTCTAAAAAGTAGAATCTTAAAATCTAGTGCAGAGAGTATCCTTTAGATTTTATAATCGCTGGAGTTGAAACATGCAGTATATTACGCCGTGGTGGTCTTCCTTCTGTGGTTACAGTGCTGCCATTCCCGTTCTGCTGATATTACTGTTTCAAGTTGCCAACGACTCGTTTAGTGAAGGGTTTTAGTAAATGATCCTCCAGTACATCTTCCAGAGGATGCCAAAATTCTAAGTTCAAGCGTGTATGAGTGCCACAGCTTGAAAGTTGGCTTTCTTTGCGCAACTGCCGAATCCACCCGGGTCACAATTCAGTGCACGTAAGACGAGACTGACTGGAAAATTTGGCAAAAGGGGACAATTGCGTTTAAGTAGTGCTGTGAATCGAAATTTCATCTTTATGAATATAATTTTTAAACAACTACTGCAACTATCATTTTGTAATCAGAATTCTGCACCATTTAACAGAAATATCTTTACTCTTGGTTGGAGAGACATAATTAAGAAAATACCACATCTTCCTTCATGAACCACATTGTGTAATATGGGAAGCTGCATTCACCTTCTGTACAAATGTGTCTGATACTTTAAATCAGTTGGAAGCAGTCATATACAGTTGTGATTCATCTAGGACTCTGTTATGGTGTTTTAAAATTGGTAGCTTTACCAATGAGTTCACTTGGTCTGAGCAAGCGCGTTCTAACTTCGTTAAGTCCTCGTCATACCAGAGTTTCTTTCCTCTGCCTGGGAATGGTTCAAAATTGGATATGGTGCTCCTTCCGTTATCATTGGCACATGCTAATGCCGTCTTAATTTCTTTTTTGGTATTGGAGTTTATGTACTTCCTATTCAGAGTGCTTCTCATATCTCAATCCATCCATTATTTATTTAACTTGCCTTGTCTTGGTTTTTTTTTTTTAAATAGTTTTACGTATACAAATTGGAATTTCTTTAAAAAGCCACTTGTTTATATATTTGTGATACATTTTGTGGCAAGTTTTAATATTTTTCTAAGAGGTAAACACAAAGAAGTTGCTGTTTTTCAAATTAATAAGGCAGAGCATAGAACAGATTTCTGGGAACTCCAGCTTCTGACTACCAAATTGTATATTTTTGTAATAAAAGTCCTCTGTTGCTACTCCCCTAATTGTAAAATAATCCTGGCTTCGAAGTTCTAGTGTAGGTTCTTTCAAATTGACTCTTTAATCTTACGAGGCACCGTTTCCTATTTTTTCCTTTATCTTCAGAAGAGCTGAAATACTTTCTGTGGTTTCTGTGAGGAAGGCATCGATGATGGTTAAGGATTACACACAGAAGGATCTGGAGCGTGAGATTCCAAATTTATCAACTGGGAGACAGTGAAAAATTGTCTCTGCCAGCGCATGTGATTCTTCTTGGAAATGGATTATTCATTCTAAGCCATTTTTAAAATACGTCCATTTCCCCGTTTACATTTGTTATACTTTTTGGTTTCTATGTCATCGCTTTCACTATCGCTTGACGCAACCATGAGCTGTTTTTGATGACGGTGACGCCTCTTAAATATTGCAGTAATTATTATAGCGGTAAAGGGTTATGGTGTTATATAACGCACTATCAGCGCTAGTGCGCGCTTCTATCCTCCTTGAACAGTTCTCATATTCTCAGAAAAAGTGGTCTAGAATGTCATCCCATTATTGTCTTTCTCCGCGAACAACGAAAAGGAGGAGAGAACAAGAGCAGGCATAAGTGAAAAGAAGTTTCCCCCACTAGACGGCGAAGAGAGCAAAGAATGGTAGGAAACAGTTCTGGAGAAAACAGCATTTTTTTTTTCGTCTTTCGTGCAGAGCGTTAGAAAAATCTCCTATATCATGGGGAGAAAGGTGACAGAAAGAGTTTTCCTTTTCTTTTTCTTTCACCCTCTCTGCCATTCCCACTTTCGCGATGTCAGAAAAGATAAACTGCTTTTCGTCTATGCCCTTCTTTAAAAAAGAACTAAGGTGGAAAAGGAAAGAATTGCAGAGGGTAAAAAAGATATAGAAGATTTTCTTCGTTTTCTATTTTGAGAGGAAGAAAAGAAAAACTTCCTCTCGTTTGTGTTTGGAAAATAAATAGAAAAGGCTGGAGGAGGTTAATGAACAAAAAGACTATAGGGTTTCTTTCTCATGTTCGCAATTTTATCTATTTTGGGCAGCGGAAGCGTCTCAGAAGATGAGGATTTTGGTTCGAATCCACCAAGTCCATGGGTTCCCTTCCTCTCTTCTTTCTCATTGTACAGGCAGGTAGTATTGGCATTGCTTTAGAATGTTTTACTCCAGAAATACCTGTGTGATAACACCTTATTTGATAATGCAATGGAAATTACAAGTTCATAGCTACTCTTATCGGTCTAAAGTGAAGATTTCAACTAAGATGAACAAAACAACGGATTTCAAACTTACACAAAGGACAATTTAAATTAGGAAAATGTAAAACGCTAACCTCTTTTACTTCTAACCATTATCTCTCGACAGAAATGTCGTTAGAATCATTTTGCAGATAACGCTTCGCAGGCGCAAGGCACACAAAAATAGAAATTCGCACGCACTTTGTAACAACATGCCGACCTTTGTCCATAAGTTATCCAATATCATCCACGCCTGCGTGCTGATATGGCTTAATTCAGTGTTTGCAAACGTATGCTGAGGAAGGGAAAATCGATGCTGTAGCCTCATCTCAGAGCTCCCAGTTCGCAGGCCTTCGATAAACTTTAACCCTTGGCAAGGGTGTAAACAACGTGAATCCAATCAGCTTCATTAATGCTAAATACGGGGAACAAATCATGCAGACCTTTGTTCTCTTCCGCATATTTTGCACGGAATGAAGGCTTTCACGTCAATATTGACATAACATTGCTGACTAGAAAAAATATTTTTTAGGTTCGCATTTGTTTTGTTCCTTGCAACCAAGTAATATAGGACATGACTAGGTTGTCAACGTGTTCGCGGTATGAGAACATTGCTATCTTTATAGAAGTATCTTAAATTTTGTTTGTGTTTCGGATTTATTTCAAATTAAATCTACCCTTAACAGTTCATCTAGCACAGACAACACCATTCACAAGAAAAGCACTTCAAGTGTGTCATTATTTTCACTAAGCATGCATGGTTATTACGGAAGTATGTTTCACATTAGTTATTTGAGGCGAAGGTCGAAAGTTACAGGATGTAGTCACAAAACTTCTCCAGGGATAAGACAAGTCTTAAAGTTACAGCCGCTTTAGTTACCTACCACATCAGGACCGGAATTCCTGTCGTTTGACTCTGCATATCCTTGAAGCCCTATAGTGCAGCGACCAGAAACCTGGGCACGAAGACGTTTTCGTCTGAGGAAAAATCGATTTGGCTCTTGATTTGAGATTTAGGTGTGTGTGGGTGTAGGTTTTTATATTTGTTTGGTTTTGCCAAACTGAGAAAGGAAACTAACGAAACTGATGTTCTGAGCTCTTGTGAACCTCCAAAGGCATTTTTGAACAATGTCTGGACGTGCGCGTTACTGCAAACAACGTAACTTTGAACTGTACCTTCGCATTCTTCATTGGCTAAAGTGGAATTCGATGCTACCCCACTTCTACCTATTAGGAATCGATTCATAGTCAGTCAAAAACATCTGAATATCTGCTCCACGTTGTTTTACTTTACTGTGTCAAAACCTTAATTGTGATTTCAGTCTAATTATAAACTTGACAAAAGAGGGATAAACAAAATCCTCTTTAGCATTTGATTTTATGTTCATATATGCACACGGGAGGCATTTCCTTTTGGAAGTCTCAAGTTGAGTGCTTTACTCAGATGTCACGCGGTTGTCACAATAATAATGGCGAGCAAATAAGTCGGCGAGCAATGAGGTTTCTCTCAGGGTATGCGTGGGTGTGTGTGACAAGAATATTTAGTAACACTGGAATGTCCGTTTCCAATTTATTTACTGCTTCTTCTTTTAGAACATCGAAATGAAAGTTGCCGACCAAGGGTTACCAATCTCTGTTTAGAGTTACTGACGGCAGAATGTTTATTACTCGATAAATTTTATTCGTTCCTCACATATATATAAGGACCGACAAATATCCAAAGATAGAACAAGTTGACCGCTCTAATAGGCTTCACGCCTCGGACTGTTCTAATCGGCCTGACGCCGAAGACTCTTCTCATCGGCCGGACGCCGAAGACTCTTTTAATGGCTTCCTAGCCACGAACTGCCCACATCGGCTCCACGCCGAAGACTGCTCTCAATGACCACAGACGCGCGTGTGGTGTATCACTTTCACTCTGAAAACTCCTTTTCAACCAAAATCGCTTTGTGGCTGTTTTGTCGCCATTGTAAATGATCCAAAGAATTCCCTATTCATACAAGTCAAGTGAGCCCCTTTAGAAAACTGCTAAGGACACTGCTTCTTACATTGCTTTTGTTATAACAACTTTCCCCACAACTGCTGTACTCAACTGGCCTTGCCCTTGTCGTAACAAAGAACCAAAATTCCTTCGACAACCACCATGATTCCTTACTTCTGGAAAACCTTAATTTCGGTATCACGGTTCAACAATATGAAAATATAATTCGTTCATTCCTATTCAGTAAACAGCCTAACAGTTGGTAAATGTATTCTATATTAGGTCAACAATGATAGTCGAATTTTCTTATGTATATAAGAACATTTAAGCATTATAGGACGTAATTTCTGCCCAAGGATACATGTGCAACATTGTGACAACCAAAGATTTGCTATAACAAAATGAAAGCGAACCTACAGCCTTTGTGACAATATATATGTGTATGTATCTGGAATGCTCATTTGTACCCGTTTCGTGGTTTTCTTTTATGTAATTTATTTCCTCCAACGTTAAGTCATATGGGTGGAAGGGATGAAATGATGATCAAATGAGCCCAGGCTCCATAGAGCTTAGAGTTACCCGACATTCGTCTTTCAGGATAAGGGAAAAGCCCGCAAAAAGCCTTATCCAGGTAACTCACCCTGACCGAGATTCAAACTCGGGACCTCTTGAACGACAGGCAGACATACCTACGAAGGCGGGCATTTCGTAGGGTAGGTGGTAGCTTTTGCATCACACGTTCAAGAAGCGCCGAGTTTGAATCTCGGTGAGGGCGATAAGGTTCATTTCCGGGGTTTTCCCTTGAAAGTTAGATATTGGCTAACTCTAAGCTCTATAGATCCTGGGTTCTTTGAGCATCATTTCATTCATCGTTCGATATAATTTAACATTGGAGGAAGTTACTTATAAAAATTCCATTTGAAGGCCAGATCAAGTGTAAACGACCTTATTCTATGCCTTTTATGTTTAATGGCCCTATTCTCACCTCATTTATCTCTAATTTCTTCCAGTCTCATAAACACATGCAAAGAATCTATGACAGTGTATTTAAAAAAAGCTGAAAATGGGGAGCGTGGTGATTTATGAACTGCAGCTTAAACAAGAGTGAACAGAGTAAGAGGTAAAATCTGTAAAAAGTACTTTTTTAATGTGTAAAACGATGCTCAGATGAGCCCAGGATTCATAGAGCTTAGAGTTAACTAGCATTCATCTTTCAGGATAAAGTGAAATCCTGGGAAAGTCTTAACCAGGTAACTCACGCTGACCAAGATTCCAACTGGAGACCTCTTGAATTTGAGAGACACACGCTACGGAGGCGGGCAAACTGAAAGTATGTTTGTTGTAACTGGACGTTTCCGTTTCAGGTCCTTTTAGCTGGAAACATAACATCATTTAACCGGGTGCCTTACTAAATTTACTACTTGTATTCAGCAATGTTTTCAGTCATGCTCCGAAATTGACCACACCAGAAAATAGGCGAAGGCTCAATGTTTGGATGGGATTACGTTTTCTATCTTAAACTTACCTTAAGTATGTGCGGTAGTGCTTTTCAATAAACATGGTTTATAAGTTTATAGCTTTTCGATCGATTCATCAATTAAAACCTATATGCAATGTGATTGGATAGAAATACATTCGCTGAATATTGCCTGAAGGAACATGAGTTGAAATTTATACAATTGTGATGGTATGCTCTATGTTTTGAGCAAAAAGTTATCTCCATGGGTTACATACAACGCCATTACGAGGTATGCATTTGAGGGAAACGGAAAGAATAAGATTTATGAGCTTTCGTGGATATTATTATGAATGCCAGTTCTGACAAATTTTTACTGAGTGAGAAAAGGAATAAGGGAAACTTCGCCTTGCGCGGAGGGAACTTCCATCAACGTTTTTTTTATTTTATTTTTTATTCTTTTTGGGGGGAGGGAATAACCGACCTCAATCACGAAACGCTTATCTGGGAAGTGGGTTCCGACTTCACTTGGGCATTGCCCCAACCCTGTTCGTGTTCTGTGTGAAATTCTGCGTAATCTGGAACATCTTTGTTGGGACACGTTTTCAAGTTTTTAGGCGAGATTTGCCCCCTCCAGAACCTGTAATCTTTTTCCTCGCTGGGCAACGTAATTTCCATTCCATTTTTATTTTACTTATTTAAATTAATCGCTTATGCATGTGAAGTTGCTGCATGGATAAAGCGAAGAGTGCAGTGTAATAACTACACAAAAATTCTGGAAGAAAATTAAATTTAGAGATAATTGGGTTATGCGTTACATAAATTAATCCTGACTCCTTTGGACGCGTGATAACTTATTTTGTGATTATGAAATGTTTCATTTTGCAAACTGCTAGTGGTGCATACACAGAGAGTTAGTAATACTGAAGTTTCATGCAGATTTCCTCCAGTTTATAACCTCAAAAATCTATATTTGAGTAAGTGTACTTTCCTACTAGATGGAAGGGGTGTAGAACAAACTTCACTCCAGCTAATGGATGACGTGTTCCCAACGATCCAATAGGAATTCATTCGTATAGCTTAACCATTCAGAGACATCAGAATATCGTGTGATAGGAGTTGGTTTCGCTTTGCTACTGTGAACACCGTAGTTGTCTATCATGAGAACTGGTATATTTATAAGAATACCCTTAATCAAGTATCCCATATGAATAGCATGTAGATTTGTGAAAGCAATCGTGTTAAAAACAAGAGCTATCTGAAATTACTTCAGTTTGTGTTTGCAGGTTGGTTTTTACATTCCTAAATTTGAGTTATTATATTAAATAGGCAGTACTACAGTTAGATGCCGATGTTTGTCTTCCCACGTGCAAGTTTATACCTTTATTACAACTTGTATTTCACAGGGACTTGAGTCAAGCACGTAGCAAATGCGCTGAAATAGTAACACTTCCGGTTTCATATGACATCTTGATGGCAAAGCATTTGCGCGGCGAAATGAATACCTACAAATAACTTCTTCTGGGCATTCTAGTTTCATTTTCACGTGTCAGAATTTGTATAGGCGTTATGTTACAAAGTGTACTCAATATGTATACTTCGGTACCTTTTTTTACTCTGCCTAGTTATTGATCATTCACCCCAAAATCAAAATGAGAATCTTATGGAGGAGTTATTAATTGCCAGAATATGAATTTTCATATTCAAACAACGATTCTATCACTAAGGGAAGTATTTTAAAGTTTGCATTATGGAGAAATTCAATGCACGTGGCAAATACGTGTATTTTTAGATATTTCGTAGTATTTTATGAAGGTTGAACATTTTTAAGATATTTTTCTTAGAACAAATATTTCATTTTGTAATCGAGCTTAAGGCAGTTTTCTGTGAAACACATGTAGAAAGCTGGAGCCACTCGTTCCAAGAATGGTGGAGTTAAAAAACTTCCATTTCCTTAATGACGTCATGTGCGGAATTAAACACCCTACACCCTCTGACCTTGAGGCATTTTATTTTCGGAAAATTAGTGATTTTAGTGACATCTGTAATCAGTTTTAAGCAAAGACAAACCATCCAGCAATCATCCTTACCGTATACAATGTACTTTGTGCATAGGTCTTTTAGATATATTACATGAGCTTTCCGGTTACAAATACACTTATTTAAGAATGTTCATTAATTACCATTGTGACAGTTATCGGTTAATGAGCAGTTTATATGTTAAAAAATAAACAGAAGCATTGTCCAAAGAATGTCATCCTCAAAATTGAAACCACAGGAAAGAGGAAATATTGTCACACCATGAAAGAGCTAGATTGAACAGTTTTAGGGTTTCGTGAGACAGGAACAAGCCGTATAAGGTTCAAATCTCGTTGATGGAGAGAGAAATAACCTGATTCGAGTGATCCACAGCCTGCGTTTTATTTTTATAACGTTGATTCTGGTACGCTGGTCTCAATATTTCATCAGTATTGTGTATATAACACAAAAAATTTACTTAAATATGAGCAACTTATGCGGATGGATGACTATCCATCCACTGATGCTCACTTGTCTTATGTTAACTGCATTCGTAAACTCATACTGGTCACTGACTTCTGAACTTTGAACGCTGTACAAATGGATGTTTGCGCTGTGCACTGCCAATCCCATGTTTTGTCTGTACCCAAAGACCCAGCTGAATGAAGTCAGTAGGTGAGGATGTCTACATGAATGTAAAGCACGACAAAATATATCCTAAAACGCACCTGTACCTGTATTTAAATCTAGTTACGCAAGCGTCGAGAAACGATTTTTGTTTTCTTTTTACCAACACCTAACGAATTCTGTGCGTTCTGTGCGTGAGATGTACATTAGCAGCCGTTCTCAGCCTTTTCACCCTGGGGAGCCCTTGAAATAATTTTCTGGTCACGGAACTGGCCTATTTGCAACGTTGCCAGATTGTAGCAACTCCTCATGTTCCCCAAGTAAAGAATAACTTGCTCTGAACATCTCAGGTTAGCAGATAGGATAAATTTAGGAGGTAATAATTACTGAATGTGAATTAGTCCAGGTCGGAATTCCAAATCGAACCATCCAGGAAATTGTATCTTAAAGAAAAAGTTTGAGAAAGTATGGCGTTTCAGTTTCAGGATAATTACTGATTCATTACTAATGTTAGAACTATAACACCACGGATTTTCTGTTATCTTGAAGCTATTTGAGGTATGGAGCTGACAGTTCTACAAAGTGAAAATCACCTGCCTCTATGTTCACTTGTTTTTTTATGATTTTTTTGTAAGAATTTCAAGAGCAGCCAGATAACTTCAAAACAGCATTAAAGTGTAGTTTGTTTAGTCATAAAATGTAATTATATTCTGTAAAAATATAATAAAAATTATTCATAGGAAAATTCATTGAATATAAAATGAGACAGAAGTATAATTAAACAAACATTGTAAGATTTGAAAACATGGATACTGTAACTTATAACATGGGTGCTAATTTGTAGAGCTGTCTCTTAAATGATAAGTTATTTACAACTGTTCGACAAGTATATTACGTGAAGTAATATGGAGTACAATTTTTAAACATATATCTGAAATGCAAATAAGCTTGCGGAAAGAGATCAAAATTCATTTTTGAAAATTTAATCACCCTTTTAAAAGTGTTTGCATCTTTCGTAGGTTGTGGTTACTTTCTCCTCGAGATTTTGAAGTACTTTATCTATATTATAGGTATCTTGTGCTTCTCAGCTGAAATTACTTAGCGGTTCGTCTCCTTTACAGAACCAAAAATTGAAGTTGAATTATCATCCAGTAGATTACTTTCTAGTAGTAATGAAAGGCTATTTAGGGGATTCGATTATGTGTTTCTCTTGCATCTACAGTTGCCTCTTATGATAGTAAAGTACAATTATTGCATTTACTAATTTGTTTTTAATGTTACGTCTTCCAACGTTAAGTCATATCGGACGGTGAATGAAATGTGTCCAGGGTCCATGGAGCTTAGAGCTTAGCTACTTGACATTCGTCTTTAAGGATAAGGGGAACCCCGGAAAAAACCCTTATCAATGTAACTCATCCGGATCGAGATTCGAACTCGGAACCTCTTGGACGTGATGCAGACACGCTACCGAGGCGGGCTTACTAAATATAGAATTTTCATCTCCAGTAAATTTATAACAAGGATGTAATGATTTACCTTTATAGCGCAAAAGCTCTTCTTTTTGTGGGTATGGAAAGTTGCATATTTGCATCGCAACAAAAAAGTGCAGAACTGGATAATCTACATGAAAATCTTCACATTCAGCAAACAAACATGAATGCTTTCCAAAGTTCGATTCCTAGGAGCTCTTATCTGCTTTATAGTGATAGTTCTGATTTTTTTATTTATTTATATATTTAATGTTTGTTAAGTATGTTATAGTTGAGACGCTCGCGGTAAATTTAGACTCTTTCAACACTGTTGTTTACGCAACAGTCATTTAGCACAACATTGTGATAAGTTTTTATAACCACAAATAGTATCTGATACATCACTAAGATATAAGCTAGTGTGTTACGCAAGAAGCTATTTGGTGACAGTTTATCAGCCCAGAACTTTTGTGAAGGCATTTGATTCCCTTTTGTTCAAGACTGCGCAATAGCTACGCAAGGAGGGTATGCAACTCATATTACGCACATATGCACGCACGTATCAGCTGCCTTTGCTAAAGAGGGTTGCAATGAAAGCTGTTCCATTGTCTGTGATAATAGTTCATAGTATCGCCAGAGATAAAAATTATTTTTCTTCATAGGGCATTGCAGCTAATGAGGGGGCAGTTGCATCTCACCCCACTGGGAACTGCCTTAGCTTCCGCTAAGAGGGAGGGGGTAAATTGCACCCTTGTAGATCTCTCATTTTCTGCGTGGCGGGTGGTTAATGCATATCACACAATGGCGGAGGAAATGACACAAGTTGACTAGACTTGCGGCCAGAGGGCGCAATTTAAACCTGATTCATGCGAGTGTGGAAGAAAGAACTAGAAATCACAACGGCGACAACGTTAAATTGCTCTTGTGATTTTGGGAATTACGTTGCAAATAAACATGTATAATAGCAGCTTAGCTGGGGTTCTGGATGCAAAACTATGTGGCCTCTATGCTTATAGATAGAAACAAACTTAACAGTGGGTTAAAGAGGCCAAAACGGATTAAATAAAGTGAAATAGTGTGTGGATAAACTTCGATACATTTTATTTTAAGTTTTACATGTCTTATTTGGACATACTTTCAATCTCGTTACGTTGAATTTCGAAATGAAAAAGTTCTGGTAGTGTTAAAAATCATTGCGAAAAAATGTAATTAAATGTTTTATTTTTCAGATATATATTTTAGTATAAATAAATCTTTTGTGTTCGAATTGAGAAGCACTAGTAAAATATCGAACTAAATACGCTTTTAAGTTTTTAAATTCGCGGGGAAAAATTTAAAAGAAAAATAAATATAAGGAATAGATGTGCGCTTATAACCAAGAACGAAAATTCGGATGCATACCAAACTTGGTTTTTTTGAGTCCACGGTTTTCCAAAGATGTCGCGAAGATTTTCAAGTAAAACCTCCATCCCCGGCTACCCACTTTTTGTTTTTTGACTACCCGTTCTATCTCTAAAGATTCAGAAAGCAACCGAGTAGCGATAGAATTTTCTCTCCCCCTTCGAGAAGAAAAAGGAGAGATCATCCATCAATCTCTCTTGTTCTAAGGAAAGGGAGACAAAGATGGATGGAAGAAAGAGTTTTTCTGTGTGTGTGTGTGTGTGTGTGTGTGTGTGTGTGTGTGTGTGTGTGTGTGTCCAAATGCCCGCCTCTGTAGTGTGGTAGTAGCGTGTCTGCTTCACATTCAAGGGGTCCGATGTTCGAACCACGGTCAGGGCGAGTTACTTGGATAGGTTTCTTCCAGGGTTGTCCCTTATCCTGACATCATTTCATCCATTTTGTCTTCCAATATGACTTACGGAGAGTTTTTTTTAATTTACATGCTCCAACGTTACGTCATATCCGACGGTGAATGAATTGGGTGAAATTATGCTCAAATGAGTCCAGGTTCCATGGAGCTTAAGAATTACCCGACATTCGTCTTGAAAGATAGGGGAAACCCCGGAAAAACCGTATCCAGGTAACTCACCCTAACCGAGATTTCGAACCCGGGACCTCTTGAACGTGAGATAGACACGCTACCATCTACGCTACCGAGGCGGGTAAAGGAGAGATAAAAAGCCCTATTCCGCCAATGCTACAATAACGAAATTCAGGTACACTTTTCTCTGGAACTACTGCAGATATCAATGTGATATTGTTACAGCTGTTTCAGGCAATGTTTTTAAGTATGTGTGTCTAATTTTTAAATGTTAAAATTCTTCTCTACATCAATTTTTGCCTTAATTTACAATAGAAAGAAACATTTCTTTTAAAAAGTGTTTCACTGATCAACACAAAAGTCGACCCACAGCTCATTTGTAGTGTGCCTGTTACGGGTTGAAAAGTTGAGTTATTTATCTTTCATAGTTTTTGAGAAAACTGTACCTTTCTAACAGAAAATGTATTTTACAGAATGTTAAAATTAAGAAAACAAAGAAACACTCACTTTTAAAATTCACATGTGTACTATTTTTCTCTCGCACAGGCAGCGGCCATCTTAGCAGTTGTACCAATTGTTGCAGCGTAAATTCCACTATAAAATGAGGTAAATTTAATATTTTTAACCTAATTGGTTAACAAATTATGATTTGTTTTCGGAAATGATGAAAATGAGTGCTCGATTCTGCAGAAGTTTAAAAGAAATACAGTTAAAATATTTGAAATTTGTTTCTAACATTGAATTCTATATAAAAAGTGTCAGAAATTGTCTTATAGTAATATAACCCTAAAATCAGAGATTGTCATTTTTTTTAAACCCAAATGACCTTTTAATCTCCCTTTAACGTTGGAGGTTAACGTTCATTTTTTTAAATAAAGATAGAAACATTGATCAAGCGTAGATGAACATAATTGTTTCATGAGAAAATTTGAGGTTCTGTCCTAAATTTCAAATCAAGGGCAAGGCGATTTTTTAAAGGACGAATAGTGATGGAAGGATTAAAATAAGACTAAAATTACAGTACTAGTTCCCTAAACATACCCGAGTGCAGTATTATATGTAATACTTATGTCTGAGGATAAGAGAGAATCACTTTTCTGTGGAAAACCGTTGGCGTAATTTCAAACAGGAAACATGACCCTCTCTCATGCGCCGTTCTCTTTCATCACTGGCAAATCGAGCTATTTATATTACAAAATTGTGCCATTGCTGATGATTCACCAGCGCTACTCGAATAATAGACGCTATTTGCACGATAACTGGCAAAGTATGGGCAAACCCTAGTTTCCTGTGAGGCCTTTATTCGAAAACACGGGGCTGACAACGTGAAACGTCAATTTTTCATCAGTCATTGCTGGGCGTAGCTTTCTGTGTGCTTTGTAAATATAATCAAGACTTAGTGCTGCTCTTCCTTCGTTCTTTAGTTTCAAAAGATAAGGCCCTTTTGGAGCCGCTTTCAGAAAGCCTAAAGCAACAAATTGATCGTTTACATGCAGTTCTAATGGGGAATTTTGTTGAAAGTTTTGGAAGTGAATTTAACTATTCTTTGTTGTCTCAAACACAAGTTACGTTCCATTAATACTTTCTTTTATGTTTAAGGTACGAAAAAAAAGAAAGTAAGTAATTCATTCATTTTGGGAAGTATTCCCAATTTATGAAAAACATCTGAATCATGCTTTAAGCAAGTAGACTGGGTTACGTCCTAATGAGGTGCCAGGTGGACAGGTAGATAACTTCAGTTTAATTACTTGAAGGAAGATTTCACAGACGGGCCACCAGTCTGCAAGGCGACCTCATTATTCTCAGGTATGGGGAGAGGTTCCAAACGGGCATGTAAACAAACCTGTAGCTGGATCAAGGTGGACTCCGTGAGTGAAAGCACCCTTTTGCATTGTTACGTGGGCGGCAGGCCATAAATCGTGTTCATTATTATGTTTCAACAGATGAAAATAAAATGCCGTGTATTATGCATTCTATTTCTCAACGATGCAGTTTTGGCACGTGGCCAAGATTTGCTTAAGGTACCACAATCTTATCTGTGATTGGTTTTATTTTATTTTTAGCTGGATCAAATTGTTCAGGGAAATGTGCTACACCAAGGAAACTAAACCTTTAAAGTTACTTTAATTTAGACATTAAATTGCTATCTGTCGGCCATACACACATAAGAAATTTCTGTTAAGAGATATTGCGTTCATAAAATAATCGTATTGTAAACCCTGCACATCTTTTCAGGCTCGCATGACAGAGAGGCCTGTTCGCAAAGAATAGGGTCTATTTATTGTTTTGGATAACCTCGTGGCACCACGTGGAGTTGATGTGTAACTGTCAGATGAAAATGCGAGCAGCAATTGGCAAGAGTGAAATTGTTTTAGGTTAAAATTCCACAAAGACACGAGCTCTGACCGTTAAGCTGGCAACGTAAATCATCGTGCTGTGTACAAGCGTTAACTAAATGAGCGTGCTGTTTGGTAGAGGCTTTAATAATAATAATAATAATAATAATAATAATAATAATAATAATAATAATAATAATAATAATAATAATAATAATAATAATAATAATAATAATAATAATAATAATAATAATAATAATAATAATAATATAATGGAACAGCACCACCCTGATATTAATAAAAAGTGCTTTTGAAACGTTTGTCAGTTTGTGCCAGATCTATTGATATATGGAATATGGTTTAAAGCCCGAAAAGGGGAGATATCGCTCAGCTTGGAATAGGAAAAGGTTTACGATCAAGCATACCTGTTTAATATTCGAATACACTCTTGCATAGGGACCACGGGAGTCCAAAGCACTAGTGATGGTCTGCGGGAGACCGCCTTTTTGATAGCGGCAGATTCATAGCGTCTAAGTTTGGCCCTGCACGTGCGAGGGAACAGCTGTGATAGCAAGATTTATGCTTATATTGATTCATATACCATTAGATTCAAGGATTTAATCATCTCCCAATAACGGCGTTAAATAAATATCAAGAGAAATCTGAAGTATCACATTTACATACACTATTTTCATTTCCTGCTACCAACCAATTACTACGTGTAGAATAACTTTTATACGAGGGCTATCCAGAAAGTAGATTACGTTTTGGAATAAAAAGTAAACAAAGTATAGGAAACAAATTTTATTATATACAGATGAAAGCCACACTCAAATACTACTTTTCGACATAGTCACCATTCAAATTAAGGCATTTATCGTAGCGATGTACGAGCTTGGAAATTCCTTCGTCGAAAAATTCGGCCGCCTGCGCCTTCAACCACTTCTTTACCTCTTCTTGCAGCTGTGCGTCGTCATCAAAACGCTGCATAGACAGCCACTTCTTCATTGCTGGGAATAGGTGGAAGTCGCTCGGTGCCAGGTCGGGACTGTACGGCGGATGAGGAAACAACTCCCACTTAAAAGATTCAAGAACTTCACGAGTGACATTTGCCATGTGGGGCCGGGCGTTGTCGTGAATCAACAAGATCTTAGAGCTCAACATTCCTCTGCGCTTGTTTTGAATGGCTCTTCTGAGTAAACGTCCAAAAAGTTCAACGCTGCAGCCATTCGCTGATTTTTGTGGTCCTCTGTCAAAATTTTTGGAATCCATCTTGCACAAAACTTGTGGTAACCAAGCTTTTCGCTGATGATTTCGTGCAACAAACTTCGCGAAATTTGTGGAAAACTCAAAGAAAGTTCCGTTATTGTGAACCTTCGATTTTCACGGACCTTAGCATCGACTTTTTCGACAAGTTCGGCAGTCACTATGCTGGGTCTCCCACTTCGATCTTCGTCGTGAACATTGGTTTGGCCATTTTTAAATCTGATGACCCACTCCACCTTCAGTGATAATGTTGTCCCCATACACTTCACAAAGCTGCCGATAGATTTCTATCGGTTTACAGTTTTTTTGCAGTCAGAAACCTTATTACTGCGCGCACCTCGCAGCTCGCGGGATTTTCAATTAACGCAGACATTTCAAACCGTCACAGTATCTGAACGGAGCACAGCACGAACTTCTCACTAGCACGGCTAGATGCCGACTGAGCTGCGCAACGCTCTGACCCCAAGATGGCCGCGCTAGCCCCGCCCCTAGCGGAAACAGACGAAAACGTAATCTACTTTCTGGATAGCCCTCGTATATGGCGTTTTATTCCGCTCCAGGTTGCTGCAACATTTTTAGTGTCATTTCCGATTGGATGAAGTGATAATGAATTCCAAGTAGTATATCATTTTTTATTGCGTGATCAAGAAATTTTGATTCTTTATATATTTGAAGCCGAATATGAGTTTATACTTTGGAGTAAGTTTAGGATTCTAAAATATTTTCCTTGTACAAATTTTTCCACGTCTAGATTTTGCTGAAATGTGTTTTCTTTTCCTGAGGTCTCGAATTAAGATGAAGCATGGCGTAATTGAAGAAATAATTACAATTTTTAATTCACTTATATTTTATATATGCAAACGAGATACATAATATAAACACTTTTAAATAAAAATCTTTCGGATTCTACCAACAGACGTCCAAAAACACATATGTATATTTCCGGTGTGTCTTATTAAGGGGTGGGGGGTGGAAGAGATTATTGATTTGCGTTGCTTTAACGACGAACGCTTCCACACATTTTACCTTCATAACCTATTCTGTATCATGCATTTTTCTTTCACTCATTAATTCATCTTCTTGTTATGTAATCATTATTTAGACAGTTTATAACCATTTTTAAAACAACATTTTTAACTTAAATTTAAAGTAACAAATATATAAACAATAATAATGTTTTGTTGCTTTTATACGAAAGCTTGTTTTTCTATCTTTTTTATGTTAAGAGACAAACATTTGAAGAAATAGTTTCATTTTACATTTCATATAGGTACAAAGGTTATACAGAAAACTGAATAATCGATAGCCGTTAGATTCTGGCTTTGAGAACAATTGAATAACATCGACATTTAAAAACTGACAAAAGTTTTTAAAGCGTCAAACCTATAACGAAATACCTGGGGAATGGCTGATACCACAGAAAAGTTAGTTGAAGTGGGGTGAAGGAGATCAATGTACATATTTAAAAAAAAAATTCTAGATTTTATTCATCTGAAATAAGAGGACTTCACAGACTTTTCTTGAATTTTTATTTGTTGAGTAAATACCAACATTTTAATCTAAATCGTTGGAACATAAATAAATTGTTCATATAAAAGATAGCTTGGGGTTTGGGAATTTTTCTGAAATTTATTATGTATTGCAGGTACATAATATACTCATCCAGCGTTTTGTTTTGACTTATACGATATATATGTATATATATATTGTTTTCCTAAATGAGGGGGTATCAAAACGTACATTTCAGGTTACATCTTAACCAATTTTTTAGTGCAGTACAATAGTATAGATAGGTAAGTAACACGACTTATAGAACAACTCTCATTTTGCTTGATGTAGGTACTTGCTCCTATTCCGTATTTATTTTTTAGAGTGACCAAATATCACCTTCATGAACGAACTATTAATCAAATTCTGTTCAACGGCAAGACCGAGTGAAACTAACCGGCTAAGAGGCAAATTATTATTCATGCCATGCCTTACAATTATTGAACTTACAATATAATTGGTGTTAATTTGTCATCTCTTGTTGCCAACTGTTACATTAGAGCCAAATAGCTGATAGCGTTTGCAAGATCCTGCTATAACAAACATGTTTTAATTGGTCCCATTAAGAGTTGTATGGCATTGTGTATTATACGTCACTAAATTACCTTGTAATTTTGTTTTTTAAGGCGGTTATGTAATAAAGCTGACAAATGTTACTGAAAAATGTTATTACAATAACAAGAGATTATGGAAAGTCACGAGTGAAAAAAGTCACGTGAGAGGAAATGGACTTATTTTTATCTTGGAAGCAATAAGCTTTTTGACTACCTCAAAAAAAAAGTTTGGTTTCAAAGGCTTAACAGACACAAAGAAAGTAGAAAATTGCGTAATATAAAATCTATTATAGGTTTAAATTTATACCAATACCATAGAAAAAAAACGCAAAAACAGTTTTAAAAACAACTAATGTTATACACAGGATGGAAGAAAGAGTTCTTGCACAGTTAAAAGATGGAAAATGCTGTTTGTACGAGAGTAATAAATAATAAATGTAAAATGAAGTTTATACATTCGTGTAAGAGAAAACCTATTTAACATTAGGTCATACTGAATTGGCATTATCTACGTATACCAAGTTTTGTATTTGGGAATAAAACTGGTAAAGTTATGGGTATGAGCATTACGTTTTATGTAACTGTGCGTGTAAAGATTTCATTGTTTATTTTTTGAAAGAAGCAGGAGAATACTTCAATGTTATGATCAAGGCAAGTTTTAGGTTAGGTGTCGTAGGGAAATATACCAGAATTTGAATGTTAGTGTTCACAACTGTTATTATTTAAAACAATTATTCAGATTTAGTTTTTAAATTCACTACATGCGTGTTCTAATTTTAGGAAAATCAACAAAAGGTTGTCTTCCAAATAATGTAAGGAATTTCTTGTAAAATTAAACATATAAATATATAAATTAACTATATAAAATAAATGTGTATTAAATAGTGACTTAATATGTTATTGTTGCACCAATAAATATTTTGTTTCCCTTAAAACTTAATCACGTTTAGTATAACTTTTAGAAGTTAGCCACTCAAATGTATTTAATTTCTATACGGAAACTGAAGTACGTTCAGTAGTTGGCGTTTGTTTTTTTGCTTCCATATATTGTGCTTTATTACAGTAATGCTTGATAATAAAGACGGTTGCATACATTTAGGTGACCAATTGCTAAATTTAATTTTAAAATCGTAAGGAAAAACCATTTTACTTTGAATTATTTAAAATTTTTAATTTTTAATCCATGTTTACACATCACATTGGATGCGATTACGAAAACCCAGCTCAGATTTTAAGGACCTTGTGATAGCGGGTTTAGAATCATATTTCATCTACTAGGGAAAAAATTGAAAATTACGCACACATTGTGCGCTCTAACGAGATCTAGATATTTGTGTACGGATTTATCTCTTGTGGATGATCAATTATACAGAATTAAGGTGAATTTACAAACGTTTCCAGAATATTCAATTTGTCATGCAGATATCTTTGAGTTTATTATTTTAATAAATATGGATAATAGTTTTTGAGAAAATAATTACAATTTCCTTTGTGAAGGCTAGTTAGGGTTGAACTTTTTTAAAAAATTTTATTGTAATCTTTAAAAATGTTGAATTTAAATGCTAGGTTTGGTTTTTAACCGACCTGTTGTTTTTTATTTATGGTGTTCATAGACACTTGCAAAACGTGTATTTCCAGTGGTAACACGCATCGACGTTTTGTGTGGAATGTAATATTTCCTCTACCTGCAATTAAGGATAGTGGTCGAGAAAGTAAAATGTGGCCTAATTTGACAGGAATTGCAAAGACGATTACTGTATGTGGCAGCAAGTGCGCTGCGACAGTATCTTGCTCACACTTCGTTCAGAGAGACTGCACGTACAGCCAGACCAGCTAGCGAGCGGTCGACAAGATGGCGGCGGGCGAGAGTGCCTAGTTGGCAGCAGTGTGCCCAAAAACAATCAAATAAAAAAAAAGTCATAAATTCGACGGGAAATAAAGGCTTCGGTACAGCGGAAAAGGTCATGAAATAAACGTTGGTTGCGAAGGGGAAATATCCAGCCTCTGCATGAGTCTTTGTTCTGCTGCACAATAATTAGTGTTTGCACTTTCTTATTCCAGGATAAGAGTAGTACTTCTTACTTCTGAGACACAAGATCCCGGGGCAGAATAGCGCAGACGTCGTTCGTTGCCGTGATATCCAAACCTTACCCAGAATCGATATTGTCGAAGAGATTGCAAAGACAAAAGAAACCCTCTTAAGCTTACGTTCTACGTCTTTGTTGTGTTTTCTCATCAAAATCAGCAGCTTTGTGTTCAAAGCAGCACCAGTCCGTAAATTACACGAGCTGTATTGACTTAAAACAAATCGAAGAAAAAAATGGTATATGTGAAAGGCTTCTAAAGATGCTTTGCTTTATTTTAGCCCGTATTAGTAGAAGAGAGTTCTTTGAAAAACAATCTTTCGTTTAACCAAGCACGTTGGTTATGGACAGAGAAAGGACTTCGTGCACACCTAAATCCAAATATATAATAAAAATACATAAGTAAAGCAAAATCTGTGTTTGTATAAAGAAAGGTGGGCTCATTTTAGACATGCCTTTGTAAAATATAATCTAAACAGTAAAGGCAGCTATTTATAGCTGAAATTCCTACTTATTCTCTACGCAGCTTTAATTTGTTTATGAAAATATAAGTTCTATATTCTAATTGATAAAAAATACATTAAAGTAAACGATATTCCTTTATAGAGAACAATATGGTGAGTTGCTGATCTTGATAATGTTCTTGGGAAACCTATTTTGCTTTGAATATTTTAAGTTAAATGTTTATTAACAGTTTTGTTTAAAAATTACAACTTACCTTAACACATTACAAATTTTAAAAAATGCTTTATTTAGTGAAAACATATTGCTGTAAATGGTGCACTTTTTAGTCTAGTAATCCTGCTTAAATCATCTACCTGAAACAAATCTGCAACTAAGAAACAGGCATCAGAAGTTCTAGTCCACTGTTGGACCATGAATTTACTTTGCGTCATTTAAATGTACATGCATACATATATTTATTCGGCTGTTTTAGAAGATTTTGTTTTCGAATATAACATGCTCTACAAAGGCATTTACAACTTTACCAAACACTGGCGTAACAAATGCTAGAAATGACTCGAGCTTTTACCAAATGCGGGTTACCCCCAGATAGTTTCAAGTATTTCAGCATATATCATTAATACAAGCTTCAAAACCGGCAAACTTGTTTTTTTTCTGCTAATGCTATTTTATTACTCTTGTACATAACGATACGATGCGGTCACACAAGAGGTTAGTAACCCCAATGTTTTTCGCTCCGGAATTCTCAAGGCCAGGTTATATGAGTGAACTAAAGGTGCTATTGTACGATATCTCAGTCAATTTTCATCGCTATTTCAAGAGGTTGGAACACCTCCTTTCTGGAACACTGGGCAACGAAAGTCTAAACAAAAAGCGCACGTTAAAAAAAAAAAAGAAAAGAAAACAAAAAGCGGTCGGTCGGTCGTCTGGAGCGACACGATGCGGTCGTGACGACCAAGTAGAGCGATCGATGAAACGAGGTGCGTTGTAACATCGTAACATTTTGGCCGGAACCTAGGGCGTGTTACCTGTTCATTTCTAGCTCTCTAGAAGAATGGTTATATGACCTATATTAGATGTTACCTCCCTAGATATTCCTAGAAAGAGTTGGTTTTCCCTGGAGTTGAAAGTGTTGGATAATCTAACTCGTTCTTAGTCACTGCGGTAGTTTTTAACTTTGGTGTTACTGCACAACGAAAACTATCTGTTCTGAAAATCTTTTCTTCGTAATTAGTCTATTTATGGAATAACGTAAGCAAAGGATCCCCAGCAATTTCACTTTTGAGGAAAATGTTAATATAGACTCACTGAATGGAGTTTCCTTAATTGTTTGCAAATACTAGCATAGAGGGTGATGAAATTCTTCGCATTTTCAATTTTTCGGTCACGCGTCCCAAATTTCGGAAACCAAAGCAAATGCGACACCAAATATCCTTGTTTAGAAGTTTGTTTTACCAATAGCAAGTTCAAAATTTATATCTAGTAAAATACAATGTATCTGTGTATTATACCCAATATTTCAAGAAACGAAGAAGAAATCAGATCCATGTTGTGAGTTAACAGTTTTGTTCTATTTATATTCGCCTGTAACGTCTAATGTCATATTGGCATCTCCGCCTTGGAACAATTGCCCATTGGCAACGATCTGCACTCGTTAACCACTGTGTTACTCTTCAACTATTTTTACTTTGAGTTTTCTTTATAAACATTGCATTGACATGTTTAACTCTCCCCGTGCTTCTAGATTAGAGAGAATGCAAAGTAATCCTGACAAAAGAAAAAATTACTCCCCTCTAGGTGGGAATCATCTGGATTTGGTAGTTACACGTCATCAGGAGAGTTCTACAAATGCATACAAATCAAAGCATAAAAATTATTTCCGACGCTGAGGTCGAAAGGTCAAGGTTACTAAAGAAATTCAGGCTTCCAAAAGCATGATACAGTTCTGACCCATAAGCACGCAGAAAAGTAAACAATTTAATAAAACGCGAAGTTTACCTTAGATTTGTATGAAATAAAGATGTACGATAAAATATAGTTTAGATGTAGATAATAAGCTACTCATCTTTAAATTGTATACATTTTGTTAGTCTCTTCTTAAATAGGTTAAATGAAGATATTTTGTTTCTCAAAGGTTTGGTATGGTCAATCGCTTAATGCAATAACCTCCTTTGTGTTTAATTTCTTTAAACTTCTGAGATTGTTATTAGGTTGGCCCCAAGTACAGGCAGGTGGGTTGTATACTTCAAGTTAAGGATAGAAAGGTTGAGTGTATGTCAGTAAAGACAAATTGCTGACTTTTTATCTAAAAATTAACCAGTATGTAACATATTACTGCTGTGCATTGAATTTCAGCTAGCATTTAATTTTAACTTGATTTCAATAATTTTTGGGAGGGGGGGGGGTTGATATGCTACTGGTATTAGTACAGAAGTAAACTTCTCCATTCCATTCCATTAGGGTGTCAAAACAAGGATGTTTCTGCAGGAGTCTGGTATTACTTTGTCCATTATTAACCTTGTGACAATACTCTTATGATCTAAAAGGAATTACCTGGATGGTGTTTCTAAGTTATTGTACTTAAATCAAACGTCCAATAACACTAAATATTCAAATCTTAGCACTGAAACTCGCCATTTGTAGTTATGGAATATAATATAGTAATCTTCTGTGACGCTACAGCCCGTGCAGTTTGACCTTGGCCTTCAAAAAGATAAGCCACCGTTCCAATCATTTCTCTTGATTTCCTTGTTCATGATTTCACACCTGTACGTCGCAGTTCATTTCTTAAACTACTTTCTGGCTATCGATTTGGTGTTTTTATTCGTGTTGTAATTTAAACGAAATGTGTAATTAAATTATTTCTGCAAATTTCTCTATCAAAATGAAGTAAACATAAAAGTAAGGATTCATGATTAGTTTGTGAGTACTATAAAAATAAACGAAGGTGGGTAAAGGAAATCGTTTAAGTGTAATTTATTCAGTTTTTTAAAGGGTGTATGAATACAGAGTATGTACATCTTTTATGAAAACAAAACAATTAAATTTGTTTATGCATAATTCGGCATTTCTTTCTGATAGTGTATTTTAGTAATGGATCATGTTTTTACACTTTCAAATTGCTTTCTTCCGCATAGAAGAGAGGGGGGGGGGCGCTTACCGAATGTATATTGCAAATCAGAGCTAACATACTAAGGTTTTAATAAATGAAAAACCTCAGCACAATCACATTTCATAGTTTAGCATGTTTTTCATGAGCGTTCTGTTCTCCAGTGGAATAAAACCCCATAATAGTAAAACTGAAATTGACTTATGTCATTAGGTTACGTTTTCTTTATTACTATGCATATTTTTGTCACTGCTAGGCCATTACAGTACTTCTGAAGCATTATGGTGATTTTAGGTTATAAAAACCTAGCCGTAATAATCAAGAAATGAATCGAGGTAGTTCTGCCATCGTCTTACTTAGGCTATTGTACTCTGTGAATCTTATTAAGCAAAGTTGTTTTGCATTAGACCCATCCGATGTGCGTAGCCATTGCAGTCTTCCCTTGATTACAGTAGTTTTATTACCAGAAGAGGCGGGCATCCGTTTAAGTCTGCAGACTGTCCGTTTGATTCGTCTGGTAGTATTAGTGACGCCTAAAATAACAGGACAGCATCGTACTTGCATGTCACTTGTTTTGTCTGTTAGCGCTTTTAGTTATCTTAGAAGATTACGTAACATTGTGGCCGGCGCAACTATTGGGAAAAGGTAATGCACATTTGGGTGTCTATTTTTGTCGAATATATTGCCCGAGGGAGTTACTGAGGCCTTGAGAAACACTACAGTGAAAGTACCTTTCTGCTACGGAAGAATGTTACCGCTTCTGCTGTGTTATAAGGTCGCAAGTTTTATATCTCCTTTTGTTATATCCTTGGATGAGTAACGAAACGGAGTTCATTTTAGCCTACTTTCCGATAGAGGTTGCGTAATATATGGAGTGACGAAACGTTATGGCAACGTCGTGTTACAAAGGTATTGTGTGTACTCTACCTTTTTGGTTTTGGGCCTTAAAATTATGTATGTCTTACCTCCTATTTATTTTTAGAGAGTGATCAACTGTTATACAAAACCAGTATCAGAAATAATGAATCTCCAGACTTATTTTAAAAGTGAACTTAAAATTGTGATTCATTTTTACGTTTTTTACGTCATATGAATATCTCATAATGTTGGTTTGCGCAGTGTTTGAAATTCTTCCTTTGGATACCAACGTCTCTCTTTCTCTCTATCATGATGTTTCTGGCATTCTAACAAGGATTGCTTTGTATCTGCTGCTTCATTATTACTGTACGTTCCCATTCTAAGTAATTTTAACATTTCAGAACTTAATATATTCAATTACTAATTCCAAAATAGGGAACCAGATATATTCCACAAAAAAAAAAAAAAAAAACACATACAGAAAAAAAACCTCCGAATTACCTAAATATGAACTTAATTTTCTTGTAGATGTTCGCTTTCTATAAACTTATTTTTAAAGCCAGGACATCCACTTAATTCCAACTCTGAAGCATCTGTTTGTTGTTCGGGGAGGGGGGGAGGGGGGGCAAGAACATTAAACATACCCATAAAGTACTGTAATATTAGTTATTAGCTTAGCATGTAAAAATGTTATTTTAAATAAAAAGCCACCAAACAGTGTATCTACTTGGTGATTGAAACAAATATCCCAAAAATGTTGGCAAGAATATAATTGTGAAAATAATTTTTTTAAAGCGAAAATATTTAATACATATACTATCATATCGTCGATACTATGGCATAACTCGTTAAAATAAAAAAAATGAGTGATATAATTTAATGAATGCTGCATATATAGTTTGACTTTTGTTATTAAGAGATTTTAAATTTGAAAACATAAAAGTTTTGGTTTGATGATTTTATTGGTCAAAAATGTATTTAGGGAGAAGCTTTAGTTAGTTTCATAAGAACATCTGTCAAGTGAAATTCCTCTAGCAAATTACACAGTGAAAATACCTGTGATACACTGTCCTGTAATAGCACCCACGATTATTTTGCTGAAAAGGGATGGGGTCTAGGAAGTATCTTCTGTTAGATGTGTGTGTGTGTGTGTGTGTGTGTGTGTGTGTGTGTGTGTGTGTGTGTGTGTGTGTGTGTGTGTGTGTGTGTGTGTGTGTGTGTGTGTGTGTGTGTGTGTGAGAGAGAGAGAGAGAGAGAGAGAGAGAGAGAGAGAGAGAGAGAGAGAGAGAGAGAGAGAGAGAGAGAGAGAGGAGAGAGAGAGAGAGAGAGAGAGAGAGAGAGAGAGAGAGAGAGAGAGAGAGAGAGAGAGAGGAGAGAGAGAGAGAGAGAGAGAGAGAGAATAGTCATATGATGTGCTTGCCTGATATTCAGTCTAAAGAGGCAGTTATGTTGGATGATTGCTGGGGAAACGTTCAATTTTCCATATTAAGCCACCAGATTCCTAAACTAGAATTGCTAACGTAAATGCCAATTAATGCCATTATATTATGAATTGCCAACGAGTACTTCCATCACCAAGGAGTTGCACCAAAGTCAGTGGCGGCTCGTGAGAATTTTTCGTGTCGGAGCCATATGTGAACATGCTTGTAATGAATGTAGAAGTGGGGTTATACCTTTTAAAACGGTCAACTGTGGTTAGTTCATTGTGTTTCTGGATTGCAGCAATGTTTATAGCTCCCAATAATTTAAATTTTCAGGCACTTGCCTCGTGTGCTTTGCAATTCGTTCATTCAAATGTTTTCGATCCTTACAACCGTGATCCACAGGCCTTCACCAAATATTAAACGTAAAATAATAAGAGTAAAATACACTATTTCTCCTCACTTGCAATTAGGGACGATTTCTTACTAAACCAGCTGTTACATGGTCTTTTTTTTGGGGGGGGGGGGGCATCCTGTTGCCTAAATGTAAAAGTATTCGGTTATTATTAATTTCGGTGTTTCTTCTACTTTTAATGAATGAAAGGGATTTTCAATAAATAATCCACTCTTCAGTTTTAAAGCTACACTTTGTCCACCAGATAATTAAGATTCCAACAACACTCACACGAATGCTTAACTTCATGCACCGGGCCGCAACTTACTGGCCCCAAGAGTTGCTGAGTGATATATGAAGAGTGAAGGAGAGCGAGAGAGGTATGGACAGTTGACTAGCACAGGGAAAAGAGTGACTACGCGTCCGTATAATCTGGTTCAACTTTCTGCTTTGCGACAAGGAGACCTGCTTGGTTGTCGTGTACAAGCACTGCAAGCTTCGATAACCATTATGAATCGTGGTATAATAAATTATTGTTTGCGATGGTTATTGCAGTTGAATAAAGTATAAAATATTTTTTCTTCAAATTAAAAAATGCCTATAAGTTGCGTGATATCGATGGGGCCCGGCCCCTCTACCCCATAATAACAGTCCGCTCCTAACCAAATCAATGATAGGGTCGAGAATGAAGCACTTGGGATGTGTATGAAGGAAATGAAATGTAATGATAAAAGCGATATAGGACAAACATTGCGTATGAAAACGACTTGTTGGGTGTGCCGATCCGAGAACCCTCCGAATGGGATCGCATGCGTTAACGCGGAGCCACGCTCGCTAAGCAAGTCAGCTGAGAAAAGCATTCGGTCTGTGACGTCATACACGTGCTATTCTTGAAGTGATTTTATTTTCGCCAACCGGTACTTTTAGTGGCAACATTAGTATTAAGCAAGGTTAAAGCTTCTAGTAACTCATTTTTTGTAAGCCTAAGTATTTAACAGTGAATAAAATCTTACTCATTTTGCTTAATTGTTATTAGGTAAACATTGACAAAAATATATATTTTCATTCAACTGTTTAAGTGAACCTGCTGCAAACGGTGTACAGTATATATTATTTTGGATTTTTTTTCCCTTCATATTTTCATATTTTAGCTGCACCAATAGAAATGTTTAATAGTTTGTCTTTAGGTACAAGATTAACAGCGTTGTGACTGCCATATTTGAAGCTAGCTGCACAACGCCCAAGCACTATTATTAAGAAATGTAGTGTATTTAGCTTATAAAATGGATTTCCTTGGGTTTGGAGATAGGGAAAGATAAGCTCCAAGTTGAGCTTAAAAGGGTTCGGGAAGTTTGACTTGTTAAATTACGTAAGAACTTGAAAGCAGCATAGAGCGTAGAAGCGGAAAGTTCTCTCTGCCAGAAGATAAAGCATGTTCGGAACCTGCAGGTTTGAATGCCTGGTTTAGCATGCTTCCAACGTAAAATAATAGAAGTTTTCAGATGGCGTACTTAAAATGGCGAACATAAAATTCGCCCACGGAGCAGTATATCAGCATAAAAATTGTGTTTTATGAGAGTAATATATTTCAAATAAAAGATAGGTCATTAGCAAGAAGCACACGGTATCAAAGAAACTGGAACTTGGAAGATAAAAATCCTTTGCCTTGCAGTAGATGGCTACGTGCACAGAAAGAGGAATATATAAATGTATAAATGACATATGGTGCGAATTTAATCTGAGAAAGACACTTATTTTTGTTAGTTATATTTTTTTGAAGGAAATCAGAGCAAACGGAAGAAACGTTTTTCTGTTTTTAAGCCTAGCGAGTTAACGGTATCATTTCTGTTCACCATTGTAACTAACACCTAAGGTAGAAGCTTTAGGTTTAAACAATCAATCGAATACAAACACATTTGTTGCGTGTCATATTCTCTAAACAGCTGCTAATGGCAAAACGGAGTCAAGCAAGTAAATTACAGGGCACGAAACTAATGTCCAAAGAATTATCTCTAATCACGATGGTATAACGTCTAGAGAATAAACTTCAAATGTAGAGTATTCATGTTGAGCGACCTGGTCACGAAAACCAACGTTCGGCAGGGGGATGCCGAGATGCTGACCACATCTCCTCCCCGTATCGATTGGATCATCGCCCAACTCGGCATTGCGTAAGTGGGCGTGAGGTCGGCAGTCGGGTTGGTAGGTCTTGGCCCCTTTTGGGGCTGTCCTGCCAGGGTTATTTTTATTATTTACATACGATGAAGGGATTGGTGAAATGATACTCAAATGAGTCGAGGGTCCACCGAGCTTAGAGTTATCAGGCATTCATCTTTCGGGATAAGGGAAACCCCCGGAAAAACGTTATCCAGATAATTCATCCTGACCAAGATTTGAACTCGATACATCTTGTGCGTGAGGCAGACACCCTACCCTTACGGGCACTTTCTTGTGTAACTTATATGTTCACTCTCAAATCCACACTTCCAGATTCAATGGAAGGATAAGTAATAATCTTAAATAAAGATATTCCTAAGCCCCTCTCCCTGGAAATCGAACCTGGGACCCATGAATGAGAAGCCAGTTCGCTGTAGTAATGATTGCTTTGGAAATGTGGGGTAGTAAAATGAAAAATGCGCCTTCGTTGCGACTTTGGTAAGGAGCCGAGCACCAGAACCGTATTGTTCAAAACATTACAATAAATACAACCCTGAAGGTATAAACTGCAGACATATTGCAGTCTCTATGTCGTATATAAGGACAGCGTGCGTGACTGTGAACAGCATTACTGAAAAATGAAAATCAGTACCAAATTTGGCATTTAAATTTCACACTATCTTCCAGGATGCAAGCAAATATTTTTAAACAAAATCCCTCTACTCCACACCACTCTTTACATGGAGCATTTTTTATTTTCTAAAAAATGACATCGATATTAAACCATAAATGTTGAAAATATTTTCACGAGAAATGAAATGTATGTTCTGAATTTTTGGGGAATTTGCTCTGAAGTTCTACCTTTGAATTTTGCATAACTGAAACTGTAAGAGATATACAAAATCTTACTGAAAAAAAGTGTTTTTCATTAAATTACATTATTTTGGAGATATTTTGAGATATTCCTTGTTATTAGATTGAATTCTCAAATATAAAGTTATTCATTTCATGCGGAAGCCATAATCGATATTTCTTAAAATATTTGACATGTCGCCTAAGGTTGTACTTCATGCATTCTCCTAGTTTTATTGTACCTAAATATAAGGAAATAATGTAATAAAAGCAGTATTTCCAATAACATGAGGTACACAGAAGAAACCTTTTTAACAAAATAGTTTGGTAGAGAAAAGAAAATCATTTGAAAACACACAGCGTGTTTTTAAAAGCCGCATCAACAACACAAATGAATACTCCGGAACTAAAAATAAATGCTGACGGTAAGAGAGAATTTACCCTCATCTTACCGGATTAGTGACGGCTATATTTTGAGTTATCACTTTACAAGTTTTACTATCCTCCTTTGTGCTTCTGCATTTTATACTTTTTAAAACATTCGAAATTTTCGGTAAGTTCTGTTTAGGTTAAAAGTTTTAAAAGCATCTTTTACACCTTATTATCTTTTACACATATATAAAATCATTGGTATTAAATGTCCCCTGACTGCAAGCAACGGTGCACATTTAGTTGTTCCCACACCTTCCCAACTTGAATTGCAGCAGAAAGAGAACGGCAGCTAAATGACCGTGTAAGGGAGACGGAGAATAGGCGGTCTGTTGATTAAGTTTTGCTTTTATTGACTCTTTTCATACATGGCCTTGCATCCAAGGAGAGTGGTAGGTTTCCATCTGCTGTATGTGTGGAGAGACCAGTTTCCAAGGGAAGAGGGAAACTTGAGAGTGATTTAGGTCTGGAACAAGAGAAAGTCTATTTGGCAACACCGCGGGAGGTTTTCAAGGGCGACATCGGCTTGTGGATGGTCCCTCGCAATGTGTCGGCGGCAACCACAGATTATTATTGTTTAACTGGATATTTCTACATCTGCACAAATAATTTATCATTCTGAATTAGGATAATGCAAAACTGATGGAAAATGCCCTTTAAATATTAAAGTTCAGTCAGGAAAAATGCAATATGTAAAGTGTTATGTCAGAGAATAACATAGCATTTTCCTGTTTATATATTTTGTAACCTTGCTTGTACACTTCCCAGAAATTAATGTTCATTTATGTTTTATAAATGCCCTATAATTAAAAATTTAAATTTGTTTGCATGGTTAATGGCCAATTATTGTTTGTAAATAAGTGACGTCACATGACTACCAAGGAAGTCTTATTGAAAACTGATTCACTAGTAACATTTTCATTTTATGAGCTCATTTTTTATTTGCTTACTCCGTCACTCGTCCTGCTGCTATTATCATTATTTATTTGTTTTGATAATGGATGTACCAGTATGGAAATATCAGGTAACCTTGTCGAAATGTTTAAGAACGTCGAAAAGATGGCATTTTAAGATAACATTTAATGTTAGTATTTACTCATTTTAAATAAGTAATTGAGTGTAATTTAGGCAGAGAAAGATGAAATGGCTTTACACTTCTGATTGGTATTTGGTTTAGGCCTCTCAGTGAAAATTATTAAAATATTAAATTTCAAATATTAAATTAGTTGTAGAGGAGCAGAAAACAGTCGAAAGAAAATCTGCATATACACTTTTTTAAACAGAATAAATTAGAGAGGTGTTATTCTGGCCCTATAATCCTGTAACTCTTTTTTGGGTCATTTATTTCCAGGCACATTCTATTTTGAAATTGTCTTACAGAATGTCCTTTTCGATATAGATCAATGGAATTTTTGTATCTCCATATAAATAATAATAATATAAAACTTACAGTACTTCTGTTGATGCTCTATTATTTTGTTAGTATACTCATTTACTGTTAAAACTCAGTAGGGTAAAATTGGTTTCATATTTAACATTACTTTACTGGTAGTTAATTTAAAAGTAACTAGTTGGATAATTATAAATTAACGATTGCAACATATTAATGTACTGTTACGGAATTATTTTAAAAATAATTGCATAGTGTGAAGGTATTTTTCAAAGCAGGAAGAAGTATTATAAAAATTAATGAGAACGATGTAAAAATATTAATGTAATTTGATTGTATATGTTTCACATTAAGCCTTGATTGTTGCATCACAATTTTAATGAATCTAACTGAAATTATGGATTTAGGAAGTTTCAGAGATAAATGTACTTTAAGTAGAACATCCAACCAATCCCCAAGTGCTAATAGTATGTTACTCCGTGTCTCGGCTGAACTTCAATCATTTGTTTTTGTGGGCATTGAGACATTAAACTTCGGAGTGGTAATTTCTTGTCTAAATTGCCCCTCAAAGCATATGAATTTAAAAATAACTTGCCCTGCGACATCAGCTTGTGACGAAATACAAGTTGTTGGAATGAAGAATGGCAGTCACTGCTGAGGTTCAAACATTGTAAATGTTGCTAGGAGTTCATTGCCACTGAACCCGTGGCAGACTTTTGACTGAAGGATTGTCAGGGATGTCCACCATACGAGTTAATCTGCTGCTATGTTGGTTTAAAGAACAAGACTCAGGCTCACCTGTTAGACCAGTGACGCTGACGCAATTCCATTTTGAGGCCTACAGGTGAAATAAAGAGCCACTTCTGAAACCAGTTCTGAGGGACGAATTTAATGAAAGTCAGGTAGGACATGTTGAAAGGACCTCATTAAACAACTTTGCAATTTCAGGCATACGACCGGTTGTTATTTCAAGATCCAGGATTTTTTTTTTTCTTTTGGTGTGCAAGGAGAATCGGGATTGTGGACGTGGCAAAGCTGGGATGACGAAGACTGGAATTTGACCTGCCGTTACTTGTTTAGCCATAACATAAATCTTCGAAGGAGACCATCCGACATCACAAATGTAGGAATATCCCTACGATTTCCATTATCGCTTACATATTATTGCCCTTTTTTGTGTTATTTATGTCCTTTAATTTTTTAAGTGATATCGGACGATGAATAGAAAGAGTAAAATGATGCTCAAATGGTCCCAGGGTCCATGGAGCTTAGTTATCCGACATTCCTCATTTAGGATAATGAAAACCCCCGAAAAAACCTCATCCAGGTAACTCACCCTGACCGAGATTCGAACTCGGGACCTCTTGAACGTGAAGCGGACGTGCTACCATCTACGCTACCGTGGCAGGCATTATTGCCATTTATAGCACGTTTTTGTGATTTTTGAGCGTTCAATTCTCATACTTTGAGCCGCAGTTTCAAACAAATGTATGCATGTGTGTGTGATGTTAAAATTTACTCTTGATTATCTCATACTATTAATTTTTTCCCTTAATAATGACAAGAAATTATTATTAATTTTTTTCTGGTTTATGAACTTTCATTTTAAGGAATTTAGAACGTCTATCTCAACTATTCTATAGACATTTCAAATATTGAAAAGCTTGTGCCTATTAACAAACAGTTGAACATGCAATCTTAACCCAACACATCTACAGCGAAGCCAACAGAAAACAGAAAGATAGCAACATAAAATTAAATTTGCCCGCCTCGGTATGTAGATGGTAGCATGTCTGCCTCATGTTCAAGAGGTCCCTCGGTCAGGGTGAGTTACCTGGGTAAGGTTTTTTCGGGGTTTCCCCTTATCCTAAAATACGAATGTCGGGTAACTCTTAAGCTCCATGGACCCTGGGCCCATTTGAGCATCATTTCACCCATTGCATTCATCGTCCGATATGACTTTAAAAAGTTAAAGGACGTAAATTTAAAAAAAAAAAGAATTAAATATGTACTCATTTATCTTGTATAAAACATCGCAATAAAAGCTTTAATTTTTCCAAGCGTCTACTTTTTAAAGAAGCATCCGCTTAGATAATAATTAAGTGATAACACGTTAGTATGGGAATTAACGGTCATTCTCTCGCGAAATCTTCCACATTAAACTAGACATTTAAATCTGGCACCTTCCCAGAAGTGTTTTAGCATGTTAGTAAGCGTTTATTTTTAAAATAATCTTGTTTACCTTCTTTTTTATCAGGAGGAGTGCATATGATTTTCAGTTTCATGATGCGGAAAAAAGCATAAACTTAAAAAAGCATAAAAAAAAGTACCTATTGAAACATATATAGTGGGTAGTGTATATTTGGTGAGCTTATGCGTTTTGAAATATTTAAATTTTACCACATTTTTGATAGCAAATGTGTGTATTGCCAAAGCATTTATTTATAATATTTATAGCCGGAGAATAATTTGAATTCTGCGTAGAAATGCTAACCGATAGTGACGTTTAAGTAAACTTACGTGAATGTTAAGATGCTCTTTTTAATCTTAAGATATTGGCAGCTTATTAACAGCATTTCAAAACTAACAGACTGGATTTCAGTTAACGTATTTTAAATTTTGACTCTTGTTGCTTATTATCCATAACTGTTATTAACGGAATGAAATATATATTTTTATGGCTGATAGGTTGCAAGAAACAACTGAAGCACAAAATTTACCCTGGTGATGATCAGTTACTGCTTTATCTATTACTTAATTATTTATAGCAAGTGGAGGGGCTCAGTCTGCAGTTGGGGTAGGGATTTTTCTCTGTACAAGATAATTCCTCATCTTTCCCAGAGTCAGCAAGTATGAATGAATGCGAATGTATGCGTGATCTAATGATTAAAACCGAACAAATACGAGTTGACACCTTCGATAGGTTCCATAGGAGAACGGCCGCCGATATGACCATTACAGTTAAAGGCGAGGTATAAATGGAACAAATGATAATAATAAAAAAAAATCAGAAGCTTAAAGTATTAACTTGAGAAATAAAATCCATACTTTAGCTACTCTGCAGCCAGCTGGTGGTCATTTCGTACAATAGATAAACCGTAAAATAGACATAATTTTATTTCATAACAAAATTGATGTCTTGTAAAAGAGCACAATTTATTTTGAACGGGGACTTGATCTTTCCAAGATAATCTTTTTTATTGGTTCGAGAGTTTAGAATCAACTGGTAAGTCGCAACTCATTTGTTATGCTTGGCATGCAAAGAGTTCGGAATTTTAAAACCATCGCATGCAATATACACTTTTTGAAAGTATATATTTTATCCAGATTAACAAAAAGGAAATAGAAAAATAATATTTTAAAGAATATATTGTAGACGAATAGTTGTTGGAAACGTCATGAATGCAGCACATCGTTATTTTTATACGAAAACATATTTTTCTGTGTCCTTTACAAGGAAAAGGGACAATACAGATTAAGATACATTTTTCTATAGGCTTATTTCTTATTTCGTTAAATGTAGAACCTGGAGGTGTGCTCCAAGAGTTTTAGCAAGTCAAATAAACCAAAACTTGTACCATAGCACAAGGGGGGCAGTATACCAAAGGTTATCAGTGGCGCACAATGGAAGTAACACGTTTTACAGTTCGAAATGCTTGGAGATTAAAGAAATTTAGCACAAAATAAGAACAAGTTTTCCACATTATAATGTTATATTAAAAATATCAAGAGACGGATATACTGAAAATAGATTGACGATCCCCGTTATTTCTATATTTGTGTGTTTCCTTTTCTTACTCGATTTCCGTCATTGGTATACGTCCTTCAACTTGGGCTGTGATACCTGTATCGTTTTAAAGATACGCTATTACGTCTGTGCCCTTTACCAAGGAGTACGGGTATAGTTTGGAATTCTTCCATTTCTCCTATTAGCCGAGTATAGACTACGCTGGGCAGTTTCACCTTCTTTCTTGCATAATCTGCGATCTAAGTTACCTTGAAACGTTTCCATCGCGTTAAGATGCTTTTTCACAGCAGCAGACCCTGTGAAAAATGCAATTTTCAGCTTAAGTCTATTGTTTTAAAATATCTAAGCTTTCAGCACTTTTCTCACATGGTTTTCTAATACATAATTGTTTATTTCCTCTACTTTCAAGCCAAGTTTTATAATGCTCAAGTTTAGTTCTTGGAGGTAGAGAGGTAGATTAGATTATGGGAGGATTTTTTGTGTGTTCATTCCTGGGAGAACAGCTAAGTTGGAAGGACCGCAGAAGACGTATTGTCTGTAGGAACTGAAATGTGCCATGATCACCTGGCTGGAAGGCGCCCGGCGGCAACCCGCCCAAACCGCCGGAGGTTAGGTCAGAGGTTCCCTCCAGCAGAGGGATTCCGGAGCGGAGACTCGGATACTACCCTCTTTCGGGACCGAGATGTTCCAACATAAACGCCCCAAATCACAGGCCTTGACCCGTCGCCAAATTCAAGACGTTCCAGAGCTACACCTAGCAGGAGAAGACATTTCCTAGGAGCAATCAGGCCCAATATCTAGTAGTCCACCTGACATGTGTCTCACTTGGAAGGCACACATTCTATCTGTTGCCTCCAAAGTAGTAAAGCGAATGGACATGCTATATCCGCTCTATAATAAAAAGTCGCCATGAGTCTCAGAAACAAGATTCTCATATACCAACAAATACTGAGGCTGACATACGCATGTCAAGTCTGGGGTGCTGCAGCACCCTCACACTTTCAATAAACTCCAGGTCCTGCAAAACCGTTATCTAAGAATTGCTACAGGTGCGGAATGGTACATCGCCAACATCAACATACACAATGACCTCTAATTTCCCAATCTCACCACCTACATTCTAAACCTTTCACATTCTGACCTACCATCCAGTTTCAACCATCTCATCAGGGGTCTCGGGGAATATGATATAGACCCCGGGGCTACCTACAAACATCCAAGATCCTCCCTAGGCATACCATAAATCGTATCATCCTCATTACTTTCTATTTATTCTCTTTCTAATTATACATAAAAAAACAGAACAAAAGTCAACCTTCTACCCACCGCATGATGACTTAATCCCCATAAAATGCCAGTAAGGAACAGTGTGCCGGGATGGCAACAAGTCGAAGGCCCCTGTTCCATGGAACAGGGTTCACCTTCAACGACATCTCCGTTCTTGTTTTTTTTTTTTCTTTTTCTTTTTGAGATGTTCCAAATCGCAATCCTCTGTTCCATGCACCCACGTCGGCCGGCACACAGCCCCCAAGTCGTCCTGTAACACGAAAGACGGGTATGATGTGGGAGTGAATAGCCGCGGTACCATGCCATGCCATGAGATGCTGGCTGGCTGTATTTAGCCAGAAGGTTTTTGCTGCGTGCCCACCCGTTATAGGTTTTACCGCAAGTAAGGTATTAGAATTGGCGATTTTGTAGGATGAGATGTGGGTTTTGAGATTTGAGTTATACATGACCAGGTTGCTTCACGAAGCCTCGGGTCTTCCATACGTGGAGGATGAAATTAGGCGCCGGGCATCAAAATTATACGCTACTTTACCTACACATAGAAGCGCCCTCGTCAGATCATTGGGAGATTATGATCCCACTAGACGCCGTTCTAAACAGCACCGGTTACCCCGCATGGAATGTGGGCATCCGAGATAACCCAGGAGCTAATCCAAACAGCAGCTAAAGCTGAGCTCCACATAATTTTTCCAAGCGGTTTGGCATCAAAATGTTTCCCAAATTTAATCAAAATTTAGACACCAGGGTGCAAGGTATGTAATAGTCGTGGTAGAAGATGACGCTCAAGTTATCTCAACAATGGACGAGGCTACTAGTGATGGAACCCGGAGCCCGCCTCCTAATACAACTCTCGCTTGTTTACTGTAATTCTGTTAATAAAAATCCATATGTCCCTAGAGCCGGCTGTGGTCCAATAAATCTGAAGTCACCCATTTTTTTTCTTCAAATTTCACAACTTTTGCATTTCTCTCTGGCAGCTTGACTCGGATCTCTGTTATTGTCATATATGTAATTTGGAATGTACATTTTGAAGGCGTTAGTTCTGTGTGATGGCAGTTCAACCCTGTGAATAGAATTAAACAGTAAAATGTTGGTGTGGGTTTGTTATTTCGTCTCGCTAATTGTATATGAAAAATTATTTTTGGGTGGCACCCAAATTTCAAATGCGTCAGTGTTCAGTTCTTAAGAGTAATTATAGGGCTCTGTTTTTTTTTCTTTCTGTTCTGATTAGCTAAAGAATATCAATGATGATGCTAATTATGTCTCAAAGGCCCATAGGAAAGCAATTAGTCGCGTAAAAAAGAAGCGAAAAAAACCTGTTAATATCATGTGATCGTGACAGAAATGGGTGGAGAAACAGGTCTCAAGTTGTTTGACCTTAAATGTCTTATCTAAGTGCTCGGTGTACTCTGCTCTAATTATGGCGTAAGAAGCAAAGATATGATGTGTCACCCAAGGTCTATTGCGCGATAAGAGATTTTTAAGTCTAGTCATTAAAGGAAAATAGCGTCTGGGAAGGTTAAGGGATTCACGCTTGACAGTCGTATTTTGTTGATTACCGCGCTCAGGTCACAGGAATGCAACACAACTTCGTCATTAAACGTATCAGAGCCTTATGTAACGTTCACGGACGTACGGTGTAGTAAAATCACTTCCTCCTCGCTTGTCTTAGTTGCAGAATACGCTTCGAAGTATTCCACCCGCCAACCAGCAGTCTGAAAGTATTCCGTCAGTGTGTCTTTCTGTGTCCTCTTCCAGGTGTTCACGATAAGATAGTTAATGTGTCTGAAATATTGGAATTTACCTTGAATAATCTTTGTTCTTCATATTCATGGAATATATTATTCCCCACCCCCTCACTCTTTTTTGTTTGGAAAATCAAAGTGTCTGAAATATGCTTATTTTAATAATATTAAGCAGTGCACTTCGAAATATTACGTGGTCATTCTGTCATTAGCCCACATTATATGGACCAAATAAGGTAGATAAGACAAATCTGTGATTAATTTAATTCAAACATGCTTGTATGTGGGAATCAACTGTTTTGAATGCATGCCTCTATAGCGTAGGTAGGAGTGTGTCTGCCTCACGCTCTAGAGGTCCCGGGTTCGAATCTCGGTCAGGGTGGGAAAACTGAACACTGTTTTTTCCGGGGGTTTCCCTTAACCTCAAAGATGAATGTCAGGTTACACTAACAAGGGAACTATCACTGTACTCACATCGCTACGCACCTGAAAATTTAATGGTATGATGCCTGCTGTACTTAAACCATGTGCACCAAAAGTTTGCTGCAGAGTAGAACCGCAACCCAAAAACTGAAGCCTGAAAAGGGTGGAATGGAACCTCTTGCAAGTAGCTGATGAACATCCCTCGTCAGCTCTAACCAGATATGGGGGACGGTGCTTCTTACGTATGCCATGTCTGGACCACTGCCCGGAAGGGGAAAACAATCCCACCCATGCAATGCTGTGATACGTCTGTATATTCCTACGTATTTTGGACTCATTTACGGATATTTCCAGCTATACCCCGCCCCGAATTTTGGCTTACAGGTCCCACATAGGGCAAAGATATGCTAGCAAGCTTTCAAGCGCGTATAGGTGTGAGCAGTGATAGTTCCCTTGAAAGCTCCATGGAACCTTGGCTCATTTGAGCACCATTTCGTCCACTACATTCAACGTCCGGTATGACTTAAAAGTTGGAGGACGTAAATTAAAAACTGTTTTGAAGAACAAAATGGGGATTTAAGTTAAGTTTAGAAGTTAAAACTTGTATATACCATTATATTATTTGTAATTATTCACACATGCATTGTTAAAGATGGCTTTTAAAGCATTGAGTGTAGTTTCATTTCAAAAATCATCTATATCCACGGTATTATGTAGCTGAGAAACATTTTCAGCACGATGTTCAAACATGACGTTTAGGAAATTTTGATAATGGAAGTGGAAATGAAAGTTGATAAACTTAATTGGTGTGAATGTTAAATATACGATTAACTTAAATTCTCTATGACAAGAGGAAGGTAAGGAAAGAACTAGGGAAAGATGTTAATAAAATATAATAGCCGTTTTTGTTAAAAGCACCTTAAATGCAGGTTTACCTCCTTTCCTTTCCAAGAGCTTTTCAGCCCTTCTCGTATTTTGCTGTGAATTGAATAAGAGGTGCAGCCGCTTGAACATTGGAAGATTTATACACCTGGCAAAATTGCTGAAGATCGGTTAATTTCATTCACGTAAAACATTTCTCATATGAAAAAGAAAAGTGCATACTCAAGAAACGTGGGGTAACACTTTAAGTAATATACAACGTACAGCTTGAATTGAGTTACTTCAGTTTAACAGGCGTAATTTTTAACACGTTGGATCTTAATTGTTGTATTCGATATCATGGAATGCTGAAGATGAGTACTTCCACGACGAGGAAAAATAGGAACGCGTTGCGTAAGTTTTAAAACTTAATGACTCCAACGATAAAAATACTCCAATGTAAATTACGCAGAAAATATTTATTGTATCCAGTTTTACAAGCCAAACACAAGTTTAGAAAGTTTGTTGTTATTAAGTTGCCTGGCATATGAGACGCCCCTGTTATATTTTACAATTCACCTAATTCAGAAGAATAACTTAACAACAATGCTCATGTATTAGGGGGACTATTGTCTGCAATGAATGAATGTCTGTTATACAGTTTCCTGTTTTTAAGAGTCAAAATGATTGATAGACAAACATTAGTTATGCTTGTGCTAACAAAAAAAAAAAAAAAAAAAAAAAAGGACAGATGTTCACCTTGTGCTATCAGTATTTAAATTGGCCAGTTAGTTTGCAGTTTTAACAGTGGAATTTATGACTTTGCGTCTTTTATTCACAACATATTAGACAAATCACGTGATTTGATACCTCAAAACGTTTCAGAGGTAAAAACGCTGATTAAAACTGGTTTATTCTCACAGTTTGGGGGTGTCTGTGGGTTGAATTAAAAAGAAAATACAATTTGGTATAGACCTAAACCCAAAGAGGAATATGTGGGCGAAAAACGACTCTTATACCAGGAAAGAACGTTGTTGGAAACACATTTGTCAAAGAAATAGGTTCGCTATTGCAAAGGAAATTAAATTCAACCATGAAGATAGTGGCATTGCTTCATCGATGCAAAGGAGCATAGGCACAAAGACTCCAACTTCTGAAAACCGGTACATTTGAAAATATCTATTGTAAAACAAGTATTGAGTTCAACTTCATTTGAAAACCATTGTCATGAACTAAAGCTCACGTTTGAAACCATTCATACAGATTTATTTAGTTTCAAGTTTGCTTTAGTGATGAAAGCACTTTCGAAACTCTGGCAAACAGATCAGTTAGCACAAAGACGTCCCGTGAAATTTTTCATTCAGATTGTGTTGTGCAGGCAACAAGGATATAGTCAGTCATCAGTGGCAAAGGGGACAATGTAGCACGATCAGTACAAGGAAGTGTTGAGAAGTAGGGTGCTGCTTCAAATTAGAGAATGGTTGCATTCTTATTTATGCAAGATGGGGCTAAATGTCACACTGCAAAATCAATGATAGCTTTTCAGAGAGTAGAACATCCCATTGTTTCCTTGGCTGGGAAATTCACCAGGTATGAACTCCATTGAAAACGTCTAAAAACTACTGAAGCAAGAAGTGGCAAAGGAAATGATTACCACAAAAAACTAGATTTATTGAAAGGATCATAGATTCATAGACCATAGGCACAAGAGACAATTCAGGCATGCATAAATATTATCTGCATTTTTTGCCTCTTAATGTCTTGTTTGGTGTGCTTCATAATATGGGCAGGCATTTCGTAAATAATTCGTATTCTGTATCTTTTGACCGATGAGTAGCAAAGAAAAGCAAATGAGGCACAAAAAATTACAGTAATTACCTCAGAAGGAAATCCTGAAACATTTATCCACTGGCCATAAATTACTGATGGAATTTGAACGCAAATATGCACTTTCCTCTGCTATGAAAGTATGCTCACTTGGAATGTGAAATAATTACTACATTGCCAACAGTGCAATCAGTATTTTATGTAGCAAGCAATTTTTCTTGCTCTTCAATAAGATTAACAATTCAGCCTACAACTATTTTGCATGTATATTTACTTGTTTTACAGGATATGACCTTGTTTTACACGTATATTTACTTGTTGTCCAGTATATTTTATAAATAAATTTGTTTTCGTTTTATCTTGATATTTCACTTGAGATTCGTTAAGCGCCAGGAGTTGGCCTTGAAACTTGCAACTTGCAACAGTGATGATTGCGACGCAATCAATAGCCACGTCACATTGGTGAATCCCCAACTTTATCTAGTCACGGTGGTTAAGAAGTTCTTGGAATTCGTATTTAAATGTGGTGGATAAATTTTACTAATACTTTAGTTTAAATGTTGTTGCTTTGTATCTCTAAGTTGTATGAAAATGTAACGTACTAATTTGCACTAAGGAAAAGTTGTCAAAATATTAAACCGTTTAATAATTGAATTCAAAAATATTCCTGTTTTTTCAAATCCTCAGGTCATTCCATTCAGTGTTATGTTTGCATGTGGTGAAGGCCTTGTTTTTCTTCAATCATCTCGAAAATAAAACAGGGCTAGGTTATAGGAGTATACTCTTAACTCTTTAATAATAAAAATAAATGTTCGACAGTAGTATTATTCGCCGGAAAATTACACAAAATTGGCTTAAATGCTTATTTTATGTCAAAATGACACCTTAATACTTCATGTGTTCATAACATGGATAATTTTTAATCCATGAAGGTACACATATTGAGAGGATTATGTAAAAATTCTGCCCCTATTGATAACGCAGACCGTTGTGATCCTTGTAAGTCCTTTTGGGCAGCTCAAAGATATTGTACAGCCTACTTTTGAATTACCATTAGCACCAAAACCATCTGACGGATGTCCTGCGCATGCGTTACTCTGCTGCAACTAAGACGCAATAAGGTTATAGGACATTCTGGCTTATTTAGGTTTACGGTAAACATGACGCAACAGAATTAAGGTACACTTGATATCAGCAGAAATGATCCAACTTATATGGATTATAACTGCAAAGCCTTCAGAGTTACAGGCTTATGCGAGATAATTAATGGAAGTTCCAAGTTGTGGGATTATAACCAACATTATTAGACCTTTGTAAATGCGTCTTTTGAAACTGGAAATACAGTCACTCACCTTTAATGATATCATTACAATTTAGAATTCACCTAGATTAGTTCCAAAAAGCTCTTATCTCCTCAATAAAATGGATAATATTTTGAGTAATAATTTTTATATGCGACGAAATAATGAAAGTTTTCCACGCTAACGTCTGAAGCGATGGACATACTGCGTTTGCAGTATTCCAAGACGTGTACGAAAGATTATTAACATATTATTGTAAAAGTTCTATCCACAGTGTTATCAAAGAGGAGAAATCAGTACAAAAACACACATTTAGCACTTGAACGTACGAATACTTCTAGATATCAATTAAATTTGCCCTACATGACCTAATTTTTAGTAGTGAAAAAACAAATGAAGGTATGTAGAACGTTAACAAGGTTCAGTGATTTTAACATGTATTTCTACGGTGACTTTTACATGCACAAGTCGGAAACTAAGTTGTGATATTGGCAATGCATTTAATCCCTACAGCCCGGTAGTTGAAAGCTAATATATTAACATATTTGGCAATTCATAGTATCTTTTTATTAAATTCAAAGAGACAAGAAACTGCTGTGTTGCTCGTAGCATGAAACAGGATACGTTTTATTATACAACAGCGTTGAATGACGGGCAATTTTTTATAAGTGCATTTTTTAAATAGTGGGAATGTTAACATGTTTGAGCTTGGGAAATACTTGAGTGTAAGAATGTTGAAGAAAAGGCATTATGTCATGTAACGTAGTTAATGCAGTATCTGTGTAAGTTAAAGTAAGGAATGTTGTTTTAATGGTGCTATAAGGGACCTTATTTGCATTTGGACTGCCATTGTTTCAATAAACAGAGCGTAAGCGAATGCCATATACGGCGAGAAATTGTTGGGTACTTGCTTACCTTGCAAGTGGATGATTTTTATATACAGACGGTTTTGGAAGTTTATCTTCTTGTGTTTTTCCCCGCAAGGTCACATATACCAGAAGAAAGTAAGCCATCTATGGTCTGATCTTCTTAGTCGTAAACGATAGCTTTATTTGAGTAAGAATCACGATTTAATGGGTTCCTTTATAGGGCGGTATGGATACACCTATTGGGATTCTTACCTAATAGGTAGGACTATGAAAGGAAAAGCACATTTGCAGTTTAATAGTAACGCAATCTATTTTATTACTTGTTAAACTCCATGTTTGTAGTCAACTAATTAAAAACTAAGAAGCATAAGAGTAGGAAGAAAAAGGCAATGAAAACCAGAAAGATTGCTTTTGTGGCAAACTTTGTTGTTGATATGCTGCCGCTAGTCACGATATCCGTTCTTTGCATTCCTTATAACTGATTATAGAATATTTCTGATTAATATTGGATTTTGCTTTGATAAGGTTTCTAAATCCCGCCAAAGAAATAAAGGTGAGTTAACTTTCCTGGCAGGCAATATGTACTAAAAGTAAAGGGCTGCTGATGTGACCCTTATGAGGGATTTTGTAAACTTGAACAAGAATTAATTCTTAATGCGACACAAACGGCAGTATTTCGCGTAAAAGTACTGGCAATTTCGAATGGTTTTTCATGACCGTACGTAATAAACTAAATGTAAAATACATATGTCCTAAAAGCTATACGCTGTTTTCATATAGACGTTTAAATAAGGAATACTAAAGTTACAGAAATAACTTTGGCATCTGAGTAGTGTTACCGAGGTGCTAGGAAGCTCGGAAATACCATTTGCATTAAGCTGACGACATGTCTGGACGAAGTCTGGAGATCAAATTAACGGCAGTAGACTCGGAGTGTAGCTAAATCAGCTGAAATAGCGGTTTCCATTTACATTTAGGCAAGGTTAGGCTATATTGTAACGTGCCCTGAATGTGCATTGTGGTGCTGCTAGCTTGTAACTTTTTGCTCAGAAAATGTGATACCTTGCATTTTCTGGTATGCGCAAGGAGAATATATTTACATCGTTTGATCACGTGTAATTGAAAGGGATATTTTAATGGACTTCATTTTTGAATCGATGGTTATGTACACGCAATTGGAGGACAAAAGGTATGGAAAAATATTTCACAATATCGGTTACATTTCCTTAAAATTTTCTTTTCACATCCTTTAATCCAACAGGTAACGTCGGACTATGAAATAAAACGGATCAGTTGCGCTGATCTACGGTATTTAAATGTTAAAGGAGAAACCCTGAAACATAAGCTCAGTTTTTGACGTTAGAAGACATTGATGTAAACGAGAAAAGTAAATCAAAGTATCCATCTTGTTAACCAAGTTGAAATTTCATGGTTAATAATATTATTCTCTCGATCGGAAGAAATGTTCAACAGTTAAACTGAATTGTCCCTTACAAACCAGTTATGTAAGGAGATTCGCATGAAAACTAGTTGCTATATTTTCCTGTTATATCGAAAAGTTATTTTGACAATTTAATTAAGGAATAAACCGTTTTTTAAATTAACCAACTGATTTATTTACATGTCCCGACAAGTAATGTAAATTTCGTATAAGCAAAATCATCACTAATGGATTTGAGTTTATCATTGAAGAACAAGGTTAACTTTGGAGGACTGTCTTACAAGAACGTGGTCATTGCAGGCTGAACGCTAGAAAGAGGTGCCCACTTGGGATTAGTATTAGCAGCTGCTAATGAAGTGGTAAAACAGAGGTAAGTCCATAGTACTGTCATTGAAACGACCACTGCTTGCTGAGCTGCAGCCTGCATGCAGGTGTGCGTCAATGGTGAGGAATGCGGTTGAAGGTCAAAAGTGTAACCCTAGACCTTCCCTTTTTTCCTAACAGAAGAATTATACGACAGCAAGAAGCCTCTGGCGTTGTGTTGGAAACTGTTTCATTGTCCCTGGAAATGGCTGAGCTGGCATAAACCAGAATTTCCGGGAAATATGGCATCTGGATTCGGTTATTGATTGTATTGTTGTATGTTGGCGCCACTGTCTCGGTAGACCTCGGCCAAAGTTTGTATCCTGTTTCAGGAACAAGCGTCCAGAGGGAAATGCCGAGATGTTAACCGAAAACTGTCGACAATAATTCATTAACGAAGTTGTTCATAAACTGTGGGTCGCAACTCCCAGGGTTGCCGGAAACCAGAAGAGGAAGCATATGTATATCCCCAGTATTTGTGCATATAAAGGTCATATAAATCGATGTCAGAGTAAAACGAATTTTTATAACCTCCTTATTTAAACACAACTTTCTTCATAGTATCTGCAAAGAACTTTAAGTAAGATCTTTCTAATTTATGATATGAAAATAGATAAAGTCTCATAATCTTTTATTGAAATTGTATAATTGAAATTCTAGGGTTATACCCAAATTATGATTCTTTTATTGTAATACTAGTGCTAATTTCTTATAAAATTCATTAAAACTTTAATACTACCCGAGAAGCGAAGCTGTGTACATGTATTTTTATGACTTTATTTACACTTATTCAATTTTAGAACTGTTTATATCTGGCTTTTGCAATGATTGATTTTTTTTAAAGGGCGCTGATAGCCACTGCAATTGGGTGTCCTTTTATATGTACATATGAAGCGAAGTTACCTGCTTGTACCAATAATTTGATGTTCTTTTTTTTTTTCTCGCGGAAAGTAAGTTTAAATTGGAGGATTCAATGCCGCGGGCGTGCAAGTTCAAGATATTGTCATTATACCCAGCAATAATGATATGACATATACCCAGCAATAATGATATGACACTAGCAATAGTTCAAGAACATATTGGCGTAGCTGTGACAGAATTTTGTCCTGCAGAGGTTAAAAATACCATTCAATCTACCCGTCGCTTACTATTCGAAATAAAACCACCAACCAACTGCGCAGTAAATACAGTTGTTGCTTTAGTAAATACGACATGAAAAGACAGTTGCCGTATTTCGACCACTCATTAAAAAAGATGAAGGCAGCAGTTGCAGGTTGAAATATCCTGTGTTTCCTGCCCTACTGTTGCAGGAACTGCGTATTGTGGTTACATTTCCTGCTTTCTAGTTGAGGCAAACATTGTCCGCGTAACATCTGTTCATTTTTACGAGCCTGTCTATCATGTTTGAGAGAAGCCAGAAATAGGTACATCTTAAAGGTTCAATGGGTACCTAGTGCTTAAAATAGCTGTGTGTTTTAAGGTGATCATATTCCCTCAACATGAAAGTTAGACTATTATTATTATTATTATTATTATTATTATTATTATTATTATTATTATTATTATTATTATTATTATTATTATTATTATTATTATTATTATTATTATTATTATTATTATTATTATTATTATTATTATTATTAATTCACAGTTGCTGCGTCTCACTGTTCACAAAATTTTATTTTGTACACAATGAGTTCTTTTACATATATTACATCGTTTCGAAGCAGCGGAGCTAGAGAAATTATAATGCTTTTATTAATGCTTTCTATAGTTCTAAATTGTCTGTTAACTATCCAAAACTGAGGTAAGAAGTAAGTTGACTACAAGAGGTCAGAACGTAATAAAGCATAAGGAAATATTGCATAAATACATGATTTAAACTCGTATATAGTAACTTAAGTTTCAATTTATGAGTTACGTAGAGTAATTTGCAACATTATTAGAGCTCGTATGGAAGTTTGAAAATACGGTATCTGTTAGGGAAAAAGGATTATAGACTTACAGTTCCTCAAAAAATATTTGTCCTTTCAGCTACATACATATCTCAGCTTAATACATATTTTATTTGTAAATTAAAACTAGTTTACTGCCAATGTCTACAGCCTTTTAATGATAAAGCTTAAAATTGTCATGTACTATCTTAAGTTTATAAGAACGACACAAAATATAATAGCACATTCCGCTTGGAGGTCAAACAAGTATTCGTCTGGCAAACTAAGCAGCAACAAAAATGCCCCATTAGATGATTTTCCTTCAGCTGGTGTACATGTGCTCTGGTCAGTGTCTTTTTATGCCTCGAAACTGTAAACATCAGAACAGAAAGCATGGGAAGAAAATAAAAAGCAACAAGTTTCAGTAAGGTGTTTCAAAAATGGTAAAACATTCAAAGAAATAGCTGAAATATTAAGCAGGCCAATTATTACTGTTAAGTGCATCATATACAGATACAATCAAACAAAAACATACCAAAGAAAGGTCGGCCTTCAGTCATGGCTCAAGCTGAAAAATGTCGGATAGTGAGAAAAGTGAAAAAAAGATCCTGAATTGAGTACTACAAAGATTGCTGCAGAAGCTGAAGGGAATACGGCAGAACGTGTACATCCGCAGACAATAAGAAATATTCTTCACGAGGCTGAATACAGTAACTTAATAGCCCGTAGAAAACCTTACATAACCAAGGTTAACAGAAGCAAGACACTGCCATATGCTAAAACTTACATGAATGATGATTACGACTTCTGGAAAAATGTAATTTTTACCTTTGAAAGTAAACTTAGTATATCTGCATCAGAAGGGAGAGTAAGGATATGACGGCAGCAAAATTGTGTATTGGAAATAAAAAATATCACAGCCACTGTTAAACGTGGTGGAGGTTCTCTGCTTGTATTGGGGTGCATGAGTGCGAATGGTGTTGGTGATTTGTGTTTTATTGATGGCAACATGGACCACAAATTTTATATTAACATACTGAAGTCACATCTTCCACAGAGTGTGAACAATATGGGTCTTACAGATGGCTACACCTTCACACAAGTCAATGACCTCAAACACAGCCCTGAACATGAAGCTTTAGTTGTTCAATGATGAAACGCCTCCACAATCACCACGCAACCCAATTGAGCATGTTTGGCACATTGTTGAAGAAACTTTACGAAAACACAAGATCTCAAACAAGAATGATTTTAAGAAGTTCTTAATGGAAGAATGTCAAGAAGGTTACATGAGATAATAAAGAGGAAAGGAGGGCCCACCAAGTATTAGAAATGTACATCCATTAGTCAAAATAATAGCTTATTTGCTGAAGACAAATATATTTTCGGCATGAAGAAAGATAATAGTAATATTGATTATTTTTCTTATGTCTGTTAAAACAGAAAATAATGTCTTGTTAATATATAATTTATTACACGGTCGTAGTAATTAAACTAGTACTGAAGATGAGCTTTATTCTTCAATTTTTAAACACTTATTTGCTTTTAAAATTAACAATACTAGTCAGACGAATATTTTTTGAGTGACTGTACATATGTAGTTTGGGCATCATAAGTTAAAGGCAAACGATTTGATAGTGTTGAAATATGGTCATTTTTGTCAACACATCGTAAGTTCACTTTAACAAGACTTTAAATATTTGTTTTGAAAAAAAAAAGAGAAATATGAGTGAACATGGCTTATTTTTGTATATTAAATAGTACATAATTCGTTTATAGTAAAAATCGAATCCTGCCGTTTCAATTTCATAATGAAATTTGTTTAAATTTTCTCTTTTGTGCATAAATTTAGTGTTCTCCCTTTTAAAATTCATAACTGAGGTTATATTGTATCAAATTTATTAGACTGTTCTAATGTTTATTTAAACAAATATAGAATATAAATTATTTTTATCATGTCGTTCATGGACCTTGCTTGTGAAGAGAAAGGTCAGTCCTTCAGCCTGTTTTCTGAACTGTTTATTTGGTTTTCATAGGGTAGCCTTATTTTTCAGTCGCGCAGCTGTACAGTCCCATTTAACGCAAATGGTGCATGTGTCCGCCATTTTCTTTTCGTGCTGCAAGCAAACGACCTCTCTCCTCTGTGCTGTAAACAGCGTCTGTGATTATGTCTGCTGCAGTGCCTGCCAGCCCGCCACATTTTCCCAACTGCAGACGCATCTTCCGGAAATAATGATGCTCTTTATTTTGAAGACGTGTATGTTGATATGATGGTTGCCATGAGTTGCTATCCAAGGTACTCCAAGGTTGGTTAATGCTTTTGAAATATAGAATATCTGTTCATCCTGAAAAACGTATAAGGAGTACGGTTGTATAAAATGTTTATATTTTCGAGAAGAGTTTGGCTTTATATTTACTGAGAGCATTTCGAGATAAGCTCTAGAACGATTCTGAGAGAAAAAAAAAGAAGGGGAAAAAGGGTTGGCGCTGATGTCGGGAATGGTTAGGTATAACGCATGTATTAACCACATTTGCATACTGTTCAAAACATACATACGAGACATTATGTATGTAGATACATCTTCCGAAAATATTCTGCAAAATTCATTCAATGTTATCCACGAGTCGTCGTGGAATATGCACACCTGCATATACAATTTCAAGATGAATTTGAATTTTGCACCAACACGCCTTTTTCTATTTTTAAAGCGCGTAATATTTGCCTACTTCATTTTAATCGAGAGAACATTTGCAGAAATTATCTTCTTATTAATTTTCATATAGTTGCAAGGGGATGGTGGGAATTCAGCAACTTTCAGCGATATTGTAATCTTTTTATAGTTGGTCACCATGTTTTGGCTTTAACATTTAATTCTCTTGGCATGGCAAAGAGATAAAAGCGATGAATTAGTTATTCCTATTTGACAAAGGTATAAATGTTGAAAATGTAAAAAATAACAAAAAATCTTGGAAATTCCACAAAAAAAAAAAAAAGATTGCGAAGTTCAGAAGAATGGTACAGAGAGAAACTTCTGATGCAATAAATAAGATTTTAAGGAGAAGTATAATTTTTGTGTCACCTTAAATGGTTTGCCAGTTACGAAAAAGACAAGCTGTGATGGCATATCCAGAAAATGCAAGCATACACGTTATTCTCATGAAAATATCTTATATGGTATTTTAATCAAAAATTTTAAGCAAATCGACATTATCTAAACAAATATTCCACATAAATGATAACTTGGGGTGGGGATTTTCTTGGAAAATCTTGGTGTCTCATCCTTAGAATATCCTGAACTAACTCTTTGTTTTTGAGTTATCGTTTTCAGACAGGCACATATGGACACCCACCAGTGTTTCTATTTTTATATTTATTTTTTTAAATTCAAAAGTCTCAAAACGTGTATTTCTTGATATCGAATTTCTAAATGGAATACAATACTTTTTTTTTTTTTTACTGAACATAATGTAATAGGACGGGTATCTAAATTAGAAGTTTCTTTTGTTCGTTCCCAGCTCTTTGAGGCACTTGAATTAGAGTGAAAAATGCGTACTTGGTACGCTGATTGTAACTGTTCTCAGTGCTCGTCGCTACATGGCGTTATTATCGGGCGTGGCTGATTTGGCAAGAAAATCGAACTGGGGATCTTCCAAGAGTGGACAGCCAAAAGGAATCTGTTCAAGACATCTGTACGTTACATGTCTGAGCACGTTCAGGCAATATGGTCCCTGTGGAAGAATATCGCGTCGCCGTTAATTCAGATGATTTATTTTTGTTTCCTGGACGCCTACGAGCCGTTGCCCGCCAACTTTTGCGATCCAGAATAGAACAGTTGTGTTTGTTGCCGTTGCAGAGCCATAGTGCCTCTGTGTAGTGCTGCCCGCAAGGCGGCACTTTTCTTGTTTCTTTCTCTCTTTCCCTCCCGACAAGTGTTTCCTGGGCAACGCGATGGAGGGGGAACTTCCTTTTCTTGTCTGTGATGTTGGATAGCCTGCCTTTTGGCGGGTAGCACATACAAGGCCTTCTCTTTTCTCACAGGAACTGCAAATAACGTCACAGATAGGGGGGGGGGGATTTTAGAATACTTCGTTCCCCGGAATTTTGGCGAAGTCCGATGCAATTTTATGATCTACCTTCTGTATTATTCTTCCCACTGTTCAGTAGACACTTTATTAACGCGATTTGGACTAACACCATTTAAGATATTTTTGAGGGAAAAATTTTATTTTCGATTTTACTTTCTCAGTTAGTTAGAAAATCAGAACCGATCGAAACATGGCAAAATGCCTCTTATTCATGCGAATGGCAGGTTGAGGTGTGAATAAGAACCTTTGAGGTACTGTAACAGTAGGTTAACACAATGACTACGGGGATGTTCACAGATGTTACCTATCCGTTTTATACCCTCCTGAAGGAGGAAGTTCAATGTGCTGATAGTCACGGTACAAAGTAATTTTGATCTTAACTCTACCGAATCCAGAACATATGAAGTAAATATCACCTATGTTACAGCAAACTATGAAACATTTCAACTAAGCAAGCAACAGAATTTTAAAATTCAACGACTAAAATCAGTGTAGTATTGCATACACCTCGTTTATAAAAATTACTTTCAGTAACCTTTTACCTCTGCAGCTGTTGATACCAGTACTTTTTCTCCGTTCGCAGCATATTACAAATCTCGTTTACATGCAGTGTAATGTAAGAGCACAATTAAATGAACAGCCGTAGCACAAATGGGATACATATTTTAATTTTTTAAAGTTGTTTATCATTATCCACCGTGAAGTTAATGAGTGTCAAAATCCAATTATAAAGTCTATAGTAGTAATTGCAAACATACAACTATGATAGGGAAAAAATAATATACCAGTAACTTTGTAATGGCCTGTCATGCCCAGGGATAATTATGTTTTCAGTCTTTCGATGAATTAACATGAAAATACCAAAGTTTCGAAATAATACATGCCATGTTGTTTTACTAAAAAACTAAGCGAAATACCTTGCACCGACAGGGCGATATCCCAACACCTGTCTTATCTCCCTCTTCTCTTTCCAATTCCTGAACTGGTTAGCTTCAGGGAGGTTAAATATCAAAGGAGGATCCGATACGAAGTCTGCACTTAAACTATCTCTTACATAGAATGGTTTCCCAACCATTTTGTTTTCTCAGGAGCGCCTTTAACGATTTTTATTACAATACCACATGTTTAGGACATTTTTGTGCACAAAATTACAAAATAAATGTATCTCGAATTTTCTGAAAATGGTCTCTTATAGTCCCCTATATACGGAATGACTTGTATGACTGATAAACCCGTAACAGGTGTATAGACTTAATCTACTTCATCAGAATGTATTTCACGTTAAAACCCACATTATATGTCAAAATTTGCTAGTGGTTTCAATTTTAATACACCTGGGATGTACTCAGATGGGGAAGTTATTAGTTTGTCCCCCCCTTTCTTTTCTTTGTTCTCCCCTCTCCTCGACCGTGCCATGCATAGAGAATGGAATTTCGAAACCCTCGCATAGCGGTCCTTTCTTAAAAGGTTTGACTATTCCATAAGTCCGCCTTATTCTCGTAGTATTTACAAAAGTCGGTATGGTAGGCTCACTTGGCGCAGGCCTGCTGATCTCAAGATCGTGGGTTCAAATACCGATGTTTTTTAAGTGTGCTTAAGTGACAGCAGATTTACGGACATTTTAAAGAACTCCGGTCGAAATTCCGGCACAGTGCGGCGCTGATATAATTGTGGTAATTGCACAAAATTATGGTAATTATCTACTAGAAGATATGTACTAAAGGGATTTGAATGAATTATCTATATTAACGATAATAGGTGGAAAAGCAAGCTTCTTACGAAATACTTTGTAGAAGATTGGCCAGAGATAGGCACGTAAGTGTAACATCAGGGTATTTTTCCCCTTTTCTTCGTTTCTTGAAGTAGTAAGAAGTTAATTAAGATTGCATACGGTATATTTCTGGAGTGAAACGTTAATATAGGTCTCAAAATTCTATTTTTAGTTTCCTCCTTATGTACAGTTGTGTGAAAAAAAATTGTATTTCATCAAACATCCAATGTCCAGGTTTCGTCAGAAATGTTTAGAGACCTCTTAAATATATATGAAAGCATTTTTACATATAATTGGCGGTGTGTGAGTGAGAGAGAGAGAGAGACAGCAAGAGTAAGAGAGGGGAGAAGGAAAGGATAAATTCAGCAGCCTCTAAGGATGGGAAGGAAGATACTTGACGAAATCTTGCATTTCAGATTTTATCTTTGAAAATTTGCATTTTCTTGAAAATGCCTCTGGCGATTTTGCTTAAAATACTATATTTTAATGACAAACTATATATATTCAATTTTATGAGAAACGCATCGGAAGTTCTTTTCATGTAAACAACTGGTAAATCCTAGTACAAAATTTGACTACACAAAAAGTGGAGATGTTGAAGTATACAACTTATGTTTTTTTAATCATTTCCGAGATATTCCGTGTTAATACTTTGCACTCTTAAACATATATTTATACTTTTCTCAAAATTGATAATAGTTTTTACACTTTTTTCTTTCCGATCGTGCAAAATGAATGGTACATCAAGGACATTACAAGCGATTCATTGACAAGCGTACTGTATTCTCGAAATCCTTATACCTACAAGGAAATAAGCAATTAAACCATTTCTGCTCTTTATCTTGTCATGAAGTAAATAGTGAATGTAGAATGTGATTGAAGTACATGTTGAATAGGGCGTTGCAGAAGGTTAACACTTTATCACTCAGTTACAAAATGTATGCATTTTCAACGACAAACTCGGTCGTAATTGCCGACTCGTACAAGAATCTCAAGACTGAGCAAAATTATGCGGCCTTTCACCCCCAATGTGGAATGGGACGTTGAGAACATCAGCAGTTAAACAGCGTCTACAAATAACTCAATGTCCCAAATGTTGTGTTAGTTTTGACATCCTTAATGCGTATCTGTAATGTAGAGAAGTTAAAGGTAGCGTATCCAGAAGCCATTCCAAGGAATTTTGTAGACATAGCAGGAGTTTGAAGATTTGGATTCAGTTGCACCAAGTGTGGTCATAGTGTTGCAAACATGAGTCTTAAGTGTAATGGCGAGGAATAATTGCAGACTCCACTAATCTTAAGGGTCTGGTTAATATCGCTTCAGCCGGATCGGATGTTGACGAGTAATACAATGGAAGTTCCTCTTTGGACAAGGCTCATCTTGATGCGGTACTCCACTCTGGCCTTGAGCTGATATATGGGTAACGCCCCCAGTTGTAGCATTTGCCTCATGGGAGGGGTGTTCTTATCTTTTTTATCGTTTTTGAAGAGCACATAAATGCCAAGATTTCTTCCTAATGACGTCGGACAGCCGTTTTGAATTATTTTAAAGTTTAAATATCTTGTGTTGTTAAAACAGAGAATTGGAACAATAATTATGTGGAATACCAAGACGGAGTTTCGTTCTTATTTGAGGACCTAAATGAAACTTGACTACTGTCGCCAAAGTAATCCCTTACGTTACCGTACGCTAAATGGGGCTGGTTTATTTAGCTATAATTAAAACTAAAGGTTAAATGTGTTTTTAACAGCGGTTACCATGGATTTATCTATGTTAAAAGAAACCTCTCAGATAACGCACTGATTATTCTTGAGTGAGGGGGGGGGGGGTTACTGACGGGCCTCTCGGTCGTGTGCTAAGCACCAATGAACGCGTCGTTTCAAACAATGAAATTTGCAGCAATCACAAATGACGATACATGTTCACTCCACGTGGAGTAATCAGTGCATTATCTGAGAGGTATCTATTACCAAAGATGAATCCATGGTAACCGTTCGAACAGGGCGACTATAAAAACACTGTAAACTGCAAGAAGTTGTAGAAGATAATACTCGTATGACTCGAGATTCCAAATATTTCATACTGCTTATTCTTTAAGTAAATGAAGTGATCAAGAAATGAATGTAAAGTCAATGTTATCTCATGTATATTTAGATGGACCACAATATTTTTGTATTTTTAAACAAAACCACAATTCTGCTTAATTGTACTCTTTAGCAATTTTATATACTGATAGTATAATTTTTACTATTACAGGCTAAATCGATCATTTTTTATATTAAGCAACACGTGAAAACTACCCATATTGATGGCACGGAACTATCAAAGCTATTCATTTGCTATATTGGAAAACAATGTTAAATGGAAAATGAAAACATTTTGGTGTCTTATGAGTTAGTGATTTTAAATGTTCGAGGTAAAAGAAGTAATAATGGGATGGACCTGTGCATGTTGATTGACTTCTAAAATAGTTGAAGCTGTCTTATCTCTAAGTGAAAAATAGTATTGCGCTGTATCTTATTTTGGTTCAGATTAAGCAGAAAAAAGATAGGTTAAATTGTTGTAGGAGTGGACACTTTTCTATGACCCCTTGAGCAGGGGTATCCCCGCCAAATTTATAGCGAATTCCTTTCAATCAACTCTCTTCCTTGTCAACTACGATGGCTGTTCAATAAAGAATGATCACAATTTTTTTTTTTTTTTTTGACAACGTACCTTTACTTATCCTCATAATTTTGATGGTCCTTCTCAAAAAAGTCTGCCCTGAATGCGATGCACTTGTCCCAGCGTTTCTGCCAGTCCTCAAAGACAGGCTGGAAACTATTTTGTGAAAGATCCTTCAAAATCGCCTCCGCAGCCTTCACCACTGCTTCTGATGATGGACAATGCCTCTCACGAAGGCGTTTCTTCAAGTTAGGGAATAGAAAAAAGTCACATGTGGCTAAGTCCGGACTATAGGGAGGGTGAGGGATGCACTTCACGTTGCTTTTTGCAAGATATTCAGCAACAACATTGGCAATATGCGGCCGCGCATATTGCGCGTCTTTTGCGCCTGATATGGACTTGCATTGCTTTCAGGACAGCCCTGTAGTACTGTCCAGTAACTGATGTGTGTGCAGGTACAACATGCTGATAAACCATTCCATGAATATCAAAGAATGAGATGACCATAACTTTCCCAGCAGAAGCAAACACTTTTGCTTTTTGGGGGGTTCGTGATGAAGGAGATTTCCACTCTTGAGTTTTGTTGTTTGCTCTCAGAATCAAAATGATGTAGCCAAGTTTCATCAGCAGTGATTACGTTTAAAAGAAACTCCGGATCTTCCTCTAACATCAACTTTAACTGCATGTTACCTCCATTGCAGCGGTAGGCGATACTGAACATGTCTGAACTTGCCTGGTTCTCACAGATGGGAACCAGGAGTACCAACAATGAAACTACTATGGCGTGTTTGTTTCACATTAAGCTAACAGAATATAATACGATTGAATTTTAGTGCGAAAAATTATGTCCGTAAAAAAATTATGATCATTCTTTATTGAAGAGCCCTCTTATTTTTGAGAGCTTAATATCAACTATTAGTTTCTTTTTTCTCCCGTTGGAAAGTTTCGTTAAGGGCTGTCTTTTAAATAGTGCAATGGTCATTGTGATATCTGTACATGGAAGCTTAAACAAATAATTTAAGTGGCAAAATTAACAAAAGAAGTAATAACCTTTTCATTTACATAAAAAACGCATGTGTAATAGTGTTAAATGTTCTTTTTATACATTTCTAAACATCATTTTATACGCCATATTACAATAAACGGTGAATTGTAGTTCAAATTAATTTTGTTTTCTTTTTCTTTTCTTATTGTAATTTTATACACTGCGTTTGGGCGAATAAACTTAGTTAAAATGTGCGTTAGTGCTGTATTAACTTTAATTTAACGTTTCAATAAATGTGTTGATATTACCCACGCTGTTTTGCTTTAATGTTTTTGTATTGTCCCAAATTTTGAATTCTTCCCAAAATATTTGTAATGGCGCAACTTGGACAGCCCTGACCTTCAGCATACCGGAGCTGAAAAATAGCATTAAAAGTTTACGAGATAAATCATGGCCAAATTGATGCAGCCACGCATCGGTTTTGGAATACTCAACTGCGGCGTGAATCTGCAGAGTTGATTTAATTATGGCAACTGCGGTATTGCACAAAATGTGAGGGGGGGGGGGCCTGTATTTGGTTTGTGGTATTTATGTAATGAACAGATGCAGTGCAAGGATTTTTGCGAAGCCTTGGGCAAAAGCTCGCAATCCCCTTGAAGTAACGAAAGTGAGTTAATTAAATATTCATTCAGAGAAGACAGATATGTGCATATAGAAATAATTAACGTAGACTAAAAGTATGTAATAACACTAAGTATCAAAAACTCCGCAGCCTGTTGGTGTTCCTTGAAAGAGGGAGGAGATGCACTTCAAAATGGTGTGGCTAGTGCGCCAATACCCAAATAAGTTCCCAAAAAACTTGCCGACTAATTCCGCAGCCATAGAAAAGCAAAACAAAATAAGCCGGGCTTGTTCCACTAGTCCCTCGCTTGTAGTTCAAAAACAACTTTTGTGTAGAGTTAATTTTAGTCCCCTTGTCCACTTTGTGCAGAATAGGGGTTGAGGAGTAACTCATGCTCGGTTGAAGTAGCAGGAAAATGTGTTAGTTTAAAAATATGCTTGTACAATTGTTCACAGCAGCGTAGAGAAGGGTATGTGTGCATGGGGAAAGAAGAGGGAGGGGGGAAATTGTCTTCAAAACCATGGCAAGTTTATGGTGGAGATGTTTAGTGTCAACTGATGTCAAACAAGGTAGTTCAGCAAATCAACTTCAAAAGGTAATGTCATGCTTCTTATCTCAAGTACTGTTACTGTTTTATTTTTAGCCCTTTTTGTAGAGATGCTCATGTTGCATAAGTAATTATTTATACATTAAAACTGGAATTATAACAAAATATTTGATCTTTATACTTTTAAAGAAGTTGGACATTCAGGCGAAGAGTTAGGGCTCATTAATTCCATTGGATGGTGGAAGCTTTTGTTACCAAAAACAAAAATTGCACGAGATCAGAATAATTGCTGCATAGAAATGAATATAAACATGTCAAGTTCTTATACTCTGATATGGTGCTATACACTTTGCTCCGAGTCTCATGTACATACCTATGGCATATAGAGAAATCTCGTTGTCGAGATTTTCCTAAAAAATAAATAAAAAAAAAAGAGATTTTCCTAAAAAGAGAACGACCTACTTTTGAAAGGAGAGCCCAAACCCGGGCGTCTATGTTGGTGAGCGGACGGAGAGCTTAACTAAAATGGAAAATAAATAAAAAGTTGGTCAGTGAAGTTCAAATTTTAGACAATTTTTAAGCAAATGCTCATATTCCGGATTGTGTTTTACATAGTTTTTTACAACATATTTACATGACTAATAAAATGTACGTATTGCTTTCTTCGCAGTGTTCGAAATCCGAATGGATTTTATATGGTTGTGTATAATTGGTAAAACATATGACATAGACAAAGCGTAATATATAAAAATGGCAGAGCAAGCGTAATATATAAAAATGGCAGAGCTTCTTCAAGAACACACTTTTTGTTCAATATACGAGGGCTGTTCAATAAGGAATGATTATAATATTTATACGGTCATAATTTTTCGCATTAAAATTCAATCTTATATTCTGTTAGCTTAATGTGCAACAAACACGCCGTAGTAGTTTGATCGCCTGTGAGAACCAGGCAAGTTCAGACATGTTCAGTATCGCCTACCACTGCAATGGAGGTAACACGCAAGCAACAATATGAGGCTTTGAAATTCTGCTTCAGTTGAGGCCTATACAATGTTACAGGAGGCCTATGGAGAGTCTGTTCTTCCCTACAGCACAGCTCGAAGGTGGTTTAAATAGGGGAGACAATCAATTTCAAAGGAAGGTGGACCCGGTGCTTCATTGTGCTGCCATTGTGAAAGAGGATCGACGAATTACCTTAAGATCACTTTCTGAAATACTGAACATTTCATTGGGTGCCACCCACACGTTGGTGACAGAAACATTACACATGAGACGTGTTTGTGCGCGATGGGTTCCAAGACTGTTGATTCCCTAACAAAGAACATTTGCATTAAAGTTGCTGTTAGAGGAAGATCCGGAGTCTCTTTCAAACATAATCACTGCTGATGAAACTTGGCTACATCATTTTGATTTTGATCCTGAGAGCAAACTGCAAAGCTCAGTGTGGAAATCTCCATCACCAACCCACAAAAAAGCTAGTGGTTGCTTCTGCTGGGAAAGTTATGATCATCTCATTCTTTCATATTCATGGAATGGTTTATCAGTATGTTGTACCTGCACACACATCAGTATCTGGACAATAATACAGGAATGTCCTGAAAACATTGCAAGTCCATATTAGGTGCAAAAGACCGTATTTTCGTGAAGCAGGCTGGATGCTGCACCACGATAATGCGCGGCCGCATATTGCCAATGTTGCTGAATATCTCGCAAAAATCAACATGAAATGCATCCCTCAAACTCCCTATAGTCCGGATTCAGCCCCATGTGACTTTTTTCTATTCCTTTACTTGAAGAAACGCCTTCGTGGGAGGCATTATCCATCCTCAGAAGCAGCAGTGAAGGCTGCGGAGGCGATTTTGAAGGATATCTCAAAAATGGTTTCCAGCATGTCTTTGAAGACTGGCAGAAACACTGGGACAAGTGCATCGCATTCAGGGGAGACTATTTTGTGAAGGACCATCAAAATTTTAACTGGTAATTACATGCTAAGAGTTCTAAATTGCTGGAAAAATACTTCGCAGATAGTCTTGTTTGAAGAGAATCATGTGGTGGCCTATTGACTTCGTCGTCTTTTAGCTTGCCTCTTGTGATGAAGTTCCGCAGAATCGCTATACAAAGACCAACAGTAATCCGCAAGCATTACTTCATTCCAACGGCCCTGATCTCTTTGTTCCATAACAGAATTGTCCTGATAGAGTCTCTCCCCATGTTCATCACTAAAAGTGGGAGTAAAGAAAATGGATCTTAAGGGACATGTTGCATCCAAGGTTACGGTATTTTTGCAGGAGCACTGTCACCAAATGCTTGTAGTTGTCATCTACGGTATTTTGACAGGTGTGCCAACTCCCCCCAAAAATTCCCCCAAATTTAAATCCTCACTCTAAAAAATGAAATTTCACCTTATCTTCAAAACAAGAGCTAATCTATCATTTTTATGGTGATTATTGAATTCGGCAGATGGAAATGTAAGTTCACTATTTTTAAGCCCGAAACATTTTCATTGTTGCCTAGTGTGATTGGACCACACTGATCGGAAACACATCTCCGGTAAATCCTGATTTCCATGGACTTTCGCAAGTTGATCAAAATGCGGCAACGAGAGTTTCGTCTAGTCATCGTGGATGACGTCACTTAACGTGGTTACAAAGTCCTGGTCTTTTTTATCACTTTGTATTATTAAAGGCGCAATACTCATTACGGGATGCGGATGTGGACTAAACCAAAAGCACGTTGCTAACAGAAGTAGGTTAAAAATTCCGTTGGCTCGGCGAGACGAATCGATAAACCAGCAGAGGCGCACTTCGAGAGCCACGCTGGAAGTAAATACATCTTTGCTTCCATCGTTGCAGAGGCAATGCTTGTTAATCAACTGTTTTGTTTACCATTTTGATATGAAATTTGAGACACTAACTACTATTTATTGGCCTTCAGCTAACCTTTAGTTACTATGTGTGCGTAGCTGAAACCGTATTCAAGGCGAATTGTAAAGAGTTCCATGTTGATAGACTAGTGGTTACTTGAAGGCTCGCGATTTACAGCTCCCGGGTTCGATACCCTTTGACGCTCACTCTGACTGAATTTAGGTCTCGTTTCTCTGCTATTAAATTTTCTTTCCAATATTCTCTTTTCATTTCGTTTCCTTTTCATTTGTCAGTTGTGCTCCTAGGTTTTGTGGCTTATGGAGTTGTCGAATAGACCTTGCTCCGCGTACCTAGAGAATTGCTTAATCGACGGTCATTCATGATCTGTATCGCACAACAATGGGGAGAGGGTCTCAAGGCATGTTTCTTCGGCCTGTATCGCTCTGTGATCCTATACTTGGTTACCACAACAGAGCTCATATCTTTTAGCGTGCGAGCTTAAGGGTATGCACTGATGAAAATTCAAGCTTGTGTATGAAATCATGAAATTTGTTTTTTAACATCAGAAAATAGTGAAGTTTTTCAAATGACACTATTCCATCCATCGTTCGGCCATTTTTAAAAGTTCGAGTGCAAAAGTGGTTGCTTCTGCTGGGAAAATTATGGTCATCTCATTCTTTGATATTCATGGAATGGTTTATCAGCATGTTTTACCTGCACACACATCAGTAACTGGACAATATTACAGGGATGCCCTGAAAACATTGCAAGTCCATATCGGCCGCAAAAGACCACATTTCCATGAAGCAGGCTGGATTTTGCATCATGATAATGCGCGGCCGCATATCGCCAATGTTGCTGAATATCCTGCAAAAATCAACGTGAAGTGCATCCCTTACCCTCCCTATAGTCCGGGTTTAGCCCCATGCGACTTTTTTCTATTCCCTAACTTGAAGAAACGCCTTCGTAGTAGGCATTATCCATCATCAGAAGCAGTGGTGAAGGCTGCGGAGGCGATTTTGAAGGATCTCTAAAAAATTGTTTCCAGCATGTCTTTGAAGACCGACAGAAACACTGAGACAAGTGCTTCGCATTCAAGGGAGACTATTTTGAGAAGGACTATCAAAATTATGAGGATGAGTAAAAAGTACGTTGTCAAAAACAAGTGTGATCATTCTTTATTGAGCAGCTCTCGTGCTAGAGACAAATTAAAAAAAATAAATAACTTTGTCCGGGGCTTTCAATTTTTTAATTTTTGTATTTTAAAAACACGCCACAACATATTGTCTTAATTGTATTTCTGTATCTAGCTGAAAATACTGTAGCGTGCAGTAATAATTTAAGAAGTTGTATATTAATTCGTTTCAAAAATTTACAGAATGGCTTTTACACCTGCGTACGTGCCCCGTCAACATTCAGGCCTGCCGTACCGCCGTTTAGTTTACCTGGGCCCTCCGCACTCTAACCCACAGACAAGATAGAAGCACCTGGCGGACCTCCCTACACGTAATTTTCAAGTATTATGTTTTCCAATCTAAAATTGCGTCGTGTGCAATAGTTAATTAGCTAACAATAAAACACAATAAAATGTGAATATGGTATTTTTGCTAACTGTTTGTAAATGGGCATGTGAGCTCTTCTTTGTACTGTAAATGTTTTACAGTTAGAAATCAATCCAACAAAAATAGTAGGTTTTAGGTTTTTCACATGTGGGCCTCCTTAAAGCGGCGAGGATGATTTAAAATGTTAATCTATCGTGCCGGCAGTAAATTTTCTTGCAAAGCAGATAGTCTTGCGTATTTATTAAATCTGTTGAACTTTTTGTACAATCACGGCGTAAGGACTGTGCCAGTTTATACCTAAGTGCACTGTTATATTTTTAAATTTTTAATTTAGTTGTTCTTTCTTTACATTACAAATTATTGTTTCGTCAGCATTCAAATTAAATGTGGTATGTCAGTCTGAAAATTTACAGTACAAAATCATCTCTCGCCAGTCATGTGTATATTGCTACATTCCAGTTATTTCTAAATTGCTATGCTCCAAATAAAACCTGCAATTATGAGATATTTATAATTAAATATTTTTAGCACATTCACGAAGCATTTATCGCATTACATTTACAAGGTTAGCTGTGGTTTTTGTATCACGTTCTTGACTTTGTTCAAGGAGTTTTGCATTTTAGGGGAATGCGCGTTCTTTGATATCAATCTTGTAATAAAAACACGTACGTGCTACGAATTTGAATGTGGATAACCCAGCTGGCCTTCTTGCTAATTTTATTCGGTACCTCATTCATTTCTTTGGCACATCATAAGACATTTTGTTCGCAGCTACAAAGCTGTGCCTCTTTCCCCCTCTTCCTAGATGTCCCACATCTGGTCTTCGAGAAAAACCAGTTTGACTGCCCATTTGATTTGATTGGTTTAAATGCCTTCTCAGAGTGATCGTATTGTAGTTTCCAATCCATTAAATGGAACTTTTTTTTTAGCTACTTAATGTTAAGAGAGTCCAGTTAGAGGACTGTTATCTTCATCAGAATGTCACCCAGTCTTCCTAGCAGTCAGTCATCTCTTCTGACAATATAACTGTTTGAACTGGGCAGTCAGCAAGATGGCTGAGCGGTAAGATAGGCTTGAAATTGGGAGGCCTTAGGTTCGAATACTCTTGGGCTGGTCACTCTTATCATGGTTTTATTTGGGTTTTCGTATATCGAAGTCGAATGTTATGGTTGCTTCTTTTCGACCATAAATGTTCCGTTCACATCATTGCCATAGGTCTGAGGAGCTCTATGAATCCGTAGAGCCAAAGAGTTACCCGACATTCTTTTCTGAATAAGGGAAAAATATTGTTTAAAAAATATAGTTATCTCCATGCCACGGAGGCGGCAACATTAACCTCTTGTTAATCGAGTTGTTATATTTATAACACATTGCATGTGATTATTTTGAAATTTTAATACTCTTCGCAGAATCCGTAGAAAAATGAACTGCAATTTACCACTCGAAAAAAGAAAAAGGAGTTATACTATTGGAAAGTTCATACCAATAACAAAGAATATCTTGGTAAAGATTAATATCGGCAACCTCCAAAACTGGGTGTGTTTTAACGAGATGTACAATACTTGTGCAGTGAAATTTTGTCTGTTTTTCAATTATACAAAGGTATTTCAAAATGAGATGACTTTAAAGACTATTTTGACAACATTCTAATGTATGTAGTTTGGATTAGAAGGATTTTCATCAAATTTATGACATACACATACAGCTCGCGAGCGTTGTTTTGTGGTTTCAGACTTTGTACATTTACTCCGTCTAATGCATAAGTTAATGTTTAAACTAAAGCAGGGAGACTGTCTTGTTTGTTGATTAGTGAAAAAGAGAATACAATAAAAAACACACAGTATCTTTCACATAAACGTAGGTTAAACATTCAAAAGTAAAGATATGCAATATAGGATGCAAAATAAGTATTCGTCTGCATTCTGAAAATGGTGTAGAATGCTACGATTAGTACTTAGTAGGCCCTCCATTCCTCTTTATAATCTCTTGCATTGTCCTTGGCATGAATTTCACCAAAGATTGTGTTGTTTCCACTGTAATTTTACACAATTCCTCTAGTAGAGCGTTCTTTAGATCCTTTATGTTAGATATCTGATGATTCCTAATATTTTTGTCCAGTTTACTCCACATATTCTCTATTGGATTTATGTCTCCGTATTGTGGTGGTGTCGGCCTCCATCGTGGAGTATTATGCATTCAGAGCTGTGTGTTTTGGATCATTATCTTGTGTGAAAATATAATCCTCAGAAACACCCATATTATTCTAACTCCTGAACAGATGTGTTTTAGGATGTTTGTATAAACCTTATGGTTCATAATTCCATCAATAAAACACAAATCCCCCACACCATTTGCTCTCATGCAGCCCTAGACAAGTACTGAAGCGCCTCAATGTTTAACTGAAGCTGTTATATTTTTCTCCTCAAGCTCACAATTCTTTTTACTCTGCACTATTACTCGCCCTTTTGACATAAAGAGCTCAAATTGACTTATCAGTAAATACAACGTTTTTCCAGAAATCAAACCCATCATATTTATGTTCGTATGCGAAAGCAACTCGTTTCTTTCTGTTCATTTTACTGAAGTATGGTATTCTAGGGGCTGTTCGGCCTCCATACTCGGCTTCATAAAGCACGTTTCTTATAGTTTGTACTGAAATGGACTTTTCTGTGTGTGTTTGAACTGCAATAGCAAGTTTTGGAGCACCTAGTTTAGCATTTTTCTTGAATTCTCTCAGTAACTGCCATTTCTCTATCTCGGATCTACTGCAGGACGACCGCTTCTTGATTGATTTAGTTTTGTTCTGATGAAACCTGTATATACTAGCAGGTCTTCCAATTGTTTTTCAATTTCTTGAAAAGATTTTCCTTTTGTAAATAACCTGATGCAAATTTGTAGTTTCACGACGTTTTCGACCCATATTACTTAAGTAACCGTCAACGGCTTTGAAAACAGAGATGGAACTGCCAATGACAGTGAATGAAACACAACTGCATAAGAAAAGGGAATGGGTATGTGTCAGCGAGGCATCATACCTGGGATCGTTTTTACTAGACGAATACTTTTTTGACATCAAATGGGACATGATTTTAAATAACTTAGAGCTGTTCACTAAATAAGCAATACATAAACCCAAATTGCGCTTTATTTTTAAATCTAGAATCAACCGATGTAAGCAAATAGTTATTGTTCGTTGCTTATTTATATTTTTCTGATTGTGCTTGTTATATTCTACAGACGTGTGCAAATTATTAGCAATTTTCAGTTTTATGCTGGTAGTTTTTTTTTTTAAATTCCATCTGGTACAGCTATTAACAAAATAATACTCATTTTTATAATGTTAATGATTTATTTTATCATTCTAGTATTTAGTATGTCCCCCCTTAGCTTTTATTAGGGCAGAAATTCTTGCAGGCATGCCCTCTATTGAAGTCTTACACATTTTGTGAATTTCTTCATCATTTTGCCACACTGAGAAAGTTGTATTCAGCATTGATATCTTTGTTGTTGGGTGAAAGCTTTTAACTTTTTTTTTTTTCAAGACATTCCACACAGACTCAATGGAGTTCATATCTGGGCTATTACCAGGCCAATCCAAAACAGATATGCCATGTTCATCAAAAATATTCATTACACACTTTGCTTTGTGGCATGGGGCACCATCTTGCATGAATATTCCATTTCCTGATGGAAACCACTCATTCATCATAGGCCTAATGCACTTTTTTACCATTTCTGAATATTGCTTAGCATTCATGGTTCCCTCTACAATGTGAATTTTTCCCACCCCATAAGTAGAAATTCCACTCCATATCATCACTTTTGTTGGATGCTTCACATTGTGCACCACACATTCCTTTTTAAATGCTTCTCCTGGCCTCCTTCTGACGTACTGTGGGCTTTCTTCAACTATTGAAACCACTGTTTCATCACTGAACACAATCTGGAAACAAAATGTTTGGCTACAATCCTTGGAATAAAAAATAAAAATCATTCGGAGAAAAAGATAGCAAAAGCATTTTGAATGTCCAAAATGAATTTCTGAAAATAAAACAATCTATGAACTATTTTTATAAATTTGAATACTTTGCATACCTTTGCCCAGTCTTCAGATGTCCAGTCCTTTAATGTTTTTGCCCAAGCAAGCCGTTTTTTCATCATCATGGGCGTTAGTTTTTGTTTTTTGCGAGGCCTTCTTGCTTTCAAACCAGCTTCAAAAAGTCTTCGTCGCACTGTGCTTGATGAAACTGCACACCCATGTTCTAGTGCAACGGCCTGAAGTTGTGTAGAAGTCATGCTTCGATTTTTAAGTTGTTCTCTGACCAATACACGTTTCATACTTGAAGTTAACACTCGTTTTCTGCCACATTTGCCCACTCTTTGTGGTGAAGTCGCTTTGTTTTCATTCAGCTTACGTGCAAACCTTGTCACATAACTTGCACTTACGCCTACTATTTTGCTTATTTCCTTCTTTGTTTTATCTGCAGCACTTAATAACACTTGAATTTGAGCTCTTTTGCGTGGTGTGATATCTTGGACCTTACCAATCTTCCTAACAGCAAGGTTTCGTAGCAAATGTCCTCATCCCCCACCCTCAAAATGCCCAGGAAAGGATCTACCTGCCAGGGGATGACTTACCTGGAGTGCCATTAGGTACCAAAGAACAATACAGAAGCAGTGGTAATGAGTTACTGGGCAGAAGAAAGGAATTTACCTTTCACTGTGCAGTGAAGGAAATGGGAAAAAATGAGCATAAACATTCTAAAGATGAAAAATAAACCAAGATAGCCAGAAATATCTGCAAGATAGCATGTCAGATTTTAGAAATAATATGTATTAGCCACAGGAACATTTAAAATAATTATATAAAGTCATGTGAGGCATGTAAGGCCTATTGAACTGGAATTGGAAGCATTCAAAACAAAATTGCTAATAATTTGCAAACGTCTTTATGTGCTCTGATTAGACAAATACTTTTAGGTGTATCTGTATTTCCGGCAAAACGTGTACTCTGTATCGAATTTTGGGGCGGAATGCTGAAAGAGATTCTGATTTTACTAATTGTTTTTAAATGCTACCATTTATATTTCCTCTTAGATTACATACTCATGAATTATTTAACACGATGCAACATTTCTGAAAATAAAAAAAGAAGGTAAACGTTGAAAAGGAACGCAAGAAAGAAAATTCATGGAAATGTGAAGAGCAAATGGCCTTAAGCGGAGAAGGTAGAAAATAAGCATTGTAAAATGAGAAAAGGTGGATGATGGAGGCTGAATAGTCGTGGCGGAGAGAAAAAAGCGTAGAAAATAGAAAATTATAGCAAAAAGAACAAGGAAATAATGGAAGTAGTAACATAAACACGACATAAAAAGAAGAAAAGAAAAAGAAAGAATAAAATGCTGAAGAATTGTACCTTGAGAGTTCAGTCCTCCGTAAGAAGAAAACTACAGGAGGTACAGGAAATAGAGGAAAGGGAAGAGCAGGAAGCGGAAGGAGATTATGACGGTGATATCCATTTTGCCACCGCAAGATAAGAGAAAATAATAACCTGGTATTAGCCTACAATTATATGCATTTTTAATGAAAAATAAAATGAAAACATGTCATTTTACATTGAACGTATATGTGTATTTAGTTAACTTGCGTTTGTCAATAGAAGTTCTGGCAGTTCAGAAGAAGAATCTAAAGTGTTTGATTTTTGAAAATTAATTGTTCTTTCACACTAGCCGTGTGTAAGACGCACTATGAAAATGTAGAGCCAGACTGAAAAATTCAATGCCATAGCCAGGATTTGAACCACGGATCTTCTGGTCTCCGTCCAGCCGCTCTAACCATTTGAGCTACTATGGCCAACGTGCCGACATGAATTTAAATTCTCCAACTGACTTGTGTTTTTCCCGGTAAACCACTAGGAGTTCTCATAAACACATGAGACAACTACCTTAATGGCGACTTACTGTGCTGTAAGTACTTTAAAGTAACTACTAGTAAGTCGCCATTAAGGTAGTTGTCTCGTGTATTTATGAAAACTCCTAGTAGTTTACCGGGAAACACGAGTCAGTTGGAGAATTTAATGACATGTTGGCACGTTGGCCATAGTAGCTCAAATGGTTTAGACCGGCTGGACGGAAACCAGAAGATCCGTGGTTCAAATCCCGGCTATGGCATTGAATTTTTCACTCTGGCTTTACCCTTTCATGTTTGATTTTTGTTAATAGACTCTTCAACTTCATTAGCTGAAGTTTGGCATTCTCTGTGTTCTTTGCTTGTTGAGTCCAATGCTCTTATTTCTCTCTTTTGAGATCTCTAATGTATTTTTAGGTCTGCCTGTTCTAGATTAGAGAGGCTCCCATTTATATTTACACATATATCCAATGTATCTTATTTCTTTATGCGTTTATAACATTTATAGTTGTTGGCTTCTTATTATATAGTTTTGATTTTTCTGACTTATTCAGTGTAATTACTGGTCTTTATTTTACCATAATTCTAATATCTTTCTGTCAGATATTGAAAGCTTTTATTTAAAGTAAATAAACACTCAAGCTGAACTACTATTACTGTTAGTTTTATATTAGTATTATATCAGTTTTTATTACGTGGTAAACGAGTATGACTATTTAGGTGTAAGGATGTGTAGCAGTGGAGGATGGGCTGTACAAGCCAGAAAAGTGATAGCTAATGGCAGGGCGGCAATGTAAGGGGTAAGAATATGTAAACATAAACTGGAAATGTCAGTTAGATGGTTAGAAAGAATGTATGAAGCGATCGTTGAAGCCAGAACAATGTATGCAGTGGAGGTATGGGGCACATCAGAGATGGGAACACAATTACACCAGATGCATGGATTGTTTTGCAAAGAACTACTAGGGCTGCCCAAATCGGCACCAAGAGAGGTGGCATTACTAGAGCTAGGTAATACAAAAAGGAGGGCTATAATAATAGAGAGAATATTGAAATTCTAGTCTAAGAGTATTAAAGGGCAGAAAGGGGAATTATTGAATATGTGCATGAAGCAACAGAAAAGCATTAAAAATACAAATAGTTGGTGGTCGGAATTGGAAAGAATGATACGAGGGTTGTTCAATAAAGCATGATCATAATTTTTTTACGGTCACAATTTTTCCGCACTAAAATTCAATCTTATTATATTCTGTTAGCTTAATGTCAAACAAACACGCCGTAGTAGTTTCATTGTTGGTACTCCTGGTTCCCGCCTGCAAGAACCAGGTAAGTTCAGACATGTTCAGTATCACCTACCGCTGCAATGGAGGTAACATGCAGTTAAAGTTGATGTTAGAGGAAGATCCGGAGTTTCTATCAAACGTAATCACTGCTGATGAAACTTGGCTACATCATTTTGATCCTGAGAGCAAACAGCAAAGCTCAGTGTGGAAATCTTCTTCATCAGCCCCCCCCCCCCAAAAAAAAAGGTAAAAGTTGTTGCTTCTGTTGGGAAAGTTATGATCATCTCATTCTTTGATATTCATGGAATGGTTTATCAGCATGTTGTACCTGCACACACATCAGTAACTGGACAATACTACAGGGATATCCTGAAAACATTGCAAGTCCATATCAGGTGCAAAAGAGCACATTTTCATGCAGCAGGCTGGATGCTGCACCACGATAATGCGTGGCCGCATATTGCCAATGTTGTTGCTGAATATCTTGCAAAAATCAACGTGAAGTACATACCTCACTCTTCCTATAGTCCGGATTTAGCCCCATGTGACTTTTTTGCTATTCCCTAACTTAAAGAAACGCCTTCTTGGGAGCTATTATCCATCATCAGAAGCAGTGGTGAAGGCTGCGGAAGCGATTTTGAAGGATCTCTCAAAAATTGTTTCTAGCATGTCTTTGTAGACTGGCAGAAAAGCTGGAACAAGTGCATCGCATTCAGGGGAGACTATTTTGAGGACCATCAAAATTATGAGAATGAGTAAAGGTACATTGTCAAAAAATAATTGTGATTATTCTTTATTGAACAGCCCTCGTAAAAGGGTTGAGAAGTAATGAGGTAGGCATATGTGAATTTTGTAGAGATGAAGAAAGCACTGTTCATTACCTGATAGAATGTAAGGAGCTAACAAATTATAGGAGAAAAATGTGCGATAAGAAATGGGACAGTGTGAGCAAAGAGATATTGGCGGTACGCATGCTAACGGGGATGGGAGAAAAGAAAAATAGATGTATAGGAGATTTCTTATATAGGATAAGAGAAAAGTGGATTAGGATTAAAGAAGAAAAGGTCAAGAAGAAATGGCATCAAGCTACTCAGGAAAACCAAAGGCTTATAGCCAGGGGACCTGAGTCAGGAAGTAAATTTTTAGGTCAGCAATTTTATGTATTTGTACAAGAGATATAATACACCATGGTCTATGTTAAATTTTATTGTACTGAATTTGTAATTGATACTATAGAAATAAATATCAGATATTAGTTTTATAACAGTTTAACAGTATTGTTATGCATATAGACGAATCTGATTTGATGTTTTACTACAGTGTAACATTTTTGAATGCTCCATATTTATCAATAAACTGTATTAATGATTGGTTCTTCTTTAAGATGTTGTGTATGAACTAGAAGTACTAGATTGTATACTTGATTGCAGTTTGTATAATACTCAAATAGTAGCACTATGTAAAAATGTTACCAAACACTCAATTATCAAATACGTAATAAACCTACTTCACGCTAAGACATTAATAAAATGACTGCTTTCTGTGATTCTAGTAGGCTCCACTTGTTTTAAAACCACCATTGTGTTAATTCAGCACAGTGGTGATCAACCTTATTTCTTATGAGCTAATGATTCAATGTGTCACTGTATCCCAGCTTCATTTTGAGCGTGAAGCATTTCCCTTTCACTCGTTCAGGTAATCTAACATTTGAGAGGTTTGTGTTTGAGTAGCATGAGTGCGCCATAGCTTGGCAAAGAGTAGGTGGAGGCAAATTCAGCCTCCCCTTTTTTTGCATATGGTTTGGCGTCACTGTTTTCAAGGTTCTCTGGCTGTTATCAATAAGGGAAGGTTATTTTAATGTTTAAATTTGTTATATGTTGAGATATACAACACTGCACTTTTTGGAGTGCTTTGGACATTGTGCATGAAAAGCTATTCCTTTTTTGCTTTCGATTTTAAACTTCCCAGCTGCAGAACTATGTTTTCTTAGTGTTAGCATTTCTAAGAGAAAAGCTAGAAATGCTTACTTTGCATACAAACGCATTACACTTTTAATGCTGTGCTACGAATTTGCTTTTGGATATAAAGTTAACTTTTTTCTACTTAATTTTGTTTTCTAAAGTTTGTATTAGCAAAATGATGTGAGAGGATGGGGAGAAACATTCAGTATTTGAAGTGCCTTCTGCTTTTTCTTCATTCGCATGCTTTTAACGCTATTTCCAGGTCTTATTCATCTGTGTGCATAGTTTACCTTACACTCAAAGGGTGAATACCTCGCAGTAACGATGGCTCTTAATTACTTCTATGATCCGGACTCCTCTCATGAGATCAACATTACATTGCATTACCGCTCGTTTCAATAAAGCTCTCTCTCCTTCATATTCTGGCTTCTCGGATTCGCTCGCGCTTCAAGTGCCTGAGATGCATTGCATTGCACTCGGGTTGCATTCGAGTGCCTGAAAATACATCGCTTTGCTAATGTCTTATCGGTCTACAAATGTGACATCTGTTTCAGATTCTTTAGTCTTGTATTATTTACTTCCAATGTCTTTCGTATGAATTGATTTTTCTTACAGTTTGTGGTTTAAAAATGTTCGATACTATTTAATTTGTGTGGGATCTTGTTTAGTATTTTTTTCTGGAAGGACTAAAGAGATATATGCCTTTTGTATTAGCATTTAAAATAGAAAATCATTTTTATTACTATTTCTGCATTTGAAACATCAGACTAGTATAACAAAAGTAGAAGTATTAAATATATATTTTTTATTGTTGTAATTTTACGTCCTCCAACGTTGTCATATCGCACGTGGGTGAAATGCTCATGTGTGCAGGGTCCATGGAGCTTAGAGCTACGTCATTCGTCTTTAAGGATAAGGGAAAACCCCGGTAAAACCTTACCTGACCGAGATTGGAACTCGGGACCTCTTGAACGTGAGGCACACACGCTACCATCTGCGCTACCGAGGCGGGCAAAGAAATCTATGAACTGTAAAATACACTGTTGATTTTATTAGAGGGCGTGTATGAAAAGTTTTAAAACATTTAGATAAACGCTGCAAGATTAAGAAATTTCATTTATGGGTACAGATATGTGTATGAGAAAAGAAAATCTGATATGCTTTTCCCTGTCCATTACTATTTTTTAAATATCTTTTATATTTGTAAGGAAAGAGAAGCTGTACCACTTAATACAAACGGAATCTCCTGAACCATTATTAAAATATAAGGAAACTTACAATAGATATCCTGGAAAGAAGCTACCCATTAGCCCACCAAAACAGTCTCCTCATGACACTAAACTTTGGACTTGAAGAAAAAAAACTATATTTTAATATTGCGAAAAACAGAATTCATTACGTTTTAATGCAACTGCTTGAAGTAATGCAGCTTTCAGTAGTGAAGTCAGGTGAGGTAAATATGATAATTTAAAACTTTTTTTTCCTACCAGTTCAATATTATCAGTTCCGACCAAGAGTTAGAAGCCTGTTCTGGTTTTATTGTCCAGTCAAGTTTTACATAGTCTTCCAGCCTCATGGTCTCAATTTACGGAGTATTTTGTTTGACTTTAGTTTCCTTCATATTTTCTGTTGTTACTTTATTCCTCGTATTTTATCTGTAACTGGGCTAAAACATAAATTTGACAAGTGAATAACGTTATGTATGTGATCTTTTCATGTCCAACATTATTTCATTGTTATAAACTTCAAGTCGGTGTATACTTATAATCAAAAATGGGTTCAAATTCTTTTACAAGCTGCTCTATGTTTAGTTCATTGCTGTATATACGTAGTTGGTGTAATAATATACTTAGAAATATGCGTTTTTCCTTTGAAACCCAATGAAAGTTAGCTTAAGCTTGTCAAACATCTACTCAAATAGACGATGTTTCTAAGTCTCTTTATTTGTCCTAATATCGTCTTTATCTGTACAGCTGCCGTAATAAAATCCTGGCATTTTCCGATACTGCAGTATTAAAACGTACCTATCTGATATAATTTACGTACAATGCATTTATATTCCAAATAATCGCATGTTCCATATTGCCTAATTGCAATGACTTATCTATCATGTTTACTTTGATGGTAACTAACTTAAATTTAACGTTTTTGTTTCAGGTATGTGGTTTTGTTAGAAGAATGAAGACATTTTGCGACTTCAGAAGTTAAAGGAAGTGTGTAATGTCTTTGAAGTTCAAACTCAGGTGATTATAAACAGTTTAATTACTAGAAGGTGCATCAGAGTTGAAAGATACTATCAGTGGTTCTACTCCTGACCGTGACATTATTTTTGTTTCCAAATTTGAATCAGCCTATTTTTAAAATACATAAAGATGGTGTGAACCTAACGGAATAATTTGCGGTTTAGTTGCTGGTGATATATCTAATAAAAAATTGACGTACAACAATTTAATTAACAGTAGCGTCGTTAACAAGGTATATTACCTCTCTTAATTATTTTCAGACGCTTTTCATATTAAGTTTTTTACTCATTTGATTTCCGGAGAGCATCCTCGAAATATTTGACAAAAACATTCATCCTGTATAACTCTATAAAATTCATATTACAGTTTTGGGAAGTAAGCTTGACACTATTGGATAAACATAAATTCAAAGTAAGTCAGTAGATCCTCTTCTTAAGAATTTTAGGAGACACTAGAAGGGATAAGATTAGAAGTGAAAGAATAAGAGAAGAGGCAAAATTGGAAAAGAGACAGATTAAAATTAAAGAAGATACTTATATAAGAGACAGCAATAGCGGTTTCGGTATATGTATCTAGGGAAAGACGGGAGGGGGAGGGGTCGTGAAACAGGCGTTAGAGATGAGAGGAAGTCTAAGAATTGATGGAAATAACACAAAAGCAAGGAAAATTGTGATAAAAAAAAGTAATGATAAATAAATATAGAAGAAATACAAGAAAAGACGGAAGGATTTGAAGACGTAGATGAATTGTCAATGCATGTTAGCTCTGTGCATCACAAGTAGAGCCCGCCTCGGTATCGTGGTGGTAGTGTGTCTGCCTCACGTTCAAGAGGTCCCGAGTTCGAATCTCGGTCAGGGTGAGTTACCTGAATAAGTTTTTTTCCGGGAGTTTCCCTTATCCTGAAAGACGAATGTCGGGTAACTCTAAGCTCTATGGACCCTGGACCCATTCCATTCATCGTCCGATATGACTTAACGTTAGAGGACGTAAAATTACGTAAAAATCACAAGTAGATGTTTAGAATTACTACGGAGGGGGTTCGGCACCGAAACCTGTAATTTACTCTACCTAAGCCCTAAGTGGGGCATCCCGGGAGGAAGAATGAGGGAGAGGAGATAGAGGGTGGCTGACCCAAGGTGTTTACGACACCGCCGAGACACCCGCCAACCCTTCTACTCACAAAGAGACCACCACATGAGAGATGATGTGAAATAATAATTAAGATGAAATGGAGGGCAGGAAATTCGATGGATAAAATGAACCTACCCAGCATTCGCCTGGACCTGGAACTCCCCTTACCCGAAAAAACCAATGGGACAGGTAGGTTGGCCACGGGAATCGAACCTGGGTCTCCCTCATGTGGGTCACAGACGAAGCCGCCTGAGGCATCCACAGGTAGATGAACTAAGCGATTAAATTAGTTATGAATATGTTTTCTAGTTAACAAGCAGTGACCGACATCTTTCAGCCAGTTTCAAAGCTACTTTTTAAATCAAACCTGCTAAAATTTAACTACTGCTGTACTCAAAGAACTTAGCCCCCTTTTTTCACTTAGAAACTGAGATTTTTATCCTGTGTGAGCGTTTTATGGAACAAGAAAGGCAAGATCTCACAAAGGCATAATTTCTGTAGCATTCACCCTCTCCGCGCATCTTGAAGATGCGTTTCATGCCCCTTGGAGAGACTGCAGCGAAATGAATTCTGTATGACGAATGGCTAAGTACCCTCAGCGTCAAGAAACGCAGCAACTCTAGAGAGTTGAAAAGGTCATTCTCGTTCATGCTGAAGGTCACAGGATGACCTTTTGGCAAGAAAGTTGTTCTCTGCCAAGTGATAATGATTGTATGCCCGGAAATAAACAGTGGCGGTGGTGACGGAATCGTAAATATACTGCGCCGCGCTTATCATTAGTGGTTGGGACTAGCCACAGTCGATTGTTTACCTTCCTGATCTCCTTTTTTGCAAATAACTCGCTCGAAATCTTGTCATGCGCTTGATCATTTGCTCAGATTTTGTAACAGTCCTTGGAAGTGAAAGTTGGTCAACATTAGATGTATGCCGAGATGCAGGTTTTATCCATTATAAAGCTTAGTCATACGAAATAGAAATTTGAATACAACGTATAATAGTCTTGTTCCAACACCAACTCCAATACTCAGACCATAATACAGATTCCAAGATGGCGCCCGTCGAAGCCCAGCGACTCTGGTTACGCAGAATAGGAAACTATACACAATGGACATAATGTAATCCATATTACGGAGCAGCGAGTAACTCCTAAGCATTTATCACTTTATACTTTCAACTAAAACGTGTAATAAAATAAATAAAGAGCATCATGACAAATTCTAAGAACTTATAACATTATATAGTAGCACGACCAGTACTATGCATTTTCCACCTTATACTTCCAATCAAAATTTAATTTATAAGGCATGACAACTAATAATCATTAAACACAGCAAACTTTATCTTATTGGACTGTATCATCCTATCGTCTGTAGCAAGTACTAAAGTTTCTTTTACATTGTTTACATGGTAACCTTTTCTGGCAAGGACATACTGCTTATACTATAATATTTAAGAGAACTCACCAGATTGTCCAGTTTACTCCAATTGTCACGTTTGAAGGTGTCAAGTTCCCTCACACTGCAAGATTCATTTAAAATTTTCCACTGGTAGGCTCATAATATTTCTTCTAGGTTATGAAATACTTTGAAACTTATTAAGTGAAGGAACATCAGTGAAGCTGGGATCTTGAATGTTATTGAAAAGAACGTAACTAATCGTCTTTAATAATGCCTATCAATGGGTTAAAATCTCCTCACCACTTCGGTTTTTAAGGACACAAAACTGTCAATAACATCTTGTGCACACCAAATATTAAAATTATCTTCACTCTCTGTAAAATGTCTTGGATGCATTCTTCAGGATTTCGTATTTTCTGGTTGAGCTTTAATGTGTGATAGGATGGCTGATTCTTAAAAATCGTGGGGTAGGCATCATCTATTAATTTTTGTACTTTTCGAAGGGCACGAATTGGTTCACCATCATTTACGGGAAATATGTCTTCCTTAACCTCAAAGCACTGTTCAAAATGATGAATACAAACTACAGTTTTGTCATTTACTTTAAAATCTTTACGATATATGATCCTGATCCACTTATCCCATTACGATTTTTCCTTCGCAAATTTAAATGTCGTGTGAGGTGCACTACCATAATTAGATTGCAGCTGGGAACACAACAACGATGCATTTCGACAATACTTCACAGTATATATTTAGGTAAACGTTATCACTTTATGTTAAATACTTAACTATAAACTAATAGTCACTAATTGCCACTGTAATATGAATTACACTATTTCTTCAAACACACAATCAAAGTAAACAAACACACACTTTACTCTGTAGATATAACCACAACATAACAAGCTGGGCCACGAGCGCCGCCATTTTTCCTACAATCGATTTTCGTATTATAGTCTAAGTATTGGAGTTGGTGTTGCTTGTTCTTAATAGGTCACACAAACACATATACGACGTTAATTTATCCCATATCGATATAGCTCGCGAAATCGGCTTTTACTTTGTTTTGAGAATAAATGTCACATGCTCCAAGCACCACTTAATAAAACAACCTCGGCGAGAATTGAAGAATGGTGTAGTTTCAAAGAATTCGCAGTATTCCAATTTGATTCTATTCAAAATACTTCGGGGACTCAACACTGGCTAGAAGATACGTTATGTTGAATCAAACCCAACGAGGCATCTACCCCAACTACAAAAATTAATTTACTAGATGAAGGTGCAATTGAAACACGTAATCTCAAACCGTTGCTTTTCGTTGCATATTTATACTCCAATTTAAAGAGTGTTGAGACAAATTAGGTTTATATATTTCGTTATAACTTAGGACGTAAAAGCACTTTTATGCATTCAAGATTACTCCCAAGTTTTGAATGGAAACTTGTATATTAAATGGAAAATAAAATTGATATTTCTTACTGCATGTGATATTACTGTGGTTTTTCAAAAGTAACATAACTAAACGCTTTTGCTGCCATCTGTTGTTGAAACACGTTTAATAGTTCAGTGCGCCACATGCAGATAGCGCAGTATATACTCAAATAGTTTGTAATTTACAATTTTTTTACAGGAGATTATACGGTTTTGTGAAAATTTAACACATTGGTCGAATTTTAATGCAGAAAGGAAACTCGAATTTGAAGTTAATTAAATAGCCATTGGTTTTATTAAATTATTAAGGTTGAAGAATGGTGTAGTTTCAAAGAATTTGCAGTGTTCCAATACAGACTATTGATTCTATTCAAAATACTCCAGGGACTCAACCCTGGCTAGAAGATACGTTATGTTGAATCAAACCCAACGAGGCATCTACCCCAACTACAAAAATTAATGTTGCTTTTCGTTGCATATTTATACTCCAATTTAAAGAGTGTTGGGACAAATTAGGTTTATATATTTCATTATAACTTAGGATGTAAAAGCATTTTTATGCATTAAAGATTACTCCCAAGTTGTAAATGGAAACTTGTATATTAAATGGAAAACAAAATTGATATTTCTTACTGCATGTGATATTACTGTGGTTTTTCAAAAGTAACATAACTAAACGCTTTTGCTGCCATCTGTTGTTGAAACACGTTTAATAGTTCAGTGCGCCACATGCAGATAGCGCAGTATATACTCAAATAGTTTGTAATTTACAATTTTTTTTTACAGGAGATTATACGGTTTTGTGAAAATTTAACACATTGGTCCAATTTTAATGCAGAAAGGAAACTCGAATTCGAAGTTAATTAAATAGCCATTGGTTTTATTAAATTATTAAGGTTGAAGAATGGTGTAGTTTCAAAGAATTTGCAGTGTTCCAATACAGACTATTGATTCTATTCAAAATACTCCAGGGACTCAACCCTGGCTAGAAGATACGTTATGTTGAATCAAACCCAACGAGGCATCTACCCCAACTACAAAAATTAATGTTGCTTTTCGTTGCATATTTATACTCCAATTTAAAGAGTGTTGGGACAAATTAGGTTTATATATTTCATTATAACTTAGGATGTAAAAGCATTTTTATGCATTAAAGATTACTCCCAAGTTGTAAATGGAAACTTGTATATTAAATGGAAAACAAAATTGATATTTCTTACTGCATGTGATATTACTGTGGTTTTTCAAAAGTAACATAACTAAACGCTTTTGCTGCCATCTGTTGTTGAAACACGTTTAATAGTTCAGTGCGCCACATGCAGATAGCGCAGTATATACTCAAATAGTTTGTAATTTACAATTTTTTTTACAGGAGATTATACGGTTTTGTGAAAATTTAACACATTGGTCCAATTTTAATGCAGAAAGGAAACTCGAACTCGAAGTTTATTAAATAGCCATTGTTTTTATTAAATTTTTAAGGTACAAAATCTTTACTTTTAGGGAGAAGATAGAAATATATTCTAGTTTTTTTTAATTGCATCATCATATATTTTCAAAACAAACTATATACACAATCTGAGTCAATTGGGTTAGCTGAACAAAACAAACGGTGCGTGCATTTGCAACTATACGGATTCAAATGATTGAAGTAATCTAAAATACAGACCGTGACATAACATACAAACATTGCAGTTTTCACATTAAACACATTACAATTAATAAATAGCATTACAACGTCGCTATCATGCTGGCAATTCTGTTTAGTTTTTCTTAAATTCATTTTCATTGTTTCCATATTTTGTAGGTCAGAGAAAACACATCTGCTTCGGTATGAAATTATTGTATTAATAAAGTAAATGATCCAGACAGTTTTACTCGAAAAACATAATCATATTTTTAGTCCGGAGGTTTCAAGCAAACTTTGCTGTAATGAATTAAATGGGTGCATTCAGAAACCAATTGCATTAAAGTTTATATGCTAATTTTCTAATCATAATGGGAAAGTTTAAACGTAAATAAATTTATGGCAGTATTAATTTGTTCCATCTAAGAGAACTGGAAATCCTGTTCTTCTGTAAACATTTAATATTATTGCAGTTTTAATATTTTGCAAGCTAAATTTTAATTTCAGAATTGGTTTAAAATGCTGCGTTTGCTTTAGATCTTATCTGTTTCGTCGTTGCCAATAAGTACATAGTACTCGATGCAGATGGCGTAGCTATTTCGATTGTTGCATATGTGCGTTCTTGAATTCGTCCGCATTTCCAAGAGCCTAATTCTCCTGTTGTGAATACATCCTCTCTCAGATGCAGCTGAAAAATAAAGCTGAGTTTCCGTTATTTACTGGATCCTTTGTTTAATACGAGATGTTAACGAATACCCCACAGGCATGCCAACCTTTGGTTTACATGGACATGACAAAGCTTCCTCCATACGTGAAGGCGTCCTACAAAACAAACTTGGCTTTGTTGATTCAGCTGATTTGCATTCTCACTGACGATTACACCTTGATGGCAGAAAGCCATCTCTTCGTTTGCAAACCAACGAACGTCGTCGTGTTTTCTTATTCCGCCTTGTTTTCTTTCGAGGTTATCGGCAACGAGAATGCAATAGCATCGCAATGTTCTCGAATTTTGAACAGATATAGAAAGTCGTCAAATTTATTGTCCAAAAATAAAGTTTTAGAATGAAATGCCGAAATACGAACTGCCATGACCATGCTAGGCGGTTTAATTGAACACAACAGTTTATTCAACAAATCAGACAAAGATTTTATATAATCATGCAGGACGAGTAAACTTATTTTTCATTTATATGGTACATGAAACTTTTTGAAAGAAAACCGTGCACCATCAACAGTTAGCTATCCCTAGTCTCTTTACTGATTTCAACCAACTTTATCAACAAAATTTACTGTGCCATCATGGAATTTCGACTCAGCAAAGAACAATCCTTTTGTACACGTATGGGAGGGCAGAAAGGGAGATAAGTGTAACAGAATGCTCTTAGGTCGTTGATTGATAGAGAGAAGTCCCTGGGTGTTTTATTTTTAATCTACAGTAATCTCTTCTAAGAAGTACAACACTGGAATTTTCGATTCGGCGCTCAGCGTGAGTTAGTTTTTTGTAGAGAAGGGCTACAAATTCTTAAATTCATTTTTGTGTTATCTTGCACACATTTCGAGGTGAATTCTGGTACTGACGTTATTTAAAATAAGTCAGTTTTTATCATCCTGGAGCAGGCCTGTCCTCCTGCCTAGATAAAAGACAACATAGTTATTAAAAAGTGGCAAAATCATTAACGCTACTGGCCAATAAGTTACTGGCGTCTTGCTCAAGAAGTTGACGGTGCTAGCAAGTATTGCAAAACTTAACCTGTACACAAGTGTATAGAAACCCATGGCATAGTGGGTCCGATCTTCCTCAGGACCGTTCTTATAATACGAAAAATATTTTAAAAAGGCAATTTTCACTCTTAATTTTTTAAAATTACAAATTAAACAAGGATATATTTGTTGTAGGGCTTCCTTTTCGGATGTGTTTCACTCGATGTTATAGCTGCACGACACCGATTTTTTTGAAAGCTTAATGAGTCTACTGTAGTGTGATGCTTGCTGTGTGACGTATAACACGCAATGCGGTATTTAAACATTTAGTTCAAGCTGGCACATAAAATGCACAGTTAATGTTATCAAGATTACAAGAAACAGCTCTTCCGAGACCGCTTCAATCTGGATTTGAAACCAGCTTTACGCGCCCAAAACGCTGCACTGTTTCGTAGTGGGATGACACAAACCGGTCCGTAAGCGTATTTGATTGTTCGTGGTTAACTTTTTAAACACACCTGGCCGAGGCAAGGTGATGTTGAATAGTGAATGGATTAAATAAGCAGAGGAGAAACGACTTACCATTATATTATGTGCTAGAGATTTTGGCGAAAATGTCAAATAAACGACATCATTGATAAATGAATTATATGTGATTGTGACAAGAAACGATCACTGAAGTTAAATATACTACTTTCTTTACTATTACTTAATTGTATCTACTTAAGTGAAAGTGGTTTCCATCCCAAAATTTGATGCACATGTTTTGAGATTCTCTGAAAGCCCCCGCTCCCTCGAAAATAGTTTTAGAAGAGAAAGTTTTCACCGAAAATCATAAACACAAAGTTGTTTAAATACCAAACCTGGCAAGTTTGTTGTTTTCCAAGTATGTGACTCCAGGATTTTCAAAGATATCCCTCATCCCAAACTACTCTTTGCATGGAGGTGTTAAGCATTGAAGTTCTCATTTGATTTTTCTCAAAAATTAGTGAAGCGAAATTGATTATATTGCCATATATCAGGTTTTTTTTTCTTCTGAAAATAGCCTACGTAGTCCAATTTTCTGCATTATTTTTATATACCAAATAGACAAAATCTTAGTCTTTAAAAGTAATCTCGTTAAAACACCCAGTTTTCCTCCTTCCTTTTTGTGGAGTCAACATTTTCTCAAACGTTCCTTTGTTAATTTTTTAAATGAAGTAATTCGTTTTTTTTTTCTGATCGTGAAATAACGTTAATTCAGAGATATCACTTAGTGACTAGCTCTAGATTTCAGTCATTTAATATTATTATATGCTTCTATTCTCATTGTACCTACAAGAAAATACACATTAAAACATTTTTTTAAATTTTATTGTTTACTGGCATGTTCCATTCTTCTAAGAGTACTTACTTGCCATTGGTGGAATGATAGACATGTGATAATGGAGCAGTTGGTGGAATGATGGCGGGGGAAACCGGAGATCCATAAGAAACCCGGACCGGACCGCCTTGGTGAGAGTCAGGCGGTGTAACCGCTCGGCCACGGTGCGGCCACAGTAAAACCATGTGTACAAAAGTATGGTACAACAGCGTTTGTAGGAATACTTTGTTCAATATCTGTATTCTCGTGTATTAGAGAGTTTGCAACGTATTTTTAGTTAATTATTTGCATATATAACTCATTGTGATGCAAATTTGCTACTATTAAAATTCTAATTACATTTATCACTTCAATTCCTAGCTTGAAAATTGTGGATAGTATAAATGTGTCATTATAGGCTTCAGACAGTAATATTGTCACTCCACTCTTTGCCCGCGATTATAATAAGGCAACTCGATGATCCCCTGCAGCGGCTGGTTATTGGAGAGATCGAGGAAATCCTGTTGCCAAGGGCCCGAGATCGATCATTAAAAGTTGGCAGTTAGGAGAGTTGCTTCCGTGCTTGCCGTTCGTAATCATAAAAAGAAACATTTCCACGAAGCGTGCGTGGATTTTATGAACGGTCTTTCTCCCTCTCTGCCAGCTATTTAAATGACTGCGCTGCTAGTGGCCGTTCAGTCGTTTTCCATGCCTACTGTTCGTGCAGCTCCCATCTCGTAAATACGAGCAAAGGGAGATGATATTGCTAGCGCAGAGATAGATTTTTAAAAACTACGGGTTTATGCCTGTTCCGATACGTTGGGTTTATGCTTCAGTGTTATGTCCAAAGGTTTTTATTTGTTTGTGCGCTCTGGAACAGATGAAAGCCATACTTACGTTATCGTTTTCTTCTCTCACAAATGTATCTGTATTCTTTCAATTAGCTTTATTTTCGCTTTTTTCCTGTTTTGTTAACACGTTTATTACGTTTGAACGGACGTTAAATGTGATTTTTAAACTAGATTTTCATTATACCCACCTTAAATGGTCCGTAAGAATATACGAAACGAAATAAAACAAGATATCGAATTACAGCCATTCCAAGAAAGGCTTCCATATGAAGCGGAATTCAATTTAATTCGCATTTAAACATTTATACTGATGTAAAATCGTTAAATTTTATAAAATAATAGTATCATGCGTTTGTTTGTTCTTTAGGACGTTAGTGATTGCGTAATATAATCATAAGCAGGTTTAGTTTGATTTTTATACGCAATTATTTCACCAATTACACCTTAACCCCAGATGGACCTAAATTGAGATATTTTAAGGTGTTTTAAACTCGGGCATATACCAGAGTTCTATATACCTATTTATATATGTATATAATATTCAAAGTATATTTCAGCATCTGCACAGAAGGTAATGAATGACTGAGCGTTCATCAATGAATTATGTTTGTGTTACACCTCGTAATTTTTCCAGCTGCCTTTTATTTGAGTCCTTATAATGATGCTCAAATGTTATAACTAAAATCCCAACGGGAGATTCGGTTCGTATGTTAACAAACGTTGCACAAAAAGTATTTACTTAGTTATTACAAATTCATTTCCTACAACAGTCTGAAGGAATCTTTTATAACAGATTCTTTAATCACTTTATCTTCCGAATTTGAGTTGATTGAAATAGTTCTCTTATAGAATCTTAACTCGTTACTTTATTCCTATTTGTAGATAGATGCCTCTGGTTACATTACATACGAATTTAATATAATAATGTTACAGTGAGAAATAATCTTATTTATGTTAACATAAGCTCGTTTTCGTCTCGCACTTCTGAACATTTAGGCACCAATTGATTGACTTACCTTCAAGATTGTTCCATTTAATGCCCTAGCACACGTATCTTAAATTTTATCATGACGAATGAGAACAATGGATAAACCCCAGTTTCGCCCCCTTGTAAAATTTCGAACATTAATTCATAGTTGTAATGATACTTCTTCCCCTGACTGACAGTAGCTATCTTCAGTTCGCTTATTATTATTTATTTATTATGTTGTAAACATGCATGTAAGCCTAGTTTTCAATAAGTATAGCATCAATGGATCGTTGGTCCCATTTTCTTTGATACGACTGTAGACACAGAAGTTTATATGGGTATATTCAATACATTTGTAGAGCAGCTGGATGATATCGAATTGAGAGAAGGTTATTTCCAGCAAGATGGAGCAACGTGCCTTACATCTATTGACTTGTAACCAGTTTATTTGATAATCCAATAATCTCATAAGGTCTGTGGCCCCACAGATCCCCTGAACTATCCTCACCGGATTTTTTTGTGGGAGTATCTAAAAAGTAGAGTGTACAAGAATAGGCCACGGACAATTGATGTTCTCAAGGAATCCATTCGAACCGAAATAAGTAACATTGGCGAGGATAATCTCCGTAAAACTTCAGGGAATATGGTGAAACGAGTGCAAACATGTATAGATGCTGGTGGAGGACACTTCCAACATTTTCTCTGAGATGTAAATAGTATAATGTAATCTCCCAATTGTGTATTTTATTCTCTCAAAGTTGCACGTGTGTGCAATTATTGGTTCAAAGGTTATCGCCTATTGAAATGGTTCAGGTTTATCGCTAGGTATATATGCATCTGTAGGCATAAAAATCCTGGAATGGTTAAGAAATTGTAAGACAGTAATAGTTCAGTCACGAACTGTTCCATCATTACCTGTTATAAATCAAGGAAAACGCCATCTTTTTTCACTCGTAATTCTTTAACAGCAGCAGCGTACAAAAAGAGAAGTTGTAATTTACAGGAGTTGAAAGGGTTTTGAAGTGAAATGGAAGAAAGCGTAACAGTGTGACCAGAAGTACGAAGCAAGGAAAATCGGGCGGAAATGAGACGTTTGATGAATCGGCGGAAGTAACGGTTGCAAGAAGAGAAAGCCGCATAAGCGAAAATGATTCAGGCAGGAGCTTCGGTGCCTCTCAGACTGAGCCGCCTCTGGCGCAGACATGCGGGGCATCTTTTCACAGGGCATAAACAACTTTTATAACTGGCAACTTTTGGAGCCTTAGCGCTAGCGTAAAGTTTTCGAAGAAAATTCTTGTTACAGTTTGGAAAGCCTCCAAGGCAGAAATCTGATAATACGCAGTTGGCACCAAAGAAATGCAGTGCCTCCGAGATCCCGTTTGTATTCATCTCCCAAGTTTGTGACAGTTGCACGAAATATGAACTTGAAATTCACTGAAAGTTGGCTTCATTAGCTTGTAAGGCATAGCACGAGGAGTACGAAAATAAAAAAATAATAATAAAAAAAAACCGTGTTGTTTTGCGGACGAATTGCTTATCAGTGCAGAAAAGTCTTACTTTATTATGTTATTTTTCATCGTGCAGAAAAACTAAAAGGTTTTGGCTTTGGCCAGGCAGTATACTGTATATTTTTAAAGGGAAAGGAGACATGTCCGTTATCAGCTCGCAGGTTCGTTCTCGATAACGCGGCAGCCGTGAATGTGTGGTTAATATTGCAGTTTTATAACAGGAAAATGTGTTAAAATTCCTTCCATTCTATGTATATGGACCTTTGTTTGGACTGGACGTTCCGGTCTGTTTCTTGCAAGGAGGTCAATAACCCAACCAGGATGATAAAAGCGGCGCAATTGTAAAAATCATCCAGAATATATCCTGTTTCGGCTTAACATTCAGTGTGTTTTGTACAATACCTATATTTTCTCAATGAACATGAACAGACCTGCCTGTTATTAAAAACCCCCCGTTATTAAAAGCTATATTAAAAAACACCGGATGCATATTTACACAAATATTTTATGTACTGTTTCAAACATGTTCAGGGTTAGATTCTTTGATAGCCATTTAAGTTTTTGTAAATTATTATTGCATCTTGGTGAGGGTAGCGATAGTTTTGTTTGATACACGGTGTCTTTTAGCTTCATCTGTTGTTTCATTTGTTGATAAGGGATTTTATACAGGAGTTTGCCTTAGGTCACTGAGGTCATTCATTCCGTACTTCCATTTATCATTCGCTAGGACTTCTTCCGGTAAAGTAAGTTATGCTTACAATACAAAAGAAAAGACATGAATAGTAAAGCTGTAACTAAGCAACCCAGAGAAAAAAAGGAAAGAAAAAGAATCATTACGGAGAGGGAGGAAAAGACATGAATAGTAAAGGTGTAACTAAGCAACCCAGAGAGGCGGGGGGGAGGAAAGAAAAAGAATAATTACAGACAGGGAGAAAGGGTCCCCTACGAAGTGACCTTTAGCGAAAGGGTTCACAAAGAAACATTAGTCGATCCTTTAAGAATCGACATTGTCCAGCTTTGAGTTTTTGCAGGCGATTGCCAGGAAATACAGATAACCTTACCTCAATAGATGAAGTGTTTGTCAACTGTGGATGTGGTTACGCAGAAAATTTTCTTGATATTCTTTTGTTATTAATCTTTGGTTCAAAACTATCCTTAGGAGATTCCCACAAAATAGCAGTTTTAAACTGAAACATTTAATAATTTATTTTTTTAATCATAATTTGTGTTCTGGCCAAATCCTAGAACTTTTTAAACAAAACAGGAAACCAAGCAGTTAGTGTATTGTTCATGAAATATAAATTATCACAGAAGGCTTCACTCTTATAAAGGAATATTGCTAAATTATAGCGGAAATGTTTCATAAAATGAATATGAATGCATGTACGATGATAGCTGAAGGAAAATAAACGGTATAAAGGGTCATAAAATGTACTCAAAAGTTTGAAAAATCATGTAAGGATTATACACATTTCAATTGTAATAATATTTTGGTAAACCTTTTACATACTAGATACAGTTGTGTTGAATACACTACAGCGAATGCAGACAGTGCACTGGCCGAGACTTTGCAAAATGACAGCTTGGTTATTCTTAGTTCGAGGCCCAGTTTGACATTGTTTATATGGGAGTATTGCCAGCAGTTTTCCATTCACGTACTACTGCAGTAATTACTTCTTACTTAGCATACAGGTTATTTTAGTCGTGAATAATGAAATGCGTTACAACTTGCCAAATCTTGACAAAAATACCCAACTTTTTAAAATAGCATTTAATGACAAAGCCAAGGTATGCTTAGATATAATAATATATAAATAAATGTTTAGATTTATTACCTATATTTTGACAGAATATCTGTACTGGCATACATTTGACCTAATACGTGGCCGAGATTTGATCTAGCGAGTCACGTTCAGAAAGTATATATTCGCGAGTTATAATGAAGTGAGATTATAAGCTAAAAGAAATATTGGTCATTTTAATTATCACTCGCTATATAGCAGATGTGCTCTATTGTAGCTGCTCTGGCATTATGAGGTCCCATCAAAGGGGAACGTCATTATAAGAGAGGACGAAAAGATAACGCATCCGGACGGTCCCTATTTTTAGATCACACATACACTGTATCTTCCCATCTCGCTCTTAGTCAGCTTGCGGTTCTGAAAGCGCGAGGCGCGGACCATAGTTGGCGCGCAGTAAAAGGTGCTACTAAAATATTTAATTTTCTGTGCCACCTGGCCATAACAGGCAACAGTTGAAAGAATAAGCGCTCATCAGCTTCCAAATAAGACATTTAATTTATATTTTCTTATTTAATATTTTTGATTAGAACAGAAGTTGGGAATGATGAGTAAAGCATCTATCTGATTTTTTTTTTTTTTTTCGCGAGTAGCCACCAGAACCTCTTCTATTTTCATTATACAAACGTGTGCAAATTATTAGACTCAATGGTGAAATTTTTAACGTATACCATTTATTTTCTATTTATTTAACAGAAATAATATTACAAAATATTTTTGCAACTCTTAGTATTTTGTATGCATTCCTTTAGCCTTTATTACCATTTTGATGCGTTTAGGCATGCTCTCTACAAGGGTGGAGCACATTTCCTTTATTTCTTCATCTCTGTGCTAAAGGCTTATCAGGCCCTCAATAAGCTGAACTTTTGTTGTTATTTTCAATTTTTCCAGTCTCTGATTAACAATACCCCACAGATTCTCTATTGGATTTAAATCAGGGCTATTCTCCGGCCATGGTAGTACTTTGACATTGTTGTCTTTGAGGAACTGGGTTACAGATTTTGCTCTATGGCAGGGAGCACTGTCATGCATGAACACAAAATCACCATTTGGAAACCATTCTTTACTTTGCGGAAATAGTCTTGTTTCTAATACACTTTGATACTGTTACTTCTCCATAGATCACACAACTATGTATAATCTTCCAGGTCCAATGACAGACATACAGCTCCAGACCATTTCTGATGTTGGGTGCTTTACTCTTTGATCGACACACTGAGGGGAAAATGCTTCTTTGTCCTTTTCACATATTGGCTGCTCTCTTCACATACTTCAAACATGGATTCATCTGAGAAAATTACCTGAAACAATAAAAACCTCTATTAATATTAAACAGTTTTAAAATTGGTCAAAGATAGTATAACAAAACCAGCAATGAGAGAAACAAAGTTTAGGCTCTATATTTCATTTCCATAAAATTTACATGTACATATTTTAATTTTACGCTATATACAATTTTCATACTATTTACCTTTCTCCAAAATTCCACTCGATGTTTCTGCATCTCTTTGGCCCATTCTAAACGTTTCTTTGCCATTGCAGGTGTCAGTTTAGCCTTTTTACGAGGCCTGCGTGCTGTTAAACCTGCTTCACATAATCTTCTGCGAACTACTGAGGCTGATATTTCTGTATTTAGTTGATTAGAGGTCAATGCTGGTTTCTCTTCTATTTTGTTTTGCCACCTGCACAAGTTTTCTTTGCATCCTGGTGATAGCTTTCTTTTCCTCCCGCATTTTCCATCCCGTTGTGAGGTCAACGTCTCGCCGAATGTTAAAGCTTGAATAAAGTTTACTTCAAAAGACCCTCAGTTACAGCTACTTTCCTTGGGGATAAGTCAGCAGTTTTACCCATAACCTCACTTTTGCATCAATGTGAATGCTAAGGATAATACACGATTTTACCTGGCTTGAGACCAATTAATAATAAATACTGAGGATATATTAGCCATAAAACACAGTAAAGGCAAATATTAACAATCTTTTACTACACTCACCAAATGAAAGCAATATCACCAAACAGTTGGATAAACAGACATGAAGAAAATGGCTGCTCTTAATTCAGAGCTACCACCATATTACTATAAGTAAAAGAAAAATCCCCCAGCTATTATTAAGAGAGAAATTTTATTGAATATTCTTCATATTATAGCAAGGAAAAGAATTACAACAAATTGAAATAGGTTACGGCGGTAAATAACTATTATTTTGAATGTTAAACTAAAGCAAAGTTAAAAAAAAATGTATGAGTAATAATTTGCACACGTCTGTAAGTGAAGTTTTGTGTTATATATTTGTTTGCTTCACTGTTAATAGCTTCATATTTTACGTATCTAAAGCTAATCTTGTTACATGCTTTCTTCCTTTTACAGATTATGCCTGTGAATCTGTTCTGGAGTCAGTCCCATCTTTAAATTGTCTGTCTTATGTACCTTTTTCTTTTAAGTTTCTGTAGTAATGCCCCTTTTAGAATACCTGTTTCTTTCTTCTTACCAAATGTCCCTTCCCTTTTTGTATTGCATTCCTCTATTATATGACTTACTCCGGAAATATTCAGTTCATGCCTTACAATTCATTAGGATTTAGTTCAACTGACATTTTAAATCTATCTGGCTGTTTTCTGGATGAGTAATAGTTTTTACATTTGTGTGCTAACAACTCAACTGCAGTTAGTGGCTATGGTAGAGTTAATTGTTATTAATTTATACGAACAAATCCTCTAAACCGAATAATGTTACTCAACCTAGCAATTATTTCAAATTAATGCTGCAGTATACATTTTGTTAAATACCACTTTTATTTTACCTTTCTCGTATTGAGGACATGAGGTCGCAGGTACCTGGAATGAGGTGAAAGAGTAACATGAAATATCAGTACAGTGGATGAAAGGAATGGTGATTATCGAGCAGCTGGTGGAATGAATGGCGGGGAAACTGGAGAATCTGCAGGAAATCCCCTGCGCCGCTTCGTTCACCACAAAGCCGTCCCCTTGGTATCAAACCTTGTGAGAGGCGAGCAGTTTAACCATACCAATATGCTTATGTTCTTTTATATCATAAATCAGTTATTTGACCTTGAAAACACATTCCTCTAACGTTTCTATCTGGTTATATGCATTTTATTACTCAATCCAAAAATTCAAACACGCCATTTTAAACAGAAAATATACGACCAATAAATCTTATTTAAGAAAAGAAGGTACCTCAAGGTAACATATAACTACGTATTTACATCACTTTTTATCTAAAAGGTAAAATTCCCTGCAAATTTTCGATTACGGCTTTTACTGTTTGTACAGATAGATTTCCTGTACACCTTTATTTGTAGAGATATTTGAGTTGCTGTAGGCGTATGTCTTTCACCCTCTTCCCTTTTTGCTGCTTCCCGTATCCTGTTTAAAATAGAGCTGCTGGAAATACACCTTTTTATTGCGCAAGCATTATTTGCACCGTTCAAATAAACGAGCATGTGTTTGATTAAAAACAACGTAGTTCATTGGTTGTGCATTGCACAATCCGAGAACGAATCAAGTCAATGGCGCGTGTGAATAGACAGGAAACAAAACAAAAACAAATGACGGATAATAAAGTAGACACCATCCTCAAGAGAGACCCTGGAACGGGAAGCTCTGTAAATATCGCTATAGTCTTTTAATTAAACATCCGCGTGTATTATCACTGTCTAGAATGTGTCAGGGGTTGAAAAACGAACTACAGAAATAGAATATCACAATGCCGTTGCTTTAAAGCTCTCTTTTAGCGATCTGCAAACGTAGTCATGGACGTTAAAAAAGTGAATTTAATTTTTTTTGCCGTGTACATAGAACGTATTGGATCTCAAACATTAAATACCAAAATTTCATTGGAAATATAGTTTTGAGATTGAATAAGGTTTGTGCTTGAGAGTGAGAGAGAAATATATATTTTCATGACAAATGAAACGTGTGTCCGTAATTTTCAGGCAATTTCCTCAAAAGTTCACCTTCATTCTGGGCGACTTTTGCATAACGGTACACCGTAAGAGATAGACAAAATATTACTGTTCAAGAAATGTAGATATCTTAAAATACAGTATGTCATTTTTTTTATTGGCATGAACCATTTCAGAGATATAATTTGTTTTTCTGAATTTTTCATTACTTTGCTGAAATGGGAAGTCCATTCTGGACATGCAAAGAGAATGGAATGTCGAAACTGTCGCGTATCTCCTGATCCCATTGTTCCTATAAAGAAACAAAATATATCGAAACAATTTCTATACAATTTATCTTTATTAACATAAAGTAGAAAGAATGAGAGTATTTGGGCAAGAGTGGGTAAATTTAAGTCATGTCTCTCTTGATTATAAGACTAATTCTATCTACGATGAATTCGTATTCGAGAATATAGTAACAAAAGCAAGAGGAAATGAAAGCACCTAATAATGAATTAGAAAAGGTAAAAATCTTACTTTTACTCAACCGAGTAGTGCTGCTTTCCAGTTTCTCCGAAAACCTACGTTATATAATTTATATTTGTTACCATTCAGCTTTTCCAATTTATCACATTTTTCATCATTTCCTCACAAGAGGTTTTTCAATTTTAGAAACCGAAACGTAAAAAAGAGTGGTTTCCCTCGCTCTTGTTGTGTCGTAATTTCTGTAAAATTAGTTTTCTTTCATCATTTTGGATATGCTACTTCAGCTGAAGTAATGCAAATGTAATTGTTTCTGCATGCCGCAGCAGTATTTCCTTTCTCTAGCTTTCCAGGATGTATGTGTTACATGACGGGAATTTCCTTTGATAGTTCCCAGAATCCTTGCTTCTAAACATAAGTCGGTTTGTCATTTAAATTTCAGCATGGAACACAAACTTTATTTCTCCTCAACTCTTAACGTTTTACCGTACCAATAGGTGTTTCAACACACATGATTTTCATGATTATGTAATCTCTAACCATTATCGGAGTATCAAATCACATATTTATTATCTTAGCTATTCTTATATTGCGTAACACTGTGCAAAAGTGGGTTTTGATAAGCCTTAAAAGATTAAAGTTGGTCTGGATGTCTTATTTGGTTAGACGGTGGCTTCTTGATCCGGAGGTCGGGGGTTCAAACCCAGCCAAGAACATTAGTTTCCAAGTGTCGTTAAAAGCGAGATGTTTTGGCATAACAGAACTCCTGCGGGACGCACATTGATGCCATTGATATGATCCTTGCGATTGGCAGTGTCCTTAAAAATACTAATTTAAAGATTAAAACTGGAACTCGCGTTTAACATTATATTCATGTTTAAAAGGGTATTTTAAAGATTTACAACTAATATCCTGGTTTTAAACAATTAACTTAAACTAATATTTTCATTTATAAGTAACATAAAGATTAAAACTTTCATTATCGTGGCGTGCAATACATAAATACCATTTGATATATTTTAAAAAATGTATGGAATTGTTTTTCTAAAAAAATTACTATAATAGTTTTTATTTAAATACTTACGTTTTATTTGCAATACAGATATTAGTAAATGTACGTCTTAGATTTTCTTCAAATAGCCTGGGAGATCCTCTTTATTCTGAATATCTTGTCTTTTATTAGCAATTGTCAGTGGATGGATAGCATATTATTACGCATAAAATATGCATCTGGTTACATATTGTTAATATTTTGTAACTTCTTAGATATTCCTGATAGTACTTTCTTCATCGGCAAATCATTTTACCGACCTTTGATTTTGAATTTTGTTTCATATACATTTTCTTTTCCATAAATGATTATTTATTCAGGGCCTTCTAAACGTGTTCTTTCCAATAAATTACAGTAACTGATTTTTTAGTGGAATGCAGTTCTTCCTCTATATAACATTGTAAGCAGCAGAGAAAGTAAAATTAAAATAAGGGATTATATAAAACAATCTATGTATTTTGTTTAGAAGTAGACACACTTTCTTTCATTACTTTCTGGGCCTGGAGTATACGACAATACCTCGATAGTCATTTCCTTCCACCAAAATGGCGAGCAAGGAGAAACAAAACAAGAGTTTTCCAATGCAGCACTTCTGCAACATGCATTACATTTTCTTGGTACTAATTGTTGGTTTGGAATTATTCGTATTTCGTAAATATCCATCTAACCTTGTAAAGGTTAATGATCACAAATGTGTGTTAAATTGCACGATAGTTGTTTTAGCAATTAGCTAGCGCGTGTGAAAGATAGAGGAAGAGCACTGAAAAACAGATGCCGCATGACTCACATGGCCATTATTTCTAGGTCATGGGCCTGTTAAGCACACTGCCATGTTAATTACGTAACGGTCATCTCCCGAAATAATTGTGGCATCCAAAACATGACGTCCAACTTTATTAGAATCGCGATCATATCTGCCAGCCATTTCTCCTTTCAGTAACGTGTGTTTGTGCTTTTGGCATTTCACATATTTTCCTACTACCCAAAATGTCCCTCTCGCATTTTTCAGTTAAGGAGTTTGCTCTCTGCAGTATTTCACGTATTCCTGTTATATACACTGAGGCTTTAAATACATTAAAAATAGAAAGCACAGGTGATGGTATAATTTTTTTCCGGTAGAAAAGAAAAGCTTTACTTAGTTATAGAGGGGAAAGTTTAAAACTGGTATAGAGTCAACCATCTGAAATTTCAATAAAACTTTTTGTATTTTGTGCGTTTTTTTTTTTTTTTTTTTTTTTTTTTTTTTTTTTTTGGACTCTCAGTAATCCTGAGTTACTGAAAGGGACTCTGATGTTACATGACTTTTTCTGTTTATTTTTATACTTTGTACCTTCTGCAAAGTATTGTTTCTGAACTTGATACTTAATGCTAAACGGTCAGGCGTTTGCCGAAAAAAAAAAGGGTTCATTATAGATCCTTTGTAGCTGCAAGGAGGATGCAGAATAATTAAATCTTTAAGTTCTTCAAATCTTTTGGTTTTGAAATTCCATATGCTGTATGACGTCTTCACGTATTTTACTTGTCAGATAGCTTTTATTTTTGGACAAATTCCTCAAAACAAACTTCATCTACCTACTTTGAGTAAGTGATAAAAGTAAAGACAGTAGCATTATACGATATGAATATCTTAAGAATTAAGGGCAAACATGCCTTTATACCAGCTGTCTACTGTTAACGGCCTAGGAGGGTGAAAGAGAGTACTCTCTTACGGAGAGTAAACATAGGAATTTGTTCTTTTCAGTCAGATATAAATCCAAGTGCTGGAGGTTTCATTCATCCATATTTAAGTGCACATGCAATCTAGGGGAGCTTCTGCTTATTCGTTCATCGGTTCACCCTCTGAAATGAGGGGACGCCAGTCTTATTGAAAGACAGCATGCCTACAATGTAGTTACTGTTCCAGAAGTCGTTCCGTACAATTGATCGCTAGATATTAGACGCCATAATATGACGGGACCTTTGACACAATGCCCATCTTTTAAAGTGATATTGGCCATGTACATTTCGAAAAAGCAGACGTAGGATATTGTTACTTCAAAAATAAAGTGCATTTGATATACATTACCTTTTTTAACTGGATCTCCATTTTTTTTTCAGTAAGATTTAGTTTATATCTTATGGTTTACCAGTTGTGTGAAAGTTATCCAGAATAAAGAGAACTTCTGAGAACATTATCCGAAAATTCTAGATATGCTTTTGTTTTTCATGAGATCATAAGCGCGTGGTATTTTAATTAATATCGTCAGAGCTGTCCTTTGTATTAATAGTTCATAGAGAGAGGGCGCGCATGTTTTGTTAATAACAGGGGCTGATATTCTCGTTGTCAAATTTTATGTGGAGTGTAAGTTCCTTTACTATGTGTAAATAGAGAAGCAAACAGATATTTTACTTTATTCTAATTAACCAGATATTCCAGATGATCTAAACATCCTATTTTTTTAAAAAAATAAAGTACATCTACTTTATTTATTTACCAATGTATTGTCTGCCCACAAGAAGAAGGCAAGGCAGATGAATGGGTAATCATTTTTGTTGTGTTTATGTTCGCCTTCCGGATATGATATGGATACTAGATTCACAGGCTGTCCCATAACTCAACATTGCATAATACTTATCATAGCAGTTACGGAAACGAGCAAGGGTGACTCATATGCACGTTCATACACCCATTTCGTAGTAAACAGATCCACTACCAGAACAGATTGTGAGGGGATGAAGTCCTAAGTGATAATGGACCGGGTTATTGACTAAACTTAAAAGTACACATGTAAACTTTTAACACACCTTATATTTTTAACAAACAAAGGCATTACAAAGTACGCTCCTTGACAAAGTCTTCAAAGATATTTCACTCTTCCCCGACACAGATAAACAGTACAAACCCCTCTCCCCTTCTTTCCGTGCTTGACTTCTTGTGGTGGGCAGACAGTACAAAACTGTAATATAGAAATTTATTCACATGCTGATTGTCTCGGAGGAAAAATATCTTCTAGTTTCTAAACCTCTTCCTCAATGGTCGAATTAATTATTTCTTGCCTTGAGCAATTCAAGAGTGTGGCATAAAATATATGCCAGTTCATTTTCTCAGAGTATGTGCTGAAGATTGGTTATAGGTTATGAAACATTTGTAACGCAATGATCCTTTAAAGGCATCTGTGAGAAGACGTCATAATTGTGGTTTGAAATATTATTGGGACATAAAAGTTAGTTTTCAGTTTTTTTGAAAAATCTTACCAAATTTTAAGTGGTTGAAATGAGAGCTTAAAAGTATATTATATCACTACAACTAAGTTTGCTTACAGAGTTCAGTAATATTATTTATTATTTTAAGCGCACATGAATACCGAATGCTTCTACTATAGGAGGAACCTTGGTTTTTACTCGCTGTTGTTGGTAGTCTTTGATATTCCTTCATTTGTTTGCCGTTACACCTTCATGTTTTGCAGTATATTGACGTGATTCCCACTGATGCACATATCATGTTATTTTGTAAGTCTGGTTTGTTTTAACCCTGCACTCGCAGAAAGTCAACTCTCAGCAGAGCTATCAGGCTAAAGCAAATATGAATCATTCGCAATGAGCCGACAAGACTGAGCTGCGAAAAGGTTAAACGTTTAGCGGTCTATAAAATCCGAACGTTAGAAAACCTAAATAGATTTATGCGAAAAATAGAAAACGATTCTTCGACGAAGGAGTTGTGCGTTCGTGTGCAGGAGTAGAGTACACGAATGTTGGCAAGTCCAACTTAATCTTGTTCTTGAAATAGTGCAGGGAGTTCCCAAAATAACGTCTGTCTTCACTGGGTTAGTGGCGGTATTGTGTACACCCCACTCTGCTTTTTCTTTCCAGCCACAACTGCACGGCACCATGTTTTTCCCTCCTTTTTTCTGTTTTTCTGGCACTGTGAGGGACCTTTTGGCAGGAGACTAGTTCATTTCAAAAGATATACAAATAACTAAGAGAAATAAAGCTGAGACCCCTCCAAAGAGCTGCTGCCATTTTGAAGTGACAACAGCCGCTTGGTCGGCATTTGTTCTGAACGCACAGCTTTTGTGAAGCGGCGGGAAAACGTCGCTTTGGGCTTTTGGTTGAAGACTGGGAGTAGGTCATATTGTGCATGGGTGCGGGTTTGAACTGCTTTTTTGGTGAGTCATCGTTGTCGAGGATTTATGTTGGACAATCTTTACTTGTGCATTAAAGTTGCAATGCACATTTTTCATTTGACTCATTGCAGAATCCGCTTATGTTATATGCCCCTCCTCCGTAGCCTTAATACTACCAGTTTTGAGCTTGGAGCCATCGTAAATCGTTCTCTCTTTTTACTGCTCTGCGTGTTCCTTAAGAACACAGAATTTACGATAACAACCGTAGGATTGTTGTTCTCTCTGTAATATGTTTTCACGATAATCTTCTAAGGCATAATCTCTAGATAGAAAAGTAAACTGTTGTAAGAACTTTGTATGTGTATTTCATTTTAATCTTTCTGACATTAGGCTTTTATTGACAAGTATCTACCTACATGTAGGCATTCTAACACATTTATATGGGGGCATTGACTCTACTACGTATCTTAGGTGGAAGAGGTATTGATTTCCAAACAAAAATTCGATACCAAGAGTTTACGGAATTAAGGTTTAGAAGGAACTGAATATAACAAAAGGATTTTTAGATAAAGACCCCTGATAGTGAGCTCCATTGTTCAATACGCTGTAAATATTATAAAGATAAATGTAAAAATTAATAAATATTTTAAAATAAATATATAAATAAATGCTATAAATATTATGTCGCTATTCACATGTTTCTCCTTGTATTTGAAGGAGTGTGAATTTTAAGGACATAGCGAGCCACCTTTAAATACCTGACATCGGCTTCACCATTTGTACCTAGACGAAACTAGAAAATAAACGATAATGAAACACCTGCAAATGGTTACCTTGACATCAATCAGATGTAGTGGAGAGAAGATCATGTAAATATAATAATGAGACTTTTTCGTACTGTATACGTACTTGCGTACCGAGATTCAGTAATAAAACTGATGCCAAAATTCAATCTTGGCCAGAGAAGAGAACGGGATCGGCTTCCCTTTCAATTGTCAGTAAACAAATGACTAACACTAATCGGATTGAAGCCGCATGGTGGCGAATGTATAAAAGTATATTGCCCTCGTAGCCATGGTCGTTAGAGCATATGTCTCTAGCGTTTCGTCGCGCAGAGGGTCGCGGGTTCGAGTCCCGCCTCAAGCATTGTTGTCAATGTGTCTGTGTATGTGTATCGTGTTTACGTGTACCACTAGAGAAAATAGATCCCCTTCCATGGCTAAATGGGTTCTTCCCAAAGGCAAAAAAAGTGCTTATCGCTCAGTGGTTTGATGCAGTTTCACCGTGATATGCTAAATTATGATTAACATTTATGCTGAATCTTGATAATGGCTCAGATCAATCTTGGAGCATATGATAGTCCAAGTCGAATACTGACAGGCTGTTAACAGCCAGAAGGTTTTTGCTGCGTACCCACCCAGGTTTTGGGTCTGACCGCAGGTTGATAATTTAGATGGTTACAGGATGATGTTGGATTATTTTGTTGTGGAAATTTATGAGGTAGCTTTTTGCTCCTCTTTAATTTTGTACAGGATGCAAAACCGCTTTTCTGTTTACACCCTGGTGTTTTATTTTACTATAAAGTGGGGTAAATTTTGTAGCCAAACAGCTCGTTTGGAGAATTTGAAATTCAGCTTATGCTGCTGTATGGATTAACTTCTTTGTTACCTCGGGTGCCCACATGCCATACGGGGTACCCGGTAAAGCCTGAAGCGGCGTCTCATAGCGACATAGTCTCCTGGAGACCGAACCAGGGCGCTTCGGTGAGCTGGAATTTGAGCGTAGAATTTTGTCGCCCGGCGCCTAATTTCGTCCTCCACGTATTGGAGAAGAGAAGCTTCGTGAAGCAACCTCACGGGGAAAGAACGGCCCACAGAATAGATGGATCGGAGTCCTCTATTCTGTGCACGCTGAAGGTATGCTATCCAGCCATGCCCCAGATTTCACAGGCGTACAACATGAGTGGGATTATCAGCGCTCTAAAGAGGTGTAGCTTTAAGCGGACTGGCATCGAGCCCGAACCCAGCATTGGGTACAAAGAGGCAATAGCCCCCTGTACCCGTGCCGCTAGTTCCCTGATATGTCCGCGGAAAGTTTGACACACACACACACACACACACACACACACACACACACACACACACACACACACACACACACACACACACACACACACACACACACACACAAAGTGTCATTAATTGAACAGAGTTGTAATTTATCAATTATGGACAACAACAAGCAAAAAGAAGCTTCTAAGAAAATAATCCAAGGTTATGTTCAGAAAATTGTGCTTTGCAAATATAAAATCTAGTTTATTCTTGTCAGTAAAGGAGTTTATCACATTAATAAAGACTGCACGGAATTTATTAGTGGAAACGTGATATCCAGTTATTTATAGAACTCTCGTGCAATAAAATCACGATATCTGGTTAACATAGCAAAAATATATAACCTCCGTAGATTTATAGTGGAATCGAAACCGGTTGAGCTTTTAAGAATAATAAAATAAGGTGATATTCTCAGGCACTCCATAAGTGAAGAAAAGGGCACGCCTTAAGAGATTCTTTGAAATAGCTTCATATTTCCATTTGGTGGCAAGTATTTTATTATCATTTTCCAGAATCCGTTGCTCTAACTAGAACCCTTATTCAGAATGACTTCTATTTGGAGAAGATTGTATAGCAGTATGTTAAATAGGAATAAGGAAAGCTGATTCTCAGTGTAATTTCTGAACTTCATCCTTCTTTTATATTTTCTTTTATATTTTATATTTTAATTATGATTTATTTTGAGAATATTCTCATTCATCGTAAACATTTGTAATAAGGAATCTTTCTTCCAAATAAACCGAAAATTATTTCATCGTCAAGTTCAGGAGGAGCTTTTGTATACATTTCTCGGTACGCGGCTTTGATTATAACATAGAAATTTGTTTTAAAGTATTTTGAATTGCTACTAAAGAAGCGCACTTTTTAACTGTTGAATTTCAAACTGTTTATAGGAAAGTGAAACCTTAATTTGAGAAATTTCGTGTTCCTGGAGCATAAATTTAACCTTCCTAATGCTATGGTGGTGTAGGATTTAGGTAAACAATAGTTTTAATAGTATTTATGATGTACTGAAATTTTAACGTGCAATAATAAAGAATAGGAAAGTTTAATCTCTGCTCCAGTTGTTTGATAAAAACTTACAAAATTGTGTTTGAATGTTCAGGTACCTACAGAGTGCTCGTATGAACTCGACTCCTGCAATAAGAAACCTTCTTGGGTTTGTCTAAGTACGCTCAGTAATGAATAACACTGGCATAATGAAAGTGGCAGGGAATACAGTAAACAGCGAGATAACGCAGCGTTGCCACATCGAGTAGAATAGCTGAATACTTAGAACAGTACACAAGCGTCATTCTTGAGTATGAGAAGCAATCGACTTTCACTGTTGCCTTCAGTCGTTTCTTTTCATCATATGACGATGCCAAATCGGTCAAAATGTTTCAAACTGTTGAAATTTCCATAATAATTTGAAAGTTTTGCTTCAGATCACACCATAACTTTGCTCTCAGAGGCATTTAAATGCCCAAGAACACGTGGCCTGTATTTGCCTTTTATTTGACTTTGTGTGCATTAACAATTTTCATACGTATGTAATCAAAATTGTTTAAATTTTTAACCATAATTAAAAGCAAATGCAGTTACATAATCTGCTGCACATAAATTGCTCAAGGTATGACACAGTTAATTCTAGCATTGATTATTGATTTTTCTTTCCTGAAGTAAGCAAAGGATCGAAAAAGATCACTGTGCTAGTTTTGTGTATTGCTATAGTGCGATGGTATTTATTTTTAAATGTTCTTACTTTTTTAAAATTACAATTTCTACATAGTGTTCAATGCCTGATTAATATAACAAAAGAAAATAGGTTTTTAAAAAATCTAATATATTTGCATGGAATTTGACACACGTACAGTTGTGCTAGAACTGCGTGTAATGGAATTTTTAAAATATTTAGATGAAAATCCCAGCGCGCGTTCACCCATACACACAACAGTAGTATAATAGTATAATTCTCGCTTGTTTTCCTTCACTTAACACTTAGGTAGCCCTAGGCAAAATATTTATTAGGCAAAATATTTATTCTGCGTTTGCTATTGTTTCTCCAATAGTGGAAGTCAGTGCATGGAAATAGTATAATATTTCCATTAATTTTCTACAAGATTTTTCTAGCTTTCTGTCGTGGACGTGAGTTATGCCTCCCCTTCGCATTTTATCACTTCCCAATATCGTCTATAGTAAAAGAAAAGTATTTACTGAAAAATAAATGACATAGAAAGCCCAACTATGGGCTATAAAGATCTCTTCCTCTTTGTTTTCAGGTTGACGTTCGTATGCATTGTTGAAATTGTAGGTAATGTTATATTAATTCCGAATACATTGAAAGAGATCTTTGCAAACCTTATAATACTGTGTTATCTCTGTTTACCTTAGATGTCTTTTTGTAGATGTAGGCATATTTCTTCTCATTAACATTGTATCTTTAGCGCGTTTGCTCCAAGTTTATTAATTCAGTAATTAGTTATCTTTTCGCATCAGAAAAATTTTGTAAGCTCTGACTCTTACACGAAAAATAGAATATATGTAGTAAACATCTTCATTGCGAAGTGGAGAAAACTATAATTATTTGTTTTTGGCAATCGACCTTTGCACCCAAATTACCTATACTGTTAACCTCTGTTTCTCACATCAGTTTGTTCCCTGCACTTAAATATTTTTGGCACAGATGCTTTCATTTCTTATTTTTTTACCATGACGTTCAGCACAATCCTCATCAGGATTCATTTCTGTACTTGTAGACTCCATTTTGTCAAACAAATGCAGCGCAACACTGAAGACATCTGGTGTAGAGCTCTGTAGCTATTTTAAAACTGCCCAAACTCCTTCGTTGAGGTTTTCATGAAATATACGCAAAATCGAATGCGATAGTATTGTACTTTAACATTATCTACAGGTACAACTGACATTTTCCCCAAGTTACGTTTACGATATATGCATTAAAGTCTATTTTTTAAATGCGTGGTGTTGGGACGTTTATGAATTCACGACTTCAAATATTTTTTCCTTCCATTCTCATCTGACGTTTTTTCTCGAAGTAAATAGGTGGTAGGGGAATATTGAAGTGATCGAGAAAGTAACAAATTCGTCCTTTTTTATCCAAAATACGGGCTAGAGGTACAATAGGGGAAAAATGCAAAAGAAAGGTTATGAAACAGTATTCAAAAGTCGCCTAAACAGAAAAAATCTTTGACAACATCCGCATTAGCAGTATCGGTCGCTACTATGACTTGACTTTGCCACCATTTTTTTTTTTTTTTTTTTTGCAGCTGTCGTTAATAATACTCACGTCTTGTGCAACAGTCCTGAGGGACGTAGAGAGGTGAATGCTACTCCGAGACAAGGTCACGTCGGCATGTTTACTCATTCCCCTCCCAATTCTCGTTTGTGAAAATCAGTACAGCAGCCCGGTCGGTCTTTGCCCGCTTATCGCGAACTGCAGGTGGCTTATTAGATATGTAGCTAAGATACGGCCACCATGCTCGTAGCTTTCTCCGACAGTGGTCTTGCGTGTATGCATGCATGCCTGAAAATACCGATAATGTCGCATCTCAAGAGTACTACTCACTGAGTAAATTATTTTTACCAGTAACACTAATAAACTTTGTCAAACTAGAAAGATGGTGTTGTAAATCTATGGGATAGGACAAAGGGAGAAAAAAGTGTCATTTGCGCTACTGATTGATCGAGGAAATTTCATGCATGTCAGCAGTTTGTCATGGCAATATTTTTCCATTTTTGTCACCATTATTACTAAATTAGCTCAAACTCATACCTTTTCTTCATCTAATCATGCTCTCTAAATGAAAAAAAAAAAAAAATGAACTTGCAAAACAGAAGATATATGTCCCATATTTTTTTATTCATGCCAAAACTACAAACACGCCCAAGTTGTTCTCGGGAAGCAAGTCAGGTGAAAAGACGATTAGAAATCGACGTTTCGGGAGTGTGCATCTCTCATCATCAGAATATATATTAAATGTTATAACCACAAATGAATCACTGGCTATAACGCAAATATAAACAAAGACAAAACACTATCAAAATTCGCATTACTGAACAAAAGACTATTTTCATATTTAATTTAATTGAGCATATTCGTCGGTAGGAAAGCTTCAGGTCTTATTATACAAATACATTCCCTTTGTAAGATGGACGCTTGACTGCCTCCAACCACAATTAAATAGGCACACATACTCATTTCTCAACAAACAAGAATATACACAAACATTTAAATTTGCACTCATTTTAACTTTCTTTGTTGCCTACCTATAATAGATAGGGAATTTCAGCATCAAATTTTAGACGGACACTTTTTGAGGTCATCTGAACAAACAAATGAATGTAAGAAAAATATCCGCACGCTCGGACGTTTGTGTCTTTCTGTAAGTAACATAACTCGACGAAAACGTGAAATATCAACGTAGTATTCCATGACAAACAAATGCATATCATAAATTTGCCCGCCTCGGTGGCGTAGAAGGTAGCGTGTCTGCTTTACATTCAAGAGGTCCCGAGTTCGAATCTCGGTTGTTGAGTTACCTGGGTAAGGTTTTTCCGGGGTTTTCCCTTATCCTTCAAGACGAATGTCGGGTAACTCTAAGCTCCATTGACCCTGGACTCATTTGAGCATTATTTCACCCAATTCATTCACCGTCCGATATGACTTAACGTTGGAGGACGTAAATTACAAAAATAAGGGAGGACGTAAATTACAAAAATAAGTCTTAAATTTTCTGGGAATAACCTTCGTTTTGGGTGACTTCTGCATAACACGGTTTGTGAACATTGTTTTATAAATATTCCTTGCTATTGGTTTGTACTTAACTCAAATAAGAAGTCGTTATTGTTATATTTTTCGTTTTAATTATCTGGCGATTCAAAAGATTGTCAAAGCACTCACATTGCTACCAGCTCTTAAATAATTTGACTTCGCTTAATGACCCATTCACATAGAAAAGTTATTGCAAACGCAAAGCGAATACTAAAGCTTCTTGCCAGGTTAACAAATAAGGCCATTCACATATTTTGCTTAACATGAACATGATCGCCAGACATTAGCAACAAAACTTGCAAACTCCGAGCTTTCACGTTTGGCGATTAAGCAAAGGAGAGAGAGGAAAAACCACTCACTGCTCAGGAACTGGAAAAAAGGGAGAGGAAGTCATTTGACGAGGAATTGATCAATTTGAAAGGGTAGAGCCAGACTGAAAAATTCAATGCCATAGCCGGGATTTTAACCACAGATCTTTTGGTCTCCGTCTAGCCGCTCTAAACCATTGAGCTACTGTGGCCAACGTGCCGACATGACATTAAATTCTCCAACTGACTCGTGTTTTTCCCGGTAAACCACTAGGAGTTCTCATAAACACATGAGACAACTACCTTAATGGCGACTTACTATGCTGTAAGTACTTTAAGGCCCGGGCTTTATTGTTCGGACCACTATACTTGGTACAAATAATGGAAATTAATTGTTCTTTCACACTGGCTCAATGGTTTAGAGCGGCTGGACGGAAACCAAAAGATCCGTGGTTCAAATCCCGGCTATGGCATAGAATTTTTCAGTCTGGCTCTGCCCTTTCAGTGCGTCCTACACACGGCTAGTGTAAAGGAACAATTAATTTCCAATTGATCATTTTGTTTCAAAATTATCGCTGTCTTTGACAAAAAGCTTAAATCCTCAAATATAATTTGCTGAAAACAAATTTTTGGAAGCAAATTGCAAATAAACGTGAGAGTACGCTGAGTTTATATTATGTACTATGGTATTTGCCGACTTTAGATCAGGTAGGCTATAAAATTCTTTTTGGATATGCAAAAACCATTATATAATACTTATTAGCATGTTATTAGTTAAGCGTAGTTGGGAAATTACTGTTCTATATCAATATTTTTAAGTGCTTAAATATTCTGAAAGTTCGTGAAATGTTAATAGTGTGGTATAAATTTATTTTAAACATCCTAATAGTATTTTAGATGATCACTAACATTGATGAGGTAGTTATTAATTTTATTTGGTTTTGACGTTCTAAAGTCATTGCTAATGGCAAATTGAATTTCATGTTCATGTGATAAGTTCAGGTCCTCCGTTAATGTTTCTATGTTGTTGGGGCTTAAGCCTATTTTGTTCTATTCCCATTGTACCTATATGGACATATGCATTGAAACCTTTTCTACAAAAGTTTATATGGATTATTATGAATTACAAAAAAAAAAAAAAAAAAAAAAAAAAAAAAAAAAAAAAAAAACCCTGTTAAATAAGAACAGTTTTATAAGAGTGTGTAGAGAAAGTCCTTGTGAGTCCTTTGTTTAGACTGGACAAAGGGCAAACTTTGTCTGCTTGCCGCTTACTTTGTACAAACAGTAAAGTTTCTTCCTTTGAGGAAATGAGTATGATTTTGTATAAATGGAGGCCATGGTTTAATATTCAAAACAAACTTTTACTGCGCCGTGGTGTTACGGGTGAAGGTGTCGTGATGAACTGGCGCCCAAAAATGAGGAGGGCATGGTGGCCGCAGCTGTTGTAATTTCAACACCGCCCGTGTCTGTCGCTTGCCAGACGAGCAGCATGATAGATGGGAATGGTGATACTGCCAGGGGCGGAAACGGGTGTGCTGCCTGCACTAGAGTCGAACTAATGTCGCTTGCAGCTTTCACTCCTTGGGGGTCAAGACTGGAACTATTGTAGTCGTTCAACCCCAGCATACCTTAATTTTGAAGTTCCCGTTATAATTCCCAGTGGTAGAAGTTGGACAAGGGAAGGAAGGAAGGTCCTAGCGCCCCTTTAAATTGTGGACAGGCTGGCTCGGTACTTCTCTTTCTCTCCTACAAGGGATGCGATTACAGTGTTGCCAGGTTTCTACCCGTTCAGTGGCGTGCATTACCCCATCGGTTATTCGTTTCTCGCTATCTGAGATTTCGGATTAAAGTGTGATTTGAATGATTCATTGATGTGTTGTTGGCAAGAGCTCTTTTAGATGATAATGATTAAAAGGGCAATAACGACTTACATCTCAAAGTACAAAAATGGTTACTTTATAACTGACAAAGCCATTGGGATTCAAACAGGTTCATCCACATTTCTATAAGAACGCATCTTGTATTGTTTTAGGCAAATGTGAATATTACAAACAGAAAAAAAATGTAATTAACGAACATCTGCCTGCCTTGGTAGCGTGGTGGTAGCGTGTCTGCCTCACGTTCAAGAGGTCCCGACTTCGAGTCTTGGTCAGGGTGAGTTACCTGGATAAGGTTTTTTCCGGGGTTTCCCTTATCCTGAAAGACGAATGTCGGGTAACTCTTAAGCTCTATGGACCCTGGGCTCATCTGAGCATCATTTTACCCATTCCATTCATCGTCCGATATGACTTAAGGTTGTAGGACGTAAATTACAAAAACAAAAACAAAAAAAAAAAAAACAAAAAAAAAAAAAACGAACATCTGATTTGCAGGTGCTTCTTGGTACCCATTTTTCTATGCACGTAAATGTATTTTTACTTATGTCATTTTTAAATGAAAGACCAGTGTAGACTGCAATATAGCATTTCAAAAATAAGTAATGCAACTTCAAAGTTTAGCAAGTTTTCTATAGGTTTTATGGTTTCCCAATTTTATAAAATTAAAGTTTCGTAGCAGTTTCAAGCAGAATTTGAATTGTAAACTTTTAAGCATGAGGTTTACACACACGCACACGCACGCACACACACACACACACACACACACACACACGACGAGGTCGTCAGGAGCAGCTCTGTGGTTCAAATCCCGCCAGTACGGTCCTGCTAGGTAACTTTCCCCCGAGTTTCATTCTTCATAACTGGCAAATGGCGGGAGGTTCCCTAAATTTAGACCTGGAATGGTTCTTTCCCGTGTAGTACCGGGTTAAGATCCAAAATAAAAGATATGACGTAAGCTTCAAATTTATTTTTGTCAATGAAGTAAAATTCGTCCATCTCGGCAGTCAGTGCACAAAGAGACTGAAGTTAATATTATCCTTGGAGCAATAAAGACAGAATCTGAATGTAATTGAACTAGCATGACTTTCTCTACTTTGTATATAAACTGTTCGTATAAATGCGTATTGCTCTATGTTTTTCATATTTGGGATAAATATTTGCAGAAATTGTATTATTGTACATTTCCTCGCAAGTAAGTAGACAGTAAATGATTCACTTGTGATGGCATTAAAATCCCGTTCTTTTGGACGGGGGGGGGGGGGGGGGCAGAGGGGTAAAAAGTTTCTAGATATTTTAAAATACAAACCATAATGCGACATGCGTTCACAGAGGTACATTTTTTGTGTAGTAAGTTTTATCTTTACGATTTACCATTTATGCAAAAGTCATCAGAATGAAGAGGATTTCGGAGACTGTTCACAGAAAATTCATTCTAGACTTTGGAGAGGGTAGGAAATAACCTTGAGTCAGAGGAAAATTCCTATCCCTCCTCTCCAGCGGGAGGCGAACCGCTCGCATATCAGGCAGCTGCTCTACGGGTCCATTCCTGTTCGTAATTTTGTTACTGTAACGGAGTACACGACATTACAATAAATAATAGCTCATGAAAATGTACATGATAAGAGCTCTAAACTTCCATGCTGGTAATTATCCTCAAGAAAACCGTAAAACCTAGAATATGCATGCGCTGTGTTAATTCCAAGAAGCAGGTGGTCGAAATAATCTGAACAGCCGCCATTTTTCCAGGAATTCTCTTGTGTAGTGAAACACTCATTAGTAGATTGTGCCGTAATTGTAGTTTGGAGCTTCTCTGATGAATGAAGTTGGACCAAATTACCTGTTGGGGCCAACATTGTCCAGGAAATGACGTCCCCCAACTCAATAGTTTGCATGTGCTATTGAATGGAGCACGCTGTTCATTTGCAATGGAGTGTCCTAGTTTCCGGTTGGTAAATATGCACTTGGTTACGATTTCTCTTACGATTATAGCTCGCATGGCCTGCATAAAATAATAGCACCTGCTAAATTGTAGGCGAGATTAATTAGCGAGATAGATACGCGTAAATAATGTTTCTAGTAGTAATTGTTTTTTATTCTTTTTTCTTATAGCCGCCTTTGGCCACACTAGAGGCTTTAAATGCAATAGTTGATGGTGATTTTACCCTTTGGCAATTTTAGTTACATTAATGGAACTCTTTGTTCCAATGCAATGATCATATTCGACGGCCTTTACTTTGAAATATATTGCCATATCGGCAATATTGTACAGTTATTGGATTTATTTGAATTTTATGTATTAGATCACGTACATACAGACTCTGGGGAACTTAGCAAGAGAAGAAACCTCACACCCCATGGATTCGAACCAGGGATTCGTCGCACATCAGGCAGGTATGGGGTCAGCCGAAAATTGTGTTAATTCTCTAACCACAATACTTTTGTTAATCGGAGGTTCTCTTGCAGGGCCATTTCACAAGTTGGTTTCTGTATAATATAGGTAATTAAAGGAAGTAATGCTCCTGTAAACGTACTTACATTCTGCACAGTACACTTGTATGGAATTGTATACATAGTTTAAAAGTCCTGAGAAGAAAGATATACTATCAATAGTAAAAAGTTAAATTCTTTAAAATTTGAAAATCCATCCAAGTTCAATTATATCACTTCTTCAAAAGGGACATGGCAAGGTATCATCAGTGTTTTGCATTAACGTTTATAAAATAATTGATATCATTAAAGTTCATACCTGAGTTATCTGTGCAATAACGTATGCAAGTCTCAAACTAAATACATTTCAGAATTATCAAACGTGATAATTTCGATCATAGGGTCTCTTAGTTATGATGGAGTGGACAGTCATGCATTTTAGTTTTGAGAGTAGAAAATGATATCGATTATGTCAAACTTGTAACATATGGTGAACCTTTTTTTAAGATTTAACGGCGGTACTCAGCTAAGAATGCTAACAAAAGCGAATCACTAAATTTGTCCGCTGAAATGACGCTTCTTACTGGCGAAGCGAACTTTAGCATATGCTTTGTGGACTGTACGTAAATCAACAAAATAGCAAAACAACTCAATGTTTGCGAATGAATTGGCCTTTAGCTTACTGGAAAGTACGGGTCAGGTTGTGTTCCACTTAGGTCAAACTCAGCGGGGTAACAACGTATAGTTTCTCAAAAAGTATATGTTTAAGATGGAGAGAAGAGAATATAAATGATAAAGACTAGCACTTTACTAAGAAATAGGCGTAGAGAAGTGTTCCCACAATTTTGTATTTCAACCATAACTTTCATTAAAATAATTTCAGCACTGCAAATATATATCACCTTTAGGCATACAAACAGATGCGCATTGCTGGGATAACGTTTCTCTTTGTGCATACATATCACCAACTGTTACGCACCTGAGGTTTTTGAACAATATATTCTCATCTAGGTACAGCTCTTGTGTTGTAACGCTTCATTCCCCCGCAGTAACGCCGCTGTGAGGTATGGATCTTGTGTGTGTATGCATTGCTGCAGCGTTGCCAGCTTTCCACTAGAAGAGGACAGGCTGTGTAGCCATGTCTACGCTTCCAACGCAGCACGTTCTTCTGCCTGGCATTCCCGTTTTTGCACCGTTGATGAGAGGGTATGCTCGTTCTTTTACAGGGTTTGTTTGCTTTGCGAATTACACTCCGTGGCGAGTTGCTGCTAAGTTAGTGTCTAGCTTACTTCTTGAGCAAAATTGCTTTTGGGCGTCAGGCTTTTGCGTGAAGGAATGTGGGCACAGGATCTTCTTGCAAGAGTTAATAAATTCTGTTTTTGCAGAGTTGCTACCATAATTGTAACAGTTATACTGAGTTTACTTCTGCTTTTAGATCAAAATTTGTCAGTCAGTAGCAATGTTGTGTCTAAAACATCCAAAAAGTTTTATAACACAGCTTCGAACACCTCTGTTGCGGTTGTTTCAATAGTTGGAATACAATATTAAACACTTCATCTGGTTTATAACTACGTATTACACTTAGTGACTCACGTAAAAGAAGTTAGTCATATGAATTTAATTATACACATTCGTCTATTTGTATCAGCGAATGGCTGTTACCTGGTTGGGATTTTTATTAAGTAGCTGCAGCATTCGGGAGCTCGAGTTCATATATGCACATTCATCTTGTATTTTAGTCATTTAAATATTATAAGTAAGAAAAAAAAAATACAAGCGCGGATATCCATTTAAGGAAATAAAACTAATAAAGTTTTGGTCTGTTCATATTTGGTTACCGTTCATATATCGGTCGGTATTGGGGAATATTTTTTTCTTTAAGAAATGGGACCATTAGCTTCAAATCGAAAAATCAAGGAGTGTTCGAGGCAAATGTAATGTAAGAGATACCCGCCCTAAGGAAATCTACTCATGTATCTTGTATAGGCGGTTCATTTTGAAATAAATATATTTAACAAGGTTTTAAACATCTTCATTGCATGTTAAAATTTTATTCATTCTCAAATGAGTTGAGGATCCCAAGATTTGAGAATAACTCGAAATTGGAGCATTCTTATTCTTACGTTCACAATTGCTTGTCATTTCACCTCAGATGGGCATATATCAACGTTCGCTTTTTCTCAAACTTGAAACAATAAATTAAGTCCTTCACAAGAAGAATGTGCTTTTGAGCATAACACAGTTTCGTGCCAAAAGCATTTGTTGTGCTTGTTCATGCGATGTATAAAGTTTGTTCGTCAGTGTAAGTTCTCTGGTCTTCCAGTAAAGAATATAAAAATAGGTTTTCCTATGTGATAACGTTATGACGCAGCCAAGTTGAGCCCAATTTTGAAACACCTTGGCCAAATTTTGACATGGTGCGTTCACCTTGACCCTTCTGTTCTGCTTAAAATCGGTTAAATTAACATGCGTGGTTTACGTAAGACATCACTGTTGTTGTTCCGTAAATAAATCCCCCCTCTCTATTGGCGCAATTCCAACGCGCTACCCAGTTAGCATCACTGTTTAGGTCGCTTTCAGCACTGTACAAAACAACGGCGGACTTTAGAACTTGTTTTGTTTTGCCTCATTTCGAATGGGCAAAAACTGCTACATTCACGTGACTTTCCCTATCCACTGCCATTTATTTTCATATAGACTTGTACACACTATTCTTATATAAGTTCATTTTTAACAACTTCAATATACCGATATAAACATTGCAGATATAACACATAGTTTCATCACAAATTTCACAGGCGCGCGCGTGGGGTGTGTGTGTGTGTGTGTGTGTGTGTGTGTGTGTGTGTGTGTGTGTGTGTGTGTGTGTGTGTGTGTGTGAGGGGGGGGGGCCGACACAATCGATAGTCGGATGTCTAAAGGCATTCCCTGTGGTCTTTAAAAAATTCTGTTTTCAAGACTTCAGAGGAAACAAGTGACTAACGCATTGCAAAGTATTCAATAGGCTGGCTCCGTAACTCAGTCGGTAGAGCACGTGCTTGCCGTAATAGGGGTCCCGGGTTCGATTCTCAGGCGTGGGGGATGGCGATTTTTCTCCGACCAAGATAATTCCTCATCCTCCTCAGTCTGGAAATATAAATGAGAGTGCGAATGTGTGCATGATCTAATGATAAAAACCCAACGAATACGAGTTAACACCTTCGATATGTTCCAAAGGAGAATGGCTGCCGATATGGCCATTGGGGTTAAAGGCATGGTATTGATGGAACAAAAGAAACAGTATTCAATTGAGAAAAAAAAAAGGGTATAGCAGGAACTGCCGATGTCGCAAAAAGGTTGCTTCAAATAAATTGCATATTTTAAAGAATACACTTCTTTGTGTAGTGCATTTTTATGTGTGTATTCCTTAATGTATTCCAGTTACATAAAACTACTCTCCCATTGAAGATTACTTCACAGGCTATTCCCATTTTGCCATATAATCTTAAATACCTTACCGCTCAGCCGATTTCGTCTGTGACCCGTATTCGGGAGGTCTGGGTTCGATTCCAATGGCCGGCCTACCTGACCTATGGCTTTTTTCGGGGGTTTTCTCGGGTCGCTAGGTGAATGCTGGGTAGGTTAATTGCAATCCCTGAATTTCCTGTCCTTCCATTTTACCTGCGTTATTTCACATCTGGTGGTCTTTCAGGGTAGAAGCCTCGGCATTGTGTGGCAGGATAATATGCTCATAGTAAACATTTCCTACTCCGGCCTAGTGGGCCATTTCAGGACCATATGAGTAGGATGCCGGTTGTACTGCCCTGCCGGGAGTTCAACTCGTCAATTTTAGGTACCCTGCCCTCTGCGCTTTTTTGGCTCCTTGGGACAGGTGCCCTTTGTGTCCTCTCGTCTCATCATTCCTCCCGTCGGTGCGCCACTTGGGGGCATAGGTACAATAAACCAAGTTTGGACCTCCATGCCGAAACCCCTCCATAGCATAGACTAGTCCAGTCATTCTGAAATACCATAATGGAATTTCAATAAAAATATGAAATATCGAAGAAAAATATGCCACACAAAGGCTAGTTTTAGGGATGATTGTTTTGTTCAAAATTTCTATTTAAATTTTCGGGAGATACTGTCGGTCTGTCAGATGGTTAGGAACTGGCATACCGATATCAAGGTAGTGGGTCCTAACCTGACGATGGCGAAAGGCGTCTACTCAAATCACTGTATTTACTGTAATGTAAAAAACTGCGGGACGAATTTCTGTCGCATCGTCATTGATAGGATATTGCCAATTTACATGATTAATAAACAGTATATTAGTGAAACCCTGATATCGAATTGCTGAGTTTATGTAAGTACATAATAGAGCAAGTAAACATCGTAAAGCGTAGGTTCACAGATTCCAAATTATCAAAACGGACTATGAAAATGAACCTTCTATGGAAATCTCGTCATAGGAATAATTAGAGGATTATTAGTGGATAATCAAAATTTTGTTGTACCTAGATAGACTGTAAAACAAGTTACCTGTTCATGTGTCATAAATTTGAGAAACGTACACTTGAAAACAAACCTATTAAAATCTGATAAACAGATTTTAAGTATGTGTAGATATTAGGATGAAGTTGATATTTACTTCTTGCCCAAGTATTTTGCATAAATTCAGAATTATGCTATCATTATGATGAAAGGCAACATTTTATGTGTAAACAGATCCAGTCAAAAATGGCAATTTTGTCCTGCAAATATTTACAATAGTTCACAAATAACTGATGATGATAATAATAATAAGATATTATTATTATTATTATTATTATTATTATTATTATTATTATTATTATTATTATTATTATTATTATTATTATTATTATTATTATTATTATTATTATTATTATTATTATTATTATTATTATTATTATTATTATTATTATTATTATTATTATTATTATTATTATTATTATTATTATTATTATTATTATTATTATTATTATTATTATAGTAATTCCTGAGCTATAACATTAAGCATTTTGTACACGTCAATCAAGATACTAGTATCAATATTTGCATTTAAGTGTACACCTGCACTGAAATTTGAAAGGGAAAATGCACATTTCAGAGTTTCCAATGTTTTTTAAGTAAAAACTTGATATGAAGTAGCCTTTAGAAGTAAAGAAGAAACCCTTCTAATAGCCTTAACGTTTAGATAAAGCGTAAACGAGTTAAAACGAAACGTAGAATTTTCTTCGTGTTTTTTGCAGGTATTTCAAGTGTTAATGTGGATTTTTTTATTATTAATTAACGCCCTTCGATGTGGTCATATCGACGATGAATGAAATGATTGTAATAATGCTCACATGAGTCTAGGCTCCATTGAGGTTAGGGTTACTCGACATTAATGTTTCAGAATAAGGAAAAACCCCGGATTAAACGTAGATAACCCGTTCACCGGAATTCTAACTTGGGACCTATTGAATGTGAGACAGACACGCTATCCACAGGCTATAGAAGCGGGCATTATTACGAATTGAAAATTTTACAGAAGGCAGCTACATACGTCTGTATTGAGTTTCTTTCTAGTGAATTTCTGTGCAATATTCTCCAAAGAAGAAGCTAATAAGATTTTTTTCTTTCCTTTGTTTTTCTTTACCTTCTTTTTTTTCTTTCTTTAGTGTCGCATCCTTGGAAACAGAAGATTAACAGTAGATTTATACCACGTAGTATTTAGAGGAAGTGTTGCATTCCACTCAAATTCAATATCTTGCTTTGACAGGACAGAGAGAATTGGGAAGAGATCATAGAAAAAAATTACCAAAATTGGTTTTATCTACAGCTTGCAAGTTGTATTATGTAGAAAACCATTCAAAAGTGACACGTAAAGAATTTTTCCGTTTTCAAATACTATCTAACCAAAAGACTAGTGAAAACAGTAGACTAAAACACCAAGTAAGTCTAATTTTCCGCCCGAAATACATTGCATTCCAATGGAAATAAAGTATTCGAAAGTTTATGTAAATTAGAGAAAGAGAAATGAAGAAATTGTCGAATCAGTAATTGAACAAATATGTGAATATATGTACGTATAGAATACTTCCCAGACTGTGTATTGGTTTCAGCGTTAGCCACTAGTATATTGATCGTGCAATGTTTGCCCTGGGGGCTAAGGCCCCGCAGGGAACTAGAGCGCCCCTTGCTCCCATAGGGCTTTGCATTCTGGGCCGTAGAAACCCAGCTAGCCTAAGAGGCCTGCAACATAATGGAATGCTCAGTGCATTTTTGGTACGACCTGGGAATAGTTCCTTTTCTTACTGGCCAGGACAAGTGGCATAGAAATTACTTATGTATTTCACAAAGATAAATGGAGCAGGTGTTGTTATTCCTCGAACAATTGTAACCCCTTGTCACACCGTTAGAGGTTCCCTTTTTTTTCCCTCATAGGCCAGGTAAGCAGCCAGTGTCCTTGAACTTAACAGACGCTGCCTGCAAAATAGCTCTAGTCTCTTTTATGTTGAAGAAAGAACGTATCTCAATTTTCGAAGGAAAGAGCATACTGCTAGGCAAAACCTTTCATTTCATCAGGCATTTAAAATCCATGATCCAAAAGTCTGGAAATGATGCATTGTACCGTAAAGGAACTTACAAATAATTTCATTTACAAAACTGTGGTCCGCATAATGTGTTACGGCCGACATTTTCTGGTAATATGTTTGATAAGTAATCGTTTTTTATTGTTTGCCGTTTTATCCAAGAATAATCAAAGCAATTACTAAGAAAATGAGGCGTGAATTTGTTAAAAAGAATCACTTCTCCGGCCACTATCGTTTATTTGTATAGCGTTTTTACAAATTATTCTTACGTAAGCTTATTTTCCTCTTTACTTCATGATAATTTCTACAGATGTTTGCAGGCTCTCAGATAATTTCATTTAGTATTTAAGAAGTTATTCTATTCATATTTTGTTATTGGTAAATCTTTAAGTAGAAAAAATGCCCACTTCGACCGAGCGGGATGACTCAGGCGGTTTCGTCTGGGGCTGTCATTCGGGAGCTCAAAGTTCGAGTCCCATGACCGACCTACCTGACGCATGGGTTTTTTCGAGGGTTTTCTGGGGTCGCCAGGCGTATGATAGAATTTTCTGTCCTTCCATGTAATCTGCATTATCATTTCATCCGGTGGTCTCTTTCAGGGTAGAATGTCTCAGCGTTCCATGGTAGGATGATATGCTCGTGGTGAAACTTCCGCCTCCAGTAGGACGGTCTCCGAGCTCGGTCTGATGGGACCGAATCCGGACCAAAATAGGGTGGGATGCCGATTATCTTGGTCTGCCGGGGAGTTTTCAACTGAAGTCTAAGGACCCTGTCATCTGCACTGTCGTGGCTTCTTGGGACAACCGTCCTGTCTCCTCTCGCCTCATCCTTCCTCCCCGAAATGCCCCACTTGGGGGCATAGGTACAATAGACAAATTTGGACCTCCGTGCAGAATTCACTCTGTAGGATAGTCCAGTCCAATGAGTTTTATAAGAGCGCTACGTAGCAAAAGTGTAGTCAGATTTTTGAAACATGGATGATCGGAATGTAACGACATTAGATCGCATGCTCCTTGCATGGCTTATGAAACAAAGGAAAGCAAATCTACGCAAAAGAAGCAAATTATGATGTACATTTCTTGTGGATGAGATTTTGGCTTATACTCCGTGATATATACCAATAAAATTACAATGCGAGAGAGACAATAACAAATGACATAATGATTCAATTGCGCAATAGTAAAAATCAGAAATGAGTAAAGATTAATAGGGAGATTGGGTTTATCTTAAAAAACCTGTTCTTGTTCGAAAGCTGTGATTAATTAATAGGAAATCTTTGCTATATAACCAGTGTTTTTGTCCGTTTAAACAGTCTTGGAAAGAGTTCGTTTTAAAGGAATATTTAAATGGCGACATTCTCTGCCAAGTTGACCCTCAGTGGTTGCCAAAATGCATGCGGCAGCAGGCTAGCAGACTGGCTGATGAAAGTCACGTGCTCGAAACCTACTTGACAATCGATGCCAGTGCTCCATGTGCGTGGGGTATTTCACGCATACAACGCGCACATTCTTGTACTCGGGCCAGAAAATCACTCACGGAGCAATGTGCATGAGAAACCAGTAATACTCTTTTTGGAAACGCCGCACACTTTTATTCGTTTGGAGTATCATGTAAGCCTGTTTTTAATGCTCTCATGTCCTTGGGTATTTCGTGGAAATACTGAACTTCGTTCTCATACCAGACATTTGATATTGACCAATCCTGTCTAAGAGTGATCTGAGTTTAAACCAATCACGGGCAACTTTTCCTTTAATATTGTGTGAATGTTTCTCTGGATCAAGTTTCTGTAACATGTAAAGGGAAAGCTGTACCAGTGCATGAATTTAGTAGCCATGTAAGTACATTCAACTGTGTAATAGTTTATGGATTTATCTTCATAAACGAATTAATATTAGCAATAACCGCATATTGTTTTATCATTTTTGATCATACTGATTATAAAATCGTCGACAAAGTGCAAACCACACTGGCTGTTATTTCAGAATGATCAGCCTCAAAAGTATCTCCCGGAAACTTTTTTTTTGGGGGGGGGGGGCGGCGGTATTAAGGATTTTAAAACAGACATTTTTGAAAAATAGTAGAACGGTATAATTAAGTGTGCAAATTCCTGACGGTGAGAAGTACTGATTGTAATTTTCGAAGGACTGGTTGAAATAAGATGCAAGTGATGTTTAATGCAATGAAAAGAAAATGTGGAAATGTTTATATATGAGACTCATTTGCTTTTAAAATAAGTGAGACCCAAAATAGCCGATATAGAATGAGAATGTATTATCTATTTCATTTTGCTCTGCATAAAAGTTGCAAGATGTTCATTTTTAACAAATGAACACTTCGAAATTCCTTGCTGCTGCTATAGCTGTGCTAAATGACTAAAATGGTCACCAAGAGATACATTGCTAAGAAAGAATAGCAACGTTATAGGCCTTGGTTAACACTTCTGTTTGAATCAGTTTTTTTTTCCTTGCAATTTACGTCCTCCAACGTTAAGTCACAATGAAATGAATGAAATGAATGGGTGAAGTGAAGCTCAAATGAGTCCGGGGTCTATGGAGCTTAGAGTTACCCGACATTCGTCTATCAGGATTAGGGAAAACCCTGGAAAAAACCTTATACATGTAACTCGCCCTAACCGAGATTCGAACTCGGGACCTCTTGAACATGATGGACCGCAAAGTGAGATTTGTGATGGACAACACGGCGCTAGGGCGGGTTTTCTCAGGGACTTCCGGTTTCTCCTACCATCTCATTCCACCGGTGCTCCATCTTTATCTCATGTATCATCAGTGTCACCCACTGCGGTGCCATATGTAGTAAAAGCGGTCGTTAAACACTACACATTTCACATTTTGAACGTAATGCAGACCGAGATTCGAACTCGGGACCTCTTGAACGTGAGGCAGACACGCTACCATCTACGCTACTGAGGCGAGCTTTAATCCGGTTGATTAGATTCTACTGTATCAACATTTTCATGGTGAGGCCCCAGTCTCCAACTAAATAAGAGTTAAAAACATCTTTACATATTTTGTAATGCGTAGTTTCGACATTTGACGTTGGTTTCCAACAATTTTTTATACAATAGGATATGCGAAAATATCGTTATACTTTTAACCTTTCCTGAAACGTATTATTTTATGTGACAGCTTAAATGAGAGAAGTGAAAAGAACATGTCAAATCAGTAAATATGGATATTCTTGTTTAATTGTAGCGTAGTTCAAGGCATCCTTTTTGCTTTACATTTAGGGAGAGTCTGAGATTCGACCAAGGAAATACTCTTTCTCTGTCGTTTACTACTAATTACTGCAGATTCTTGCCCAAGGCAGAATTCACTTGTTCCGACTTGTAAGTTGCAGTTGTAAGTTATTGACCAGAAACTAACCCACTGTGCAACTGACCTTGGTAGCCCATGGTGACAGTTCGTCCTTAGGAACACGGTGAGTGAATTATGGAATGCTACGACAGTGTTGAGTTATTTTAAAATGTTATACCAGACATAGTTGCATCACTCGCTTCTGAGAAAGGATGGACGAAATAGGAATGCTAGCCACCCTTTGTTTACTTGCTCCAGACTCCCATTGCTTTTCATGTGCAATATTCAGTCTGCTATATGAGATGATCAAAACTTTGAATGTCATTTTTAATATTTTACGTGAATTAAAGTGCTGATGTTACATAATCAGGTATGTTTCCACTTGAAGAGTTTGTATTTAAATGAAGTAAAAAGGGTTCTTTTATGAATAGACAGTTTCATTTAATCTACTAAGTAGAAAGAATTGTATTCCACCCAAAAGATTTCATTGGTAATCTTTCAAGGCTTCCTAAATTAAAATAAAAAATGAATAAAAACTGTAATTTGCCCAACTTGGATACGACAGAAGGTTTAAAGAGAACTGTATCCCAAACTAACTTTTTGGATGGAAATTTTTCTCGAAAACTTAATATTTCCAAAACGACTTACATTTTTTTTATTAAATTACCAAATTTTAAGATATTTTCATGAAAGTATCTTGAATTATTTCTGGGAATATCCTCTGAAGTCCTTCATTATGAATGATTTTTGCATAACCAGTACACCTTAAGAGGTAGACAAAATGTTGATAAAATATACCACCTCGTCAAACACACAGTTTCTCAGCATTATCTTTATTGGATTTAATATCCAAATGTTTATACTTTTCTCAATTATTGGCAAGTCTTTAGTCTTTTTGTTCCTCCTGGCCATTAAGAGAATGGAATTATAAATAAAAAAACGATCAGCTTTTAAAACATTTGAATATCACTTAAGCTACTGTGTCCATATCATCAGATACCTACAGAGAAGTATAGAGTAAAGGGTTGAAGGGTTTGGGATGTAGAGGATTTTCTTGAATGTGTAGAACTTCAAATATAAGTTTGGTATTTATTAGCCAATTCATTTGCCAGTTAGGTTGCTCTCTTACACATCGACTTTCTTATTCGCAGTCTAACATACATGGAACGTTTTCTAAAATGCCTTTTTTGCGTTCAGAATACCTAACATGATTTCTGGTGAAATAGTCATTGAAATTTAAAGTGAACTCGAATACCGTACTCATATTAATGATGCCTTATCAGAATTTCCTACAGTTATAGGTTCATAATAACTTTCTTTCAGATTGTGTTGCTTATTTTATCATTCGGATCATCAAGGTACTGATGATTTGAAAATAATATTTTTAAATTAAATTAACTGTTGCTAGCAAAAGAGTTCTGTTACTTTTGTAGCTTAAAGGTTTTGCGGTTTCTTGTTTACAATGTCCTTTACCTTTTATTGTATTCTTTCACCAGACTTTAATACGTTTTTAGAGCAGATATTACATTACCACCGGAGCTCTTTTGTCCGTAAGTATATATCCTGAATGAATACAGATTGCATCCTTAAATTTTTACCTCTTCTAATATCACAGGAAATTCTTAATTGCATTCACGAAATAAGCCCAACAAATAAGTGTTTTCGAAGTAGTTGTTACAGAAAAATAAATGGGATTCGTTTCGTTCATATGATTTACTCTGTCCATCATTTGTCAAACTATTATTATTACAAAAACTTATTCTTCCAGAAATGGTTTTATTACACAAAAGTTATGCAGAAGAGGACTCTAGAGGCTATTTCAAGAAAATTTAAATGCCCTTTATCTGTCATGAGAACTGGTATTTTAAGCAAAATCGTTAGTATTTTCTGAAAAAGTAAAGATAACGAAACGTTAACTATGTACAGGATAATTAAGTGGGACATTTTTATTTATTTATTTTTATTTAAACCTTAATGCATCTTTGGAAGATACAGGACGTAAATACCAAATTGTGAAGTTATCGGATTCTGTGTTTTTGAATTACGCAGTTCTCACTGTTACTTATTTATTTTGTAATTTACATCCTCCAACGTTAAGTCATATCGGACGATGAATGGAATGGGTGACATGATGCTCAAATGGGCCCAGTGTCCATGGAGCTTAGAGTTACCCAACATTCGTCTTTTAGGATAAGGGAAAACCCCGGAAAAACCTTATACAGGTAACTCACCCTGACCGAAATTTGAACTCGGGACCTCTTGAACGTGAGGTAGACATGCTACCATCTACGCTACCGAGGCGAGCAACGGAACTATGCATTTCTAAAAAAGTAATTTTATTAATTCAAATGTTTAATATTATTAGTAAGATCCAGGTATCGAATTTTTGAACTGAATAGCTTCCCTTATTTATTGTACGTATAATGAACGTTTTCAGAAAGAATAAGGAGGAATTATATGCTTAATTTTGAAAGCACCAACATTTTACCTTCATGAAAACAGTAGCAAATTACACCATTTTTGTACCAGAATCTCGTATGGTATCTTGCGTATGCCTGTCGTGATCAAATGTAATATTTTAACATAATCGGTTTTATGTTCGCCATGCTGTTACAGATGAGCGCAGGAAATTCATTTTGCCCGCTTACGATCCGATTGTACCATTAATCGGTTTTGTGGGCAAGGTAATTTTGGGAGGCCGTTAGATTTGGTGTACTCCTCCCTCCCCCTTTCTAATGGTTCAGTAATGGCATCACCCATTGAAGGTTACCTTCAATTTTTCTCTTTGTGGAACAATTTTTGGTACGTACAGCCCCATTTTATTATAATTGAGGCGCTTAGAACCACAAAGGCCTAAAGCACAACATCGTAGATTTTGAGATTTCAGCATGTATGCATAACTGGTGGTCAACCGCAGTAGCTGTGCTTTAGGCCCTCCTTGATTTAATGAAACATTCTTAAGGAGCTGTCTCACCGGCTTTTCCTGATATTCAGTTATATAAGGGCCCAAAGCATAAAGTATCAATTTGTTTGCTTTGCACTGTTCAGTTTATATCCAGTGTTGCCAACATAATTTACTCTTACATCATGTTCGCCAGTAGTACTTTTTAATGCAAATTTTTATTTTAACAAATATATATTTTTTTTCTCAAAACTATGTATGTTTTTTTAGCGCCTCAATTAGACTACCATCACAACTAAAGAGAAGCCAGCTCCTTCAATACCTGGAGTAGAGTTCGTTTTTTTAAAATTTACATTCTCCAGCGTTAAGTTATCGGACGATGAATGAAATGGGTGAAATTATGCTCTAATGAGCCCAGGGTCCATCGAACTTAGAGTTACCCGACATTCTCTTCTAGGATAAGGGAAAATCCCGGAAAAACCTTATACAGTTAACTCATCCTGACCGAGATTCGACCTCAGGAACTCTTGAACGTGACTCTACCGTGGCAGGTAGCGTCACTTCCATCCAATAATCAGAGACATGGAGTAAATCACGTGATGACAGCCGTTCTGTCAACTAATGTAATGACAGATTATCTGAGTGACTCGGAAATGTATTCTGTCGTGTAATGAAGGGAATAACTATCACTATTTAGTTGATTTATTTTTGTCATCCATATGTTATGCTTTTGTAAGGTATTATCAGGCATGGAAATTTTTAAGCATAAAGTCTCAACTATGGGAAGGAACTGTCATTGGACTATAGGCAGGAGTATCGTAATTTACCAGTACTTTGAGTTTGCAGTACTCAAACTTACTTTTGTCTACCTATCGGTCGGTGATGCATGACATATCCGCATCTTGTCAGCAGTGATACTCTGAAGGTCAAATAATAACGAAGGCTAAAGAACAAGATTAGAGTTCACCATTGCGCATTTCCAAGTGTATAATATACTGGTTTTTACCACAAACGTTTCAGCTTATTATAATTGTATTTTCTGTGGTATTTAAAAAGTCACACGTGATTTTTTGGCTCGTAAGGTTGTTACACTCGGCCTTTTAACACTTTTAAATTATTGTACACTAAAGTAACACAAATGTTTGTTATCGTATCGTTTATTTTCACAGCCCATTTACTAAACTCATCTTCCGGAAATACATCCTGCTAAATACAGCCTTAAACTTACTTCTACAAGTTCATGGAAATCCAGTAATGAAATGGAGGTTCAAGGACCTCGTAATAATAGGGGGAGGGGAGAGACAATATCTCTCACCCAAACACTTGAATCAATACAAGCGCTATATTTTTTCTTCACGGCAACCTGCTAAGAGATTAATCAAACATTTACGGCGTCTTTGGTTGTATAACTTGGGGTGCCTCCTGGCTGTTGTGTGTGTAATGCCAGGCTTGGAAGCAAACAAGGTCATCATCCCACCCTTGGGCTGGGGGGAGAGGTTTGAGAAAATTGTTCTATAGGTTAGCGTGGGAGTTCGCAAGCATGTTTCAGTCCTTTTCCAGCAGTTTTGATATTACATCTGTCAACCAGCAGAAAAGCATATTGTCTCAAATAATGAAGATTTAACGATCAGATGGTTAGAACAAACGTTTAAGTTATTTGAAGTTTTCATTATTTAAAAAGAAGTAGGGAAACTTTTACAGCAAAAAAAAAAAAAAAAAAAAAAAAAAAAAAAAACAGTGATTCATTAAATTCACAGGATCTTCTCCAGGAGCTATCGTCAGGTTCTACAAATCGTGCTTAGGAAAGCATTTTTATAATTACTCCACACTAACCGAGGAAAATGCTTTCAGAAATAGTTTTATTTCAAATGTACAAGAGGGGCAGATAAAACCGAATCGGAAGTCAGATGTTTAAAAACCGAAAAGATATGTGCTGTCCTAGTTCAAGACGTTGTGACAAAGAACTGCATTTGAACAGTTTAAAAAGTGACAACCAAATTCAAATCAATAAGTGATTAACGCCACAAAAGAAGTTATTTGAAATACAATTTTATTTTGAAAATATATATGTTTGTATAGTAGGTTTCTGTCATTTCTCTTATGGTTTATATAAAGTTCCTACAGAATGAGCACTTCCAGGCTATTCCCAGACAACTCAAGCTATACGTTCTATATATTTTGTTAGACAAATAAAAATGGTTAGTCATTTTTGCGAAAGTGATTAAAAGCTTTTGTTTTCAAGATAGTTTAGAACGGAAGATTTTTTTTTTTTTTTTTTTTTTTTTTTTAATTTTCGTGTCACATTTTTGGAAGATGCTCAATTTTAAACCTAAATAGGAAGTTTGGTAATTATTGGCCACTTAGTTTTTGAGTAAAGTCTGTTTAGCCAACGTGTGTGCAGTTCCCAGTAAGGGACCTCAAAGGACGGGACCTCCCCGCCCACTAATGACCGTCATAAATCTATCTCCACACTTCAGAAATGGAACACTGACGTTGGGGACCAATAGCAGCCCCCATTTGTTGAAAATGACAGTTGCATGTCTACTCCGCGTGGAGTCTCAGTTGCCAAATTTCCAACTTCCAGTTGTTCTGTTTCATTAGGTGCAAGACGGTGATGTTAAAATGTTGCAACATTGTAGAAAGGACCGTCAGGAGGAGGGTCCATGTTGTAAAACGATTATGAGGGTTTGTCAAAGAAAGCGGCCGCCGTGCACTTGCGTTGAGTAGACAGACTTTACAGCACACACCACACGCGCGCACGCCCACCTGCTTATTTTTGTGAACCTCTTCCTGAAATTTATGTATATTTGTTAGATAAGAGGGCTTCAAAACATATTCCGGATATAATAAATAAATAAATAAATAGCTCTGTCACACAGACATCAGAGAAAAAAACAAATGTATTTTGTGTCTCCACTGGGTACGTGTCAATATAAACGTACTAATTCTGTAAACTGGAGTTTGCCAGCTTTTTACGCATTGAAAGTTTAGAAATATTTTGAAAGTACAATATGTTCTCGTAACACAAAATCAAACCTTGTCGGAACACTAACTTTATCACTAGACACAGGAATGTCAGGGTGAACTGGCGGTAAGGAAAGTTAAAATACAGTAAAAGCTGTCTAAAATGGACTCCTTATATGCCGGAAACCTGGTAAAACGGAAAATATATTTCGGAAACTAGCTATTTCACATGTAAAATTGTCTTAAACCGGAATACTGCCTAAAGCGGAAAGTTTTTGTTTTTAATTTATGTCCTCTAACGTTAAGTCATATCGGACGACGAATGAAATGGGTGAAATGATGCTCAAATGAGTCCAGGGTTGGAGCGGTTCCCCTCCGTGTGGGTTGGATTTATATCACACGATGCGGTGACATATCTGAAGTAGGATTCGCCCCATCGTGAGATCTACGCCCCACATGCGTAAAAGTTTCGCGCTCCTTCGGTGTGGCGACGCGTGTAGAAGCCAAACCTTACCTTGATGTAGAAGCGATGAACCTTTCGTCTAAAAGCCGTGAAGATGATGTTCTCGAAGATTTCTATAAATCCTCTCTCCGGCAGCTGCGGCGAGCGATGAGATGTGAAATTTCTCAGTTGTAGTATCGATACAAAAGAGATTTCACTTTTGGGCAACTATGAAATAAAATAATTAATACCGTTTCACTTGGAATTATATTTCACGACATCATTTTCTTCTATGCATGCGACTTTTTCCACTGATGTATATAGCGCTTTACTGTATATTAATTTTCTCATTTTATTTAGAAATGATGCAACGGTTTTTTTTACTTAAATTATTTATCGTAGCGTCGCGTATTTGATGTATACTTTAAACGTTTAGATAGCCATGTTTACTTAATATGTCCATATATGTACTATCAGCTTCAGGGTCCATTGAGCTTAGAATTACCTGATATTCGTCAATCAAGATAAGGGAAAACCCCGGAAAAAACTTATACAGGTAACGCGCCCTGCCGAGATTCGACTCGGGACCCCTTGAACGTGAGGTAGACATGCTACCATCTACGCTAACGAGGCGGGCTTAAGTGGAAACGGAAATATTTTTCAGGAACCGTTTGCGTAAATCACCAGATTAAAACCGATAATTTTATGTTGTGGGTTACAACATACATACTTTAGAAAGTGCAATAGTATTGAGGGCTATTGTGCTTGCAGCGAATTTCTATGAAGCATAAAGTCATAAATTGTAATCTTTCGAAGAAAGGGGAAAACAAATCGTTAGCGCTCTCAACTCTCTTCCAACACTCATGGTAATGATACAACATGGTGTGTTCATTCTCAGTTTCTCTGTTGCAAGTGATCAGGTACGATTGGAAGAAAACTGTGAAATTTGTTGATTTTTAAAAACATAGTGTGCAAAAGTTAAGACATTATCACTGTAGGAAAAAATAAGGTAATTAAAGACTACGAAGAGAACAAACGTCAGCTAAAGAATTAACTGTGTAGTTTAAAGTGGAATAAATTCAGATTTATGAGATTTTGAAAAAATAAAAATTACAGACAAGTAGTTATAGGGAACAGCAGGGCTTATGAAGCGTATCACAAAATGTACATCATATGACGAGCCAAATATTGCTGTGTTCGAGTGTGTTAGTTACGCGCGCTAAAGGAATTCCCATTTCTGGAACACAGCTTCAGACTCAAGCGTTAGAGACCGCAAGAAAATTAGGCAAAGACAATTTCAGAGCTTTCAATGGATGCCTCGAGAGTTTCAAAACATCGCCGTAACAAGGTACAATTATTGTATGTAACTTGAAAATATAGTACATAATACATATAGTACTATATTTTATACTTTATTCCATATTAGTCTTTCGCAGTAAACCTGTGAGACTATTTCGTAGTTTCTTTGTATACAAACGTAACTCTGTAAAACATAAATAAACCTGTGTAAACGAAAAATAAAGGCCGGAACGATCGGATTCCGTTTTATAGCTTTACTGTACTTGCTTCTCAAGTAAGTCTTTGATAATTGTTTTATTTGAAGAAGTAGAAGGAAAAACTTATTTGAAAGCAGTGGAAGCTGGCAAAATAGTTACCCTTCTAAAATTTTTTATTTCAAAAATACAATTTCGTTTCAGCTAAAAGGTTTATGTTTTTGTTTCATCAAATTATTTCTAATGGGTATTGTTTAAGGAACAAGAAATTTCGGGGAAGTGTTAGGGACCCCTTAAGTACGGCCCTGACAGCCAACCTAAGCATAGGCATGTTAGTCAAAGATAACCTTAAAAAAGAAATAGCCCTCCTCTTTATGATGGGAGGGGGGGGGGTAGCATATCTGTGATATTCAAGCGGTTCTTAACTCAGGGGTAAGTTACCCGGTTAAGGATTTTTTTCCGGTGTTTTCGTCGGGTAACTCTAAGCTCTATGTATCCGGGTTCATTTCACCCGTTTGATTCATCAGGCACTTTTGACGAGGCAGAACGCTGCTAGTGTTTTTCCTGGTAAAGTTGGAAAGATCAGGTTGGTACTGATTTGCTGTGGTGCAGCTTGGCTGGAGGAACCAATGAGATAAGCAGTCTGGTGGAGTTGATTAACACATGCACGAGCTAAATTTGGGAAGGACTGTGCGCCTCGCTCATTAAGCATTGTAATGGATTCTGTCCGCTTCGTCATGCATGATTCGCCTAGTATCTACCAACGGAGGTTTTACCGAGGAAAGAAAGTGTGACTTTTTGGCTTGGTTGCGAAATGCTGTAATCCAGAAGGGAAATTTCATTCGTTGGGATTGTTCATTAAGGTAAATGACATTATCATACTAGAGGTCTCACCATCTGGCTTGAAAAGGATTCTTTTGTCGGTCAAACCCTCCGGAATTTTGTGCCTAAAGTAACAGAAGTTCATATGGCACCAGCTGGGAAGTTTTAAAGGAGTTAGAAATGCCGCGTTTCTGCAATTAAATCTGTATAATGATAATGATGATCTTCGACGATTATATCAAAGAACCCTTAATCCAAACTTACTCATTGATTCAGTAGCATTAAAGCCATAATGCATGTTCAGTATACATATTTTGCTAATTAGGATTTTTTTCTATTTACGTCCTTCAACGTTAAGTCATACCGGACAATTAAAATGGAACCGGGAGAAATGCTCAAATAAGCCCATCCATAGAGTTTAACGAGTTACCCGATATTCATCTTTCATCCAGATAGCTTATCCTGACCGAATTTCGATCTCGGTACGTAATATGCTATATTATTATTCTCATTATTAAATTTTGGACATCCATCATTATTCTAAGGATCAGACATTTGCACCACTACTTCCATGTGATATGCTTGCGCTAGCATGCCTTGATGTTCTCATAATTATAATCAATATCACGGTATTTTGTCTATCTTCCATATTCTCTGTCTTCAAGCTTCCATATGTTCTTGTAGCTTCTCGTGAATGTTCTCCAACTCTTCTTGCACTTCGTAAAACCGTCTCTTCTTGGGTCTGTCTCTTAATTTTCCCCTGGGACACAATCTGCCCTCTCCTCCTTCTCATATATCTATACCATAAAGTTGTTTTTCTTTGTCATATTTGATATGGTCTGCTTCACTGTTTGTTCCCGAATTATTGTTTTCTGAGTCTTTCCAATCTAGAAGTTATATTTGTTGTTCTCCAAAAATTCATTAGTTGTTAATAGTTTCCATTTCTCTGTTCTTTTTATGAACTACATTCTCGGACCATGTATTGCTTTGTAATTTATTGATTAGTAAATATTTTTTGCCTTTCCTTTTCGTGATAATCTTGTCCCTTCGTTTCCTATCGAGTGGAAATGTAGTTTTTTGTATAATTCCGTTCTGAATTTATTTTTCTAGTCCACCATGTTTATTAATCAGAATACGTAAATATTTAGTTTTTATTAATTACGGTAATAGCACAAGTGCTATTGATAAGGCATAAGAGCAAAAAGAAACAAAGGCGAATTTATAAAACACATGCAAAACAAAATGTAAAAATTGAGAATCAAATCAAATGGTTGTGACATCAGAAGATCGGGAATGAGGTGGACCTCAATAGACCTGTCTGAACAGGGCAATGGTTTTCAGGTAATTCCGCCGCAGAGGACTCTAGCTATACCGGCGCAGTCCTTAGTTTATGGGGAGATGTAAACAAAGCGGGAAAATGTATAACTCCGCCGGCGAATGTGATTGGAGGGAAGTAGCACTTTTACGTTAACATTAAATGAGGGAGTGTGTACACTGTAATGTATTTTTCCTTTTGTGCGAGAAAAGGTGACTGAATGCTTACAACAATTATCAAATATTTGTTGTTTTTTTTTTTCACATAACCTTACCTCATTTATAAATTAAAAATTAAGGCAGGATCTTTTTTCGGAATAAATAATAAAATAAATAAATAAATAAATAAATGCGTTTAGCCACTTTGGCAATTACTGGAAACTTTTACTGGCATGCAACTGAAAGAAAAAAATTTTACGTATCTAATTGGAATCTGACAATAGATGAATTTCTTAAACGACTTCTACTTCCGAATTTTCCTTTGATAATTTCTTCGCCACAACAATATATGTTCACGCTTAGCAATTATATTTTTTATGTTTCTGTTCAGAAATTCAAAACCTATGTTGCGAAGAATGATGGAAGCTTCTTTTTTAAATCTCGGCTAATCTTGATCATTGTTACATGAAGCACTTTTGTAATTGTTGGGGGCTCGTTTCTTTCAAAGAAACTGAATCTTGCGATGAATAGCAATTCTAACAAATTCATCATATTCAGCTTCCACAACTGGCTTCTTTCTTATTCTGTGTTTTCCAGAGTAGAAAGTTTTGAGTTTTCACAACCTTACTTCGAGTTGAGTTGAAACAGCGGTTTGTCTGCTGACAAACAACGTTCTTAATTGCCAAGGTTCGTTATTTTTCACACAACTTGCAAAACACCTTTCACCACCTTTTAACGGTTTCCACCTGAGATGTTTTTTACATATTGCACGGAAGCAGCCATGTTTAAAGTGACTTCTCTTTTAAACTGCGCAAGCGCAGTGTGCACCCTGATTAATACATACAAATTACATTTACATTTGTTACAAGGCTAAAACCAAAGATGTACACGTACACGTGCTTTTGTTTACATTGCCCCATAAACTAAGGACGACGCGGTATAGAGTAAAGAATGTTCCATGCTAAACTGCTCTTTATTCTGCTGGACGAGGGAAAAGGGAACGTTGTGCAGGTTGTGGAAGAAGTTTGTAGCCTGAGTCTGAATGAAGGGATAAATAGGGAGTAGTTGAACCTCCCAGTAAAGTTATGAATTGCAGACCAACCAGAGTGCGTCCACCGCTATATATAGGATCTTGTTTTGAAGAGACGGTGGAGCTTGAATTTTACTGGTATCTGCGCCACCCCACACTGGGCAGGCGTAGGTGAGGGGAATGTATTTGTAGTACTCTGTGCGTTTAATAATGAAGTTATTGAGAGCATGATGGGAGGGGGAACGACCTTTGAAAATCTGTTGCGCGTCCCCAGTCTTTATTTTTATACGTCCACAAATTAACGTTCATAAGTGAATCAGTGTCTGGACTGGTTAGTTGACAATATCTCCAATTTTAGAAATTGACGCCTTAAAATAAGTTATTGTTTAATGTTAAATCTAGTTAATCACTCTTATACACGTATATTGTTTGTCAAGCCTGCCTTGTCACATTCTGAAATCAATTTCCTTGTCAGGAGGTCTATATGCTCATAACCTTGTATCATTTTCACTTGGCTATTTATATGTTACGTCCTGCGCCGTGGCGTAGCGGGCTTGGTCCCTAGCCACGGAAAGCGGCCCGGGTTCGATCCCACCCATGGGGTGCGGATTTTAGGTCCCGGGTATGGGACCGGTGTCCACTTAGCATCGTGAGGAAAGTGAGGAACTTACGCTAGGTAAGCGGCCCTGGTCCCGAAAACCAACATTCGGCTGACCACATCTCCTCCCCGTATCGGTTGGATGATCGCCCACCTGTACCGTGCGTAAGTGGGCGTGAGGCCGACAGTCGGGTTGGTAGGCCTTGCAAAAATGTAATGTTTACATTACTTACACATATTTTCACATACACAAAATAGGCTCGTATTTGCAGCCTTAGTACACTATTCTGATACAAACTGTACTCCGTTACAGTATATGAGAACGTGCATTTTTGAGTGTGAAAAAGCGAACTTTCTTTTTTTCATTAATGCTTTTAGTGCGAAAAAGTTCATTCAGCATCGTATCTAAATACTACTGTCTGTTAATGAAAATCCTTCAAAGAGGAATATGTCGCTTTTTTTCGGAAGATACAACCGCCTTCTCGTTTTGGTTTATGCTGTTTGCAGACACGCACACAAGTGTATTTTCATAGATCGACCTTGCTCTAAAAAGACTTCTAATAGATATATCAAAATGTATATTATAGATCACAAAGCGCGTATTCGTCATGCACCGTGGCTTAGTGAACTAGAACGCTGTGCTTAGGTTTCCTGCCGTGGAATGCGCCAGGGATCGATTCCCACCTCAAGAAGGGGTGCGGATTTTAAGTCCCGAATAAAGGACCGGTGCCCACTCTACATGAAGAAATTGACTAGCGAACACTGGTCTAGAAAGTGAACTTTCCGGCTGGAGGTGCCGAGATGCTGTGCCTGTCTCTTCCCTGCGTAAGTGAGCGTGAGGTCGGCAGTCAATGATGTGTATATAATGGCGGTCAACTACGAGGTCATCAGCGCCCTTAAAAACTATAACATGGCAATAACCAGAGATAAATAGAACTATAAATTACAGAAAATCAAAATAAAATGGCAAATAAAATAAACTTGTACAATTAGGTGGGGAACAATGGAAAACTATAAATAACAATTACTAAAATTCCAAAAGGCATAAAAAGCCGTTGTTTTTATTAAATTCTGCAACACATGAAAAAACAATTTTAAAACTACCTGCCCAGCGGCGGTCGAATCAATTTGTTTCTGTTTTTCGACAATGGGTCGATGCTCTTTTCAGTAGGTTTATCCTACTTTTTTTTCCCCACTGTCATTCTAGTAGAAAGGGCCGGCAGTCGGGTTAGCAGCTTGAGTCCCACTTTACATAGGTTACGTTAAACATGTATTCCCAGTGAAATGAAATTTTGTTATGTTATGCAGTATCTTCTCGACCTGCTATGTAGAAAAAAGAATAAGCTTGCGTAAGAACACTTTGTATAAACAATGTATTGCAAAGTAGAGTGAGTAGTATAGTATACTTATATTTTAAAGCAGAAACGACGTCTCCACAACTTTCAACAAAAAGGAGTCAAAACAATCATTCGCCTTGTTATGTAATCTCCTTTTAGCAACTATGTAAGAAGTACTGAGATTGTTTACAAAACACATAATATTACGCTCAACTCGTATAATTTTGAAGTATGCGAGGCAGGATGCAGATAATAGTGAGAGGTTGAATTGTTTACACATCCGGCCGTTTCTAATGATGATGAGACGCGCACATGAAATTTTTCTAGTGGTCGGTAGTAACAGCGGACCGGAAAGGCCTTGAATGTGTAATCCTCAACCTACTCGGGAGAATTCAACCTGCCTTGAACCCAAAGCCAGCCAACCATCAGGGTATAAAAAAGGACGATCGGCTCAAGGTGCTTCGATAATAGGACGTATGGAAGTGTGTTCATATTTTACTTACATGCCCCTAAACATGTCCACTGTTTAGGCAATTCCGTTTTTGTTTTAGTGAAATATGTTTTAAACCGCTCCTGCCCACTTTTTCACTAGTTATTAAGAATGAAGATGACTTAAGAGGTAATTCCCAGGATATTTGTATCATCTGCCACAAAAGTAACTTTAAACAAAACTTCGGTGGCTCCGTAGCTCAGTCGGTAGAGCACCTGCCTGCCGTACAAGGTGTTCCGGGTTCGATTCCCGGCTGAAGGTGTGCATTTTTCTCCAACCAAGGGATTCCCCAACTTCCCCTGAGTCTGGAAGTATGAATGAGAGTGCGAATGTGTGCGTGATCTAAAGAAGGAAAAAGGAAAGATATCCTAAGTACCACAAATCCAACGTCTACGTCCACATCATCGCGATATGTAACAAAGGAGAACGGCTGCCGATAGGACCATTGCAGTCAAAGGTGGGGTATAAAATTAGTCATTTTTAGGGAAATAAACATAAGCGGAACACTTTCCATGTAAGAATTAGTTTGGGATGGTGGATTTTCTTGAAAATCTTCCTGTCATAGCCGTAAAAGATGCTACCTAAATACAAAATTTGGGTTTCAGTTTTTTTAAGTAATGCTACCCCTGCTATTTCTTTCTTTCTTTCTTTCTTTCTTTCTTTCTTTCTTTCTTTCTTTCTTTCTTTCTTTTTTTCTTTCTTTCTTTCTCTCTCACACACACGCTCAAATATGAGCCTTTTTAAAATGATTTCTTTATATTCAGGGAGTCCAAAGTATGCATTTCGTGAAATCTCCATATCGAATGTTAAGGTGGAATGTAATAGACCCCTATTTGCCTTACCTAGAAAAAGTAAAAATGAGTTGCATTCACTTTATGGTGCATTATGAGACAACGAAGACGAAAATAAGAGTAGGTCCTTTCCCTCCACAAAATGTTGAATACATTTTAATAACTCGCAAAGAAATAAGTCATTAAGCAGCTGTCTAGCGAATGTCAAATAAACAGTGTTCTGTTTACGGCGTTGCGACAGAAAAGTTATTGGCTAATGATGCAAACACCTGTCGTCCTTATATTGGCTGTAGTGAATTATGTAGTTCTTTGTGTACTACGTACTGAGACTAGCTGCAATATTCCTTACTGACATAATACAGCGATTAATGCCAACACTTATTATTGATTCAGTAATGATGGGCTTATGGTAGCAGTGCATAATTCCACTTCTCGGGCGGGTTATCACAATTGTTTGGTCTTTTAACTGGTTACATTTTGGATGAAGTAATTGTGGAGCTTATTAGTTTTGCACCCAACTGATCACCATTGGTTGTGTAACTGCGTAGAGCTTTTGTAGGTGGATCCTATGTAGGTAAACGAGTTGCATCCTCTTTCTCGTTTCACGTAATACCCTGTCTGGTGGGAAGGTATCCATATCACAGTGAGTACTTGTCCAGCTTAGAGTGATGCTGAGCCTTCAACGACGTCATTAGTCGAGTGCATATTTTGTAGAGCTCTTATAGCAGCTGAACAAGCAATGGCAGTTTATGTTGAAATGTGTGATCAGGCCACTACATCCATTGCCCTCTTCTCTCTCGTAGTAATTTATGTCTTCCCACGTTAAGTCATGTCGAACAACGAATGAAATGGTTGAAAAGAAGCTCAAATGAGTACAGGGTCCCTAGAGCATTCATATTTCAGGATAAGGGAAAACCTCATCGAGATAAGTCGCCTTGACCAGAGATTCGAACTGGGACCTCTTGAACGTCTGGGAGACACGCTACCATCTACGCCACAGGGGCGGGGCTCCCTTTTCTTTAGAAACCGTGTATGAAGACACAGAAACGATTTGGATGTTTTCCAACCTTTCCCTTAAAGTTAGAAAATTGCTGGATTGAATTTTACTTTCCGGTGTGCGTTTAGGTCCATATGAAGGGAAGTTTTATTTCTTCATACCAGTTAATTCAATTTCCTTTGTCTTGCGAACAACTTCTAAATAAATTTTTTGAGGTGTCTCTTTATTCCAATATAGAAAGGTATAGTATTTGTTCCTCGGGGAACAAATGTTATGATCGTGAAGATATGTTGGGAAAACAATACATTCAAGAGTTTGGTGTTGTTCTCTTGAGGATTTTACTTCTTTAAAGTTCTGCATTTAACAACGGAACCTAAAAGTTTAATGTATCATTTCCTTATTTTACAGTTTTAGTTAAATAGGCTTGTGCCTCTAATGAGACACAGTTGCTTATTAACTAAATTAGTGTTAGGAAGATTATCTGTTTTTTGTGTAATTTACGTCCTCCAACGTTAAGTCATATCGGACGTTGAATGGAATGGGTGAAATGATGCTCAAGTGAGTCCGAGGTCCATAGAGCTTAGAGTTACCCGACATTCGTCTTTCTGGATAAGGGAAAACCCCGGAAAAACCTTATCCAGGTAACTCGCCCTGACCGAGATTCGAACTCGGGACCTCTTGAACGTGAGGCAGACACTCTACTACCACGCTACCGAGGCGGGCTGGATTTATTAAGCCGAGTAACTCAAATCCCTCCTAAATTTCGTTCGGGACCCCGAGATCACCACTCTCTTACCTAACTTAGGCCCCTTGGGCCTAAGGGCATGGATAAATATACTGAGTTGTTTTCTGTGGTTGTCGAGTGGTCTTCATTGATGGACTCCTTCAAAATTTACTCGTACAACTGGTAATCTAAAATTCCCCATGCACTGAAAATTTATAATTTCTTGCGCGGTTGAAGGATATAACTATTTGATCAATATTTTGCCCACCGTCGCATCAGAAATAACATTCCGTGTGTACACTACATTAAAAATAACGTGTATTGTACACGATGGAAGTAATCGATCTCCTGGCTGTTTGTTCAGGACTCCAGTTTGTAATCTTTCGGATCTGTTTTCTATGTTTCTAGTGTGCTTTCCGAGGGTTTTTCAGCAAATATATGACAACGCAGCATCAGCATATCTGTTTCTTTGTGTACTTAGTTCCCAGAACCTACAATCATGCTTCAAACAGAAGCAGGTAGATTTTCTGAAACTGTGCTTTGGAGTTGCCTTTACCTCGAAAGGCTCCCAGTAAACATTCCAGTTACCTGCAAACAGACACGCACAGTTTTTCAAATCTTTCACTGCCCCATAAGCCCGAAATGAAAATGTATGAGGAAGGGTCTATTGAAGCACTATGGCCTCCTGTGTCCTGTATGGTGTAGCTTCACAAATTACCGCATCCATCGAGATACAAAAAATTAGATTTCAACCAACGATTTGATATCTTCAAATTTTTATGGGGAAACAAAAGTAAACTTTGTCAGTACAAGCCAGATTGAACATGTGTAATCTGTGAAATTAGCTTTGCTGATAATTCCAGCAGTATTTCAAGAATTAACACATCCTATAATAAGTTCTTCCCAAATTTTTTATTTAAAAGCTACTTCTATAACATTTGTTTAACTTATTCAAAACTACAAAATGTATCGAATTGCACAGATTTTTTTATTTAAGCAGGCGTATGAGTCTTAGATGTGTGATGTATTGTTTTTAATATAAATAATAGGATGTGGTTTAAGAGACACTCAGGTACATATAAATTCAACTTCTTCTCTTCTAGCTCTACAGCCCTTGATGAGCTGCCTCCTGCACGATCGTTCTCCACACATCTCTATCATCAACTTTACATTTCCACCCTGTAATTCCAATCTTCTTTTCCTTCTACTAGAAAGCAACCTTCCCTTCAATATTATTTTTTGGGATTCTGTCTTCTGTCATTCTTTCAATATGCCCCAGCCATCTTATTCGTTGTGCCTTTATACACCTCACAGCATCTTGGTTGTTTATTAATTCATCTAACTCATAGTTGTACCTAACTCTCCATTGTTCTTTATCCTTTACTGGTCCAAAAATTCTTCACATTATTTTTTTTTTCAAATCTTCGTAGCATTATATAAATTCAGCAGTACCCAGAATTAAGAAAGAAAAAAGAATGCATTGTTTACACACATTGCACCTCAAGTGACAGTGAAGTGTTTTGAGGGTAAATGGTTAATCCTTCTCTCATCATTTCTCAGTAATATATACTTAACACATACATACTTCATCTATGACCAAATGTTGCAACAGAAGGAAAATTCTGCCAAGTTTTTAGAACCACGTGGCATGAACATTAAGTGGTATACGTATACGATTTCTTTCTATTCTTGATTACATTTTGTAATACATTTGTCACAATGACTGTTGTTAGAAATACATTCTCTTGTCCAGAATTTTAAGGTTCATATCGAAGATACAAGGTGTCTGCTTAGCGCGAATTCATTGCATCATTCAGTCAAGAGTGGGACACGTGGTCATACATTTTAGTGGGAGTTAGTCATCTCTTCAAGGAAATCTTAGGCCACAGGGGCTCAGTCATTGTAAATACATAGTCACATGCATCCGTCCATAATTTGCATTAAGAGGTGATTTTTTTTTTTTTTTTTTTTTTTTTTTTTTGAGTTTACAGAAATGTCACTGCACCCTAGCTAGATATGAGCAATTAAATAATACTGAAAAGTTATAGTGAAATATTAATTAAAGACTAATTTGGTGGAGAATTTATTTACAGTGCAGCGAACAGTTAATTATAAGCGTCATATTAGAGGGTCGTAATTTGTAAGCCATGTTTGAGTTACAGCAAAACCTGAATGTGTAGACACATGGCATTCCATAATCTTTTCGTGTGTACTATACATGAAGCCTTGTTTTATTCATACTAAGATAAACAGCCATAAATACCTACATAGAAATAGTTTCGTGAGGCAATTTTAGTAATAGTGGTCAATAAAAGGAAGTAAATTAATCCAGTGAGCTCATAAGAAATAAAAGAATGGCGAATATGGAACTTTAAGGTAGCACAAGGAAAATACCATTTGCTATGGAAATCGTTGACTTAAGTATAGCTGTGAACACATTTTGTTGCAGTAAGGTTATCTCTGTTTTATGTTAGTGGATTACTGAAGTTTAGTGAAAATACTCGACTTTATCTTGTTTCTAACTTAGTTTTTCAAAGAACTGCTATCGCACCTGAATCGCAATATTACTTGAAAAAAATGTATCGCACAAAATATACTCTTTAATTTTTTTAAAAATTATTCTACGGCGTACTTTAATTATGGAAGATAGTGCATTCCCTCCAAAAATTAATCTGAACACAGAATAAAAAAGAAGCTTTTTAATAAAAAGGTCAGTGTCGCGTGGATGCGTTTATACGTGCTCGCTCGCCAGTGTCTCAGTGATCATCATAACCACTATTACAGTGAATATTCTGATGCTGAATTGTGTATAACCATACAGTTTTGTAATAAAAAAATAACATCATCTGCATTTTTATCTACGTAAGGAACTGGAATATATTTATGGAAAAAAATTACCACCGTTCCTCTCGTATGGCTTCGCATTCTCAATTGAGGGAGGGGAGATAATCCAACTGTTAAAAACAGTAGAAGCCGGAAGCAAAGAGAGGAAGTAGGAAAAGAAGAGGGGGGGTATTAAAAGTGAAGAGCAGGAGGGTGGACTTAAAACACCTGCTAAGGTAGGGGTCAGTCACGTGTTGCATGCAAGCAACCGACGCGACGCCAACCTAAAATAGTTGAGTTAACGTTTTTTTCCCTCAAGGTACAGCGGTTGTCGTTCATTGTACTCAACACTTGACAATAATTGGGCTGCATTGTTTCGCGTAGTGCTTGCCTGCCTTTCGGCCCTTTCGTTAAAAGGATGTACTCGTGCAACGCGCTACCAAACACCTTAGGTTCGAATCCCGGAATTTTGAACGCTTGAATACTAGCGGTGTTTCAGAAAACCTGACATTTTGAGAAACTTGACCCAATTAACCATAGTTTTAAGTTATATTCATATGGGATTTTATTGTATGAGTTCGTGGAGTAAATTCCTGAATTGCCCGCCTCGGTAGCGTAGATGGTAGCGTGTCTGCCTCACGTTCAAGAGGTCCCGAGTTCGAATCTCGGTCAGGGTGAGCTACCTGGATAACGTTTTTCTGGGGTTTTCCCTTATCCTTCAAGATGAATGTCGGTAACTCTAAGCTCCATGGACCCTGGACTCATTTGAGCATCATTTCACCCAATACATTCACCGTCCGACATGACTTAACTTTGGAGGACGTAAATTACACACACAAAAAAGAGCACCTGAAAAGTACAAAATCAATACGACTGCAAGAAAATAATTTTCAGCACAAAATCACCGCGGTTCCAAACCCATGCTCTAAATTTTCAAGTTTTCCCCCCCTCTCTCTTCATTTTCGTCCTCCAACGTTAAGTCATATCGGACGATGAATGGAATGGGTGAAATGACGTGCCCAAATGATCCCATGGTCCATAGATCTTAAGAGTTACCCGACATTCGTCTTTCAGGATAAGGGAAAACCCCGGAAAAACCTTATCCAGGTAACTCACCCTGACCGAGATTCGAACTCGGGACCTCTTGAACGTGAGGCAGATACGCTACCACCACGCTACCGAGGCGGGCATTTTTTTTCAGATTTGACTATTCTATTCCAAAAGAGGCTAAAAAAAGCCATACAAAATCATAACTTTTGCAGCATTTTTCTGTGATTTATTATAGACCTCTTTGTTGGTCTTCATTCCGCTTAATTTGCTGTTACTTGATTCCAAATCGGGAGTGTGTTGCATATTCTAATCCAATGACTCAAGAAAAGCTCCCCCTTTCATCTTCCATGCGAAAGCAATTTTTTGAATGGCTAAGTTTAGAACTTCATTATATCTTTTGTTTCATACGCTGTACCATTCGAATTGCTGGGTTGTCAGAATCATTACACAATGAAAATCTTTGACATAACTTTTAGTTGAGATAATTTGATTCACAGTGCCTAGAAAATTAAAAGCAGCTCAAAATCACTTTCATGTATAATGAGGACCACATCTTCGAGATAGAAAACATCTGATGTTAAAAAATGAATATCCTGCTAAGAAATGGCCATTTCCTCTAGTATATCGAAATAATCCAACTATTATAAACACTCCATATAAAATTGCATTTATTTCCCTGGAACTTTCATCAGTAATTTTCGAAACATCATTTCCATGACAGTTTTTCTTCTCAAGAAACTGCTTACGCGCGAAGTCCAAGAGCATTTATAATTAAAACGTGTTGCACCACATTGTGTCAATTACGGCTTCACATTTCAGAACATTCATATAATAAAATTATTATTGTGTTCACGGTTGCGTTACTGAAGCGCGCGCGCTCTGCCAGGCATCGTTTCCGATAGCGTCTTTTCTAGTGACTTTCTAGTGACTTTTAGCGTCTTTTCTCCGCAATGGATCCTTGGTGAGGATCTTAGGTGGGTGACGTTGGATGTGTTCATATTGTAAGCGTTAGGGACCCCGTCCATGGTTATGCCTGATCGCCCTTTGAATCTCTCTCCTCATCCTTCCCTCTTAGCGACACAGAGTCTGCTGGTCCACATACTCAACTATATACCTCGGTAATGCGGGAACCCCTCCATCATCTGTCTAAAATACCTTTAACTTTCCCTTTAAGGACACACAATCATTTGTTTCGCTTTTATTGTCTGGTATCAAAAGGAATGATAGCATTGTCACATGTTTTCTGACTGCATTTATTTACCACTATTCTCTTTATTAGTATTTTACATTTAGTCAACCATGAAAGAATAATAAGAGGAAACAATCAGTTGTTTTTCTCCTTTTCGTCCTCTTGTTTTATTTCATAGTAGGCATGTTTCATGTCCACATGGTTTCATTTTCGTATCTCAATATTTAATTAAACTTATTGAACAATATATTCATTATTCGTAATTTTTGTTGGTTAAATAATTTCTATTTCTTTGTTTCAGGTAATGCATACCCTAATGAGCTTCATGAAGATGCTACATTGTTGGTTTAAGAGTATATCAACAATATGCAGTGTGGTATGTACAGAAAATGAACCATTGCAGTAAGGCATTAATTAGCATGCACACCAGAAGAATCTACTCTTATTTTCTCTCAGACAAGTGCTGCTCACATTATAATCGTACACAGCAGTGTTCAGCAGCTCTCTTTTAATTCTTACATCATAGTCATGGTTAATGTGTCTATATATTTGCATTATGTGACCCATCTTATTTATCATTTTATACCACTTTCCATCCCAAATCATTTTTGTCAGTTTTGACTTTTTCTTTCACGTTGTGCGTTTATTTAGTAATTTTCTTGCATTTACAGTATATAAATATGTTTGGATTGAATAAAAATAACTTTTCAGATATTAGAAATTCGACTATTCGACAGAGAAAAGGTGTTTCAACTTTTACTGACGTTCTTGGTGGACAAATGATTCCACGTTTAAGTCTGGGATGGGTTGATTGTGCACAGATCTTTAACACACAAAGTTATGTCCGAACTAAGGATGAGAGAGGTAGTAAGTACGTACAATCAGATTGCCATGTCTCTCTGTGGTGTATTATGCAATGAAATCTTCATTTAATGAACTTTCTATAATCTGGGAAGTCTAGAGCAAATGTTATGGTTTCGTAAAACCTGCTTCAAAAACTATTTTATTTATATGTTTTTTTTTGTGATTCTTCACACACGAGTATGGCTAAACATATATTTTGGATTGACTGTAGTGTAGTGATTAGCATACTAGCTTTCAACTCCTGAGGCCCAGGGTTCAGTTTCCTAATGGAGGGCGGAAATTTTTCTTTAGACAGAATTTTTCTCCTGGTGTCTGGAAGTATGAATGAGATAGTTCATTTATTGTGAATTTAATGCAATTGACGCAAGTAACTTCGGTAAAAGAAAGAATGAAATAATGTTCTGAGTTATCTCCTCATTGTCCTCAATTTTTGTGCACTTGGTAAGTGGACATGCATAATTTATAACTTTTTCTGCACACAACGGTAACAAATTACACCAATCTCACTTTTTAAGTCTTTTGTAATTATTGTTTTAAAAATCGCCATATTTTGTGATCATAAAAATGAGTCATTTTGTTAATTTTTCAAACACATTTAAGTCTTCGCTAACCGCCTTTTCGGGGATGACATTGGCGAACCATAGAGAGGATGTTTCTATCCCGCAACTCGTACTAGATTCGTCCGTAAGTTTTACTGGAGAGCGGCAGGGCTCTTCCAGTCATGTCTGATCATTTTTCATTTTTCGTTTTAAGTTGCCGGATCTGGAGTGCCCCTTATCTTCGGACCTCAGCTTTTCTTTCTCACATACTGAGCATGAAAATTCCTGCAGCAAACTCAGAACGCGCCACCCTTCGACGGTTGAGTTGAGCATTGAAATTTTAAAGTAGGGGGTGCTTGGTCATAAGCTGTCAAGTTCCGTGGTGTGTGATGGAATTCGTTTATGGCGGATGCCAAGATTACGTCATTCAGTTCTACCTCTCTTCGTTGCGTGGTTTGAAATTTCCAGGGAGGACGCCATTTTCGCATCCTGCCCACCGCTGGGAAATGGCTGGCCTTTAGGTTCTATGCTGCGTGGAAATTGCTTGTATTTCCTTTGGAAACGCCTGCTGTAATAATAGTAATAATAATAATAATAATAATAATAATAATAATAATAATAATAATAATAATAATAATAATAATAATAATAATAATAATAATAATAATAATAATAATAATAATAATAATAATAATAATAATAATAATAATAATAATAATAATAATAATAATAAATCCGTATCTTATGAGAATGAACTTAAAAACACGTAAGTATTCATTGTAGCTCTAAAACTTCAGGAAACTGTCGTGAATAAGCTGGAAGTTTGTGTAGTGTCGTAAGATATACATTTTGTTGTGATAATGCAAACTTTTGTTAAATACATTTCAACAAAACCTCGTTGATCCGGGCCAATTGGGGCTTAATGTTGTCCGGATTATCAAAAGTCAGGATTAAGTGAAATAAACACCATAGAGAAAAATTGTGAGTGAAATTAGAGTATATACTGTATAATTTTATTAGAACGTAAGATATAATAGGCCCACATGATTTAATTACAGAATCTTTGTTTGATTTGAAGAAACTATCTGTGGATTATCACACATCGCGTTCACAAGGATCACGAAGGCTCCTCATGTGATGGTAGTGTGCGGAAATCTGCTTGTCAGTTTTGTAGACGAAGTCTGTTACACAATTCAAATGCTGCTTAACCTCACTTAATTTTACTTTCGATTTTCCGAAATCAGCATCCTCAGCCTACGAGTGTGCATAGCATTGCTTACACTTTCAACAGTTTCTTCATCAGTCATGATGTGATACCTGGATCATCTTTAGCTCCGTCAAGCCAGTCTTCGATCTCGTCTATTGTGACTGCTTTCTCGCCACTCCCAGCCAGTGTTTGATGAAAGTCATTTAGTTCAATTGTATTAGTGTCTAATTCAACACTGTCATCATAAAGTTTCTGTCACGCGTTGGTTGCTGTTTACTGCACTTGCAAAATTGAAAATTATTAATGACTAAAAAAGATAAGTCAACTAAGCCTTTGGACAAGAATTGCAAGGCCGATCGTGGGTATAATACATCAAGGGTGTGGGAAGGAGGACAGCCTAATGTACCATTGTCACTAATGTATTTCTGGTATTCCCAAGAAATTCCTATTCAGTCTGTGCAAAAATTAAAATGGACAATCTCCTTAAGTTTTGTTGACATTTGTTAAAAGCAATTAACTGTAGAATAAACGGACCCATCAACACCTGTAATTTTAAAAAAAATAACTATCATTCTGATCAGTTATTGTTTCATGGCCAAAGAATATAACTAGGCAATGCAGCATTTCCAAAGGAGGGAGGAGGTTAAGGAGGTCGATCGTTCCACCTATGTTTCAAATTCTTTTGTGTGCAGATCATGAGTTTTCATCCGTTATTAGGCATCATCGGAACTTAGGGAAATCAGCATTGTAATAGCTAAAAGAGGGAGTAAACATAAAAGTTCCGTATACTATTGTCATTTATTTGGTGTATGGTGGCGTAAAATGTGTGTTTCAAATGTTTCGCGTAGTCTCTGTTATTAAAAGCGGTCCTTATCCAAGAACTAACCAGTCCTCGTTGTAACAGAAATGTGTGCAGTGTTGTTTAGGGACGAAGTTAGAATTGCAGATCCTCCTACTTGTTCGACCGCAGTTATCAAGAAGTCTGCATGATATTTGCCAGCACTAAGTTACCCTCATGAAAGTGTGTATGTGTATGGATCCAAACCGCAGGAATTTTAATGTCGGTCGAATGGAGGAGGCTATCTGACGTAACGTCCCCTGGCGGGCAACCGTAGCGGTCACTTGGTCTACCGCAGCACAGACAGTAACTATACAATATGAATGTAATTGCCTCAGGGAGAACCAGTCGGTCAGCCATATTCGGCTGCCGAGCTGGCTGAGGATTTTTATCTTTCTGCGGAAGTATTGATCCTACTAGTCCTCGAACCAAGAAATATGCACATTATTGCACTGGGTTCTAGAGCAAGGTGACTCAGTTATAAAAGCCACATCTCCCAAGCAGTTCTTTCCAGTATGCTGAAATAGTTTTCTCCCGATATTTCTATTCGTTTGATATTATGCATTTTCTTCACGAATATTGGATCTCTTTAAAGCATCTTTCTTTACCTTTAAATCGGTGAAACAAGACACATATTTTAGATAGAGTAGGATGTGTCTTTGAGAACCAGGAGAAACTATGACAATACAAGAAGTGGCATGTTACTGTTTTTGGACGTTATTGAACGATAGAAACATTTAGGTGAAAATAAAATTAATAACTATTATTGTCAGCTTTCTAAAGGAGTATTCAGGTGCACGCACCTACTAGTACGTAGTTTTAACCAAGCCAGTGATCATCTGAAGATGAGGTGGCTGCTTGCATCGAAATGTTAGCTAATAATGCGGATTAAACACGATAAAACATTAACTACTTCACATTATGCAAAATGCATGGAATGCAGAGATTCTAACTTTCACATATGAAGTGGAAAAGAAAAAAAACCATACAAACATGTGAGAGGTGTACGTTTTTTGTGCCTTTTGTATTTTTTGTGTCTACTGACAAGGGAACTATCAGTGTACTCACGCCGCTATGCTTCTGAAAATTTGATGGTGTAATACCTGCTGTATATACAATATGTGTACCAAAAATCTGCTAAGAAGTAGAACCGCAACTCCCAAAATTGAAGCCTGAAAAGTGCTGCATGCGTTGCAAGTAGCTACTGGACATCCCTCGTCAGCTCGGTGTAGGGTTTCAGCAGATCAGCAGAAGATGCGAGTCGCCCAGGTGTTTGCTGCCGAGCACCTAGTCGCTTAGTGCGGCTTTATCTGGGCAGTATAAAAGAATTGTGTCGCAGGTGGTTTTACGCCTGCGAGATCTGAGGCATGGCCGCAGACAGCTGGCTAGCATGGCTCCAACGTGCACAGAATAGAGGACTCAGGTCTATATATTCTGTGGGATGTTATTTTCCTACCAGGTTGCTTCACGAGGCCTCGAGTCTTCCATACGTGGAGGATGAAATTAGGCGCCGGGCATCAATATTATAAGCAAGTTTACCCAACCACAGAAGCGCCCTTGTCAGATCCTTGGGAGATTATGACCCCACTAGACGCCGTTCTAGACAGCACCGGTTACCCCGCATGGCTTGCGGGCATCCGAGATAACCCAGTAGCTAATCCGAACAGCAGCTCCTTCCAAGCTGCTTGGCATCAAAATTATTTCCCCAAAGTAAAAACAAGGGGTACAAGGTGTTGCATCCTGTCCTTCAACTCCTAGGTACATATTGTAACCTCATAAATAACACCATTCAAAAAACCCTCATTTCACCCTACAACATCCCGAAATCTACCTTACCTGCGGTAAAAAACCCTTAACGGGTGGGCACGCAGCAAAAACCTTCTGGCTATATACAGCCAGCCAGCACCACATGGCATGGTTGTCTTGGGCAGTGGTATATCCAGCCATGTGAGGGCGCAATTGCCCAGGGGGGGTGCCCCCAGTGCTGGCTGCGCTCTTCCGCCTGCCTGAGAGGCATAAGCACAGCCTGCTTGGCAGGCTTTGCCCGCCTCGGTAGCGTAGATGGTAGCATGTCTGCCTCACGTTCAAGAGATCTCGAGTTAGAATCTTGGTCAGGGTGAGTTACCTGGATAATATTTTTCCGGGGTTTTCCCTTAACCTGAAAGACGAATGTAGGGGTAACTCTAAGCTCCATGGACCCCGGACGCATTGAGCATCATTTCACCCATTTCATTCATCGTCCGATATGACTGAGGACGCAAATGAAAAAAAAAATGACATGCTAGAGGGAAGGGAACTAATGTTAAGGTATGGGTTTTATGAAGCCCATTTCTAGGCTTGGGGGTACAAAGTCAGGGAAAATGGCGCTGCTCAGTTTAGTTGCCCAAAGCGTCTTTGGCAGCCGGTAAGTTGGTCTGCGGCGAGGAACCGTATGGTCGTACCGGCCTAAGGTATTCACCAGGTTATTGGGGTGGGAGCCTAGCTTATTGTAGATGGGACGGGAATCTACGTCCAGTAACGTAGATAATTCGCAGAGCCCTGTTCTGGACGCGCCGCAGTCTGCGAATAGTGGTGGGAGCCGTTGATCCCCAGACTTCGCAGCCGAATCAGGGATGGGAGGGTTTGGGAACGGCGCTCCTTACATATGCTATGTGTAGACCGCTGCCCGCCAGGGGAAACAATCCCTTCCGTACAACGCTTTGCTATTGTACATATGTGTTGCTACGTATTTTTGGAAACATTTATAAACAATTTTATACAAATTAATATTTATTAATAATACAAATGGAAACGTTGATAAAATTCCTGTTCACCCCCATTTAACATTTAAAGGCATCTGACGTTTTCTTTTTCATTTGTTTGAACTCTCACATTCGTTACCGAATACTTACATATAACAATATAGAGCACGAAGTAAACACCGTTTTGTAAGAAGTGTTCTTGCACTGCTAGGCTCGTAAGAATTCTCTTAAAATCAAAACATAAATGTTATATAATATTAGAATCATTATACGTATATAATAAAATGACAAAGGTTCCATATCTTTAATGGGTGCTAAGTGCTTTTAAAAAAAATCGTTTCCTTTTCATTGGCTGTGCTGTAGTACTGCTTAGCAAACTCGACACCTCAATACACGGATCGAATTTAATTGCACGCATTCAACCTCCAATTGCTCTCCCCCTCCCCAGAACGTGTATTGTTTCACACTTTATAGCAAGTGGGAAGCCGCAAGTCACGCTATTAGGGTTGTTGGCAAAATACCTCGAAATTGTCCCAGCCAAAATTTCAAAAACAGTTCAGGACGAGTAATTTTCTTCTAATATTTTATGATTCCATGTTCAGAGAGCAAGTGTTACGTTTAATAAAAAAAAGTTCTGTTAAACGGTTAGTGTTTTGTCTAATCTTCTGCTTGGACAAACGAGTAAACGTTGGTCTCGTATTCCCACGTCCAGGATTATCTAATGCAATTAACGCACGCGTTTTGTATGCTATTTTTACAGCAGAGTAAATAATAGAAATACTGCTAAACGCGAAAATATAATGAACAGTTTACTGACATTCGTTGAACATGGTGTTCAAGTAGCAAAGTTATCAACATTGACTTTGGTGACTGAATGTATGTTTAAAAAGCAATAACTTGCTGTCCAAATATACCTGCTGAATTAATTAAATCGCTAGTAAATATTAACAAATTAAAGGATTTAAATGAAACTCGGTAATCAGATATGATTACGTTCAAATAGGCTGCCTTTCAAAAATTGAATATACAGATTTCGTCGGCAATATACATTTTTTGATCTCGAAACTCCACCCACCAAGAAAAAAAAAAAAAAAAAAAAAAAAACCTAGTTTAGAGAATGATTCGTGCTGTCTGACAAACTTTTGAGAAACTTCTTGAAGTTTAAACAATCTTGATATTTAACTTCTCTTTCAAAGATGAGACACAGAATAAAATTGCATGCTACAGCAAAGATTCCTGGATTAGTAAGCTGGCTCTGTTACTGATGTCAGTAACGGAAAATGAGGTGCAAGATACCCATTTGTGGTATTGCTCATGGAACATCTTATTTGTTGTATAAGAAAGACGTTTAGAAGTTATAAAAATGATTTTATTATTTTGTTTAACGTGATTTTACATGTTTGTGTAACAATTTGTTTTAATGCCAAGTATTTAATGTTTTAAACATTTTACTAAGTATATTTTAATACACATTTTTAAAGGTTGATATGCAAAACCCAGGCTATACTTACGACGTTATCTCTACTGTAGGTTGTTTCAGTGTAACATCCATTTTGTTTTGTAGCACAAAGTTGTAATAAACTGACGAAGGAACAGGATAAGAATCTTATAACCTATCTAACATTTTTGCATATTTATGTCTTGCTTATTTGTAATAAACTTGGAAGAAGTTTGGTTTATGAGCAGGTAATATTTTCCTTGTAGACGTATCATCTTGCAAGGGACGCACGTTTTATTAGATTATGCAAGAGGTGGACTTGAATACCAGTGTGCGTGTATGGATTTCCCTTACGTTTCCACCCGCCCCCCTCCTCCTCCTTTTGTTCCAAGTTTCCAGCCGACGACGTTGACGGCAGTATGGAAAAGGACGGGAAGAGAAGGAGAGAGCAGGTCGTTGACCGTTGCGCAAATTACAGTGTCCTCCATGTTGGAGGTTGCCCGTAGCCCGTAGCAGAATTTCTTGTCATTTGGGCAACCCGTTTTCGTGGATCAGCTCGTCAGACCGGTGTTATCGTGAGGAAAATTTATAACGATGCAGAAGAATGTGCCGCTCTTCCGCTGATAGGGCGCTGGACAGTTAACGTCGGTGATGGGTGGCCTGGAAATTTTGGTTTATATACCCTGTTCTCTCTTTTCTGTCACTCCTAACTACTTTGCTAAACATTGTGCCCAACGTTTGCAAACCATGTTTCATAGTAACGTCATAGCTAAAATTTGGTTAAAAAGTAGTGTATGTAAGAAAAAATACATTAAAATGTTACATTTACGTGGCTTTCTCTACCATAAATCGTGGGTATACAGACTGCAAATAGCAACAGTCAAATGTTTTAAAAAAGGGACGCTACTCGTATATGTTGTCCTTAACACTCCGTATCCCATGCATTCCTGAGAATTAATTGAATTTCGACAGTACTGGGCACAAATGACCTAGCCGGGTCTTAAACTCACACACTCACCCTATAGTGCTTTAAAAAGAATAAGGTATTGAACAGTTTTATCATTAATAATGGATATCTCGGAATTGGCGCATACTACAGTAAATTATCTGAACTAAATTTTTAACGTATTTTAACGAAATCTACATGTCTAATACCCGTTTCCCTCCATCGGTTAACGTTGATAAGTTGATAAGTTGATAAGTTGAATACAGTTATACAAATTTTCTTCCAAATAAGAGGACTGGGCAAGCTATTCCCAGAAAAACTTCGTATTTACCATGTAACAATACAAGCACGAAATCATAATCGTTCGGCCCATTTGAGAGAAAATAAAAATTTGGGGGAAAAAAAGTTGACGTGTGAAAAGGGTGGTTTGTGGGTGTGTAATTGCATTGAAAATTTTAGTGTCACAGTTTTGGAAGGTTAATTACAAAGCTATGTTTATCAGAATTTTTGTTTAACTTAAAACTGCTCAGTTTTATTTATTAGCTTTGTTTCAGCGGCTCTCCAACCAATTTCGGTTAAATTTCGATGTGAAATTGTTAGATATTACTTGTTAGAGAAAGTGTTCGAACGTTTAGTTTCAATTATATAAATATAATTCAATAACAAACTATGCCCTCAGTCGGTGGAGCACCTGCCTACTGTGCGAGGGGTCTCGGGTTCTGTTCTCGGTTGAGAGTGGGGATTTTTCTCCAACCAAGATGATTCCCAATCTTCCCCAGAAGTATGAATGAGATGGCGAATGTATGCGTGATCTAATGATTAAAAATCTAAAGGTATTACCAGCAACCCAACGACTACGAGTTGAACACCATCGCCAAATAGGCGATATGTTCCGAAGGAGAACGGCCGGCGATATGACCATTGCAGTTAAAGGCGGGGTATAAATGCAACAAAAAATCATGTCAGTTCCATGCATTAGTTTTTAAACCTCTTTTTTCCTTCAAAATTGGGATTCCTGTGTTTGCACACCTCATATTTTGGTATAATTGAAGCAATTTTTCTCTGAAATTTATCTGCTTGAAATTTAAAACACATTTATAATTGTAGTATTGCAGCATGTAACAACATTTTGTAAACGTTTAAGTTCACCGTTTAGATATTTCACTTATGGGGTGTTTTTAGCAATGGGTGTATAGCATTAAGATAAACGAAAAGATAAATTTAAGTAGTCTCGTAGATATGTTGTGTAAGCGAATTTAAAATTTGGTTTTAATCTCGGAGTTATTAAACGATATGGTTCATAATTTTATAAGGAAATGTTAGCATAACTAATTGCAATTGCATATTAAAAGCGATTTTAATGTAGAAGCATGAGACAGTGTAACAGTTAGTCATGAGAAAGTTCATTAAGGGAGTTTCCGTCGAGGAAAAGACAGTTGAAGGAATGTGACGGAAAGAAAAGAACATTTAACTGAAGGTATTCTTGGAATTCAGTTGTGTTCAGTTATCGCTAACGTTGCTAAGCACACTTTCAAAACCTCTAACACGTATAGTGAAACTATGGTTTTAATTATCAGCAAAGTTCAAGTCAGCCATGAAATACTTAACACGAAATGACGCGCGTATTTGCATTTTAATGAGATCCTTCCATAGGTTCTTGATGTTTACACTTAATATCCTTTCAAAGATACCTACGATAAATAAAATACACAAAGGAACTAATATCTACTATGCATTCTTCATTGGATATTACTTCGGAGCTTGATAGCTTGTTTTTTGAAAATGCGCATGCCCAAAGCTTTGTGCACTCAAAACCATAAAACGCCGTCGTTTCCGGCATGCACACGACGGTGGAAGTTTTAAGGGCAGTTTTAGGTGCACGGTTGCCGCCCGCTCGCATGCAAAGAACCTGGCGCGATATTCAAATCATCTCATCTCATAAGAATACCTGTCTCTGTCGGCTATAACAGCTGCTGCCCTGTTTAATTCACACAGCGTAATCTCATGTTGTCACGTTTTGGAGACTTTGTCTTCAGCGGCAGTGGTGATAAAGAAGGCAGTGCCGCCTCCTGAGAAACCTGAGCCACACGTCTTGTCTAGGACAATATAAACCATATATATGGAGAAATAAAGTCCTCTTTACTTCGCCAGCTTCGTAATTTTATGTTCAGGTGAATGCAGGAAATGAAATTGGGGAGGCTATGCAATAATATATACCTAAATATGGTAAGATGTCAGACTGATAAATGCAATGCCATATCCGGGGTTTGAACTATAGATATTCCGGTCTCCGCCCGGTTGCTCTTAACCATTGAGCTGCCATGGCAACACGCTAGCTTGACATCAAATTCTCCAACTGATTAGTATTTTCTTCCGGTGAACCATTAGGAATTCTCGTATGAAATAAGATACATATTTTTTGCGGTGACTTACTATACTGTAAGTACTTAAGTCCCAGGCTTTATAGTTTAACAAAATGATGGAAATTATTTTTTCAGTCTGACCACCAAACCAAACCTTCCTGTACACACTGCTAGTTTGGAAGAACAATCCATTTCCATATGGTAAGTTTAGTTGGCTCTGCATGTAATACAATTCACTTTGTGGAAACCGCTGAAGCCTGGTGCTCAGCATTTTTGAGACTAGCCCCGTAGCTCAGTCTGTAGAGCACCTGCCTGCCGTGTTATGGGTCCCGGGTTCGATTCCCGGCGGTGGGAGAATCTGGAAAAATGAATGAGAGTGCGAATGTGTGCGTGATCTAATGATCAAAACCCAACAAATACGAGTTAACACCTTCGATCTGTCAAAGGAAAATGCCACCGATATGACTATTGCAGTTAAAGGCGGGGTATAAATGGAACAAATAAAAAAGCATTTTTGACTAGCTTGAGTTCTTTTTAGAATCAAATTTCAATGCCAAGCTTCTTATACCTATTCTCTGTCCTGCGCACTCCGCTTTTGCTCCTATTTGTTCTTTGTATTCTTTAATAACATTCAATTTTAATGTATTCTATTTTTCTGAAGCAAAATTGGGGATCCTACGGTGAAGAATTCAATCTTGTTCTATGTGCACCCAGTAATGAATTGTTATTGGAAGGGAACTTGACTGAAAGCGAGGGTATCTTTCAATAATAGAAAAAAAGTAATACATTAAACAGTGAACTTTCATACAGAACTAACTGTATCTGCTTCTAATGTAATATGTACAGTCGATATTACTTGCTGTGTACACAATATTTGCTTTAACTATTGTAGTAATGAGTGGAAGAAACGAAGTTGCAATCCTTGCAACAGCAAAACTTCTATTTGTTATGAGAAGAAATGCTGCCAACCTTTCCACGGGGTTTTCCATTGTAATTCAGTATCTTTCACCTTTGGGTCCTTGTGACCTTGCCACCAGTTTTGATTTGCCTGTATTTCTGTAAATTTTGGTTTCAGTATTTGGCACATGTAAGACGCCGGTCTTCTTAAAGTATTGCAGTATGCATATTTTCTAATTCCTATATTTTATTTGCAGAATTTTTAACATTTAATTACATATAGGTATGGAATCATCGACCTTTATGGAGGGTGTGGTTGCGATACTTGTAAGATCATCTAGAAATATAGTTTAAGCTGACTGGGAAATACATTTCTGAAATGAAAATCACTAAAGAGATTTAGTAAATATATCGGTATTTAAAATCTCACTAATTTGGTTCTGAATCAGTTTAAATTAATAGATATTTCGATGACCTTTTTCATTTATACAAAAATATTAGCTATGTTTATTATTGAACATACCTTAACGTAGAACGTTGCACAAACGGTGTACAATTTAAAATAATAAAGGAAACGAATTAACTGAAAAGAATACTATAGCTCAGTTAACACAAAAATAATTATCGTTAGTGATTATTGTATAAGAAAGCAATAGAAGAACCAAGAAAGTATATAATAAACACAATAAATATTTAGCACTTTGTTCAGAATTAAGAAAAGCCAGTGATTTACACTGGTAATGAAGTTTTTTTCTTTTAAATCCCTTTTGATGCTCAGGCAAATAGGTAACAATGCTGTCATTTAGGCTTAGTGATGACACAACTGCAGTGGGAACGCTCTTTTATTTGGGCCCATATCTTTATCACGTCATTCCCAATTTAATCCAGGAAAGAATGAACCCTGCCCGACTGTACTGTTAGTAAGTATGCATAAAAAATGAGTTGTGTAAATATTGATACCTCACCTAGCATGCCTACGTAGGTAAATTATATATAGATATTTCGTATATTGAAGACAGAAAATGTGACGCGTTGATGAGAAAACAATTGTGCTAAATATTAATGGCCAAAGTTCAATGCCTAAAAATTTGACGATAGCTGCACAAAGAAAAGTACTGAAGTGCATAAGTATAAATGAGGTTCCACTACAATATTAATTATCCATTGTTTAATTTTCTCTGCAATTCCCCGTAGTTCACAGTTGTCACCGGATGAATATCTGATGAAATACAACGCCTAAGGCAGTTGTTTATGTATCGATAGCCATTACTTTACAGAAAGTGTGAGTGGCAGGAATGTTGCTGGGTACCGACATTCGGACATGCCCCAGGCAACCGTTGGAAATGTCCCAAAGCATTTTACGATTGGTTTTATTGAACCAACCTCGAAGCTAAGTCGTTGACGAAAACTCTTGTATTGGTTACCGAAGCCTACAGTTTCAAATTTCCTCCGATAATTACATTGGAACGGAGGGAAGTTTCAACAGGAGCGCTTGAAGCTGCGGTGCGAAACACGCGGTTCGCGAACCCCTTTTCGTCTCAAGTCGCTTTATTTTAGCGTGAGCAATTTGTAGGGCGAACCATCTCCTAAAATACGACTGAGGCTGCAAAATGAGTAAATGCTCCATACACGTCGCGACACACACACACACACACACACACACACACACACACACACACACACACACACACACACACACACACACACACACACACACACAAACACAGAGAGGGGGGGAGGGAGAGAGATTGCATGGTTTTTACTTTCTTTGCGCATACGTTAAGTGTAGGAAGTACTGTATTCCACTCAAAACTCCAAAGTCCAGATTTTACCGGAAATAATACATTTTGAGTTATCCTGAATCCATAAAAATAACTTAAAAAGGCCTGTGTATGCGGACGTCCGTTTGGCTCCTTTTTTCTGTTTGTGAACAGCAAAAGATTCATAATCTTGCCACTAGATTTAGGGCGTTCCATGGTATGACTTGAAGATTTGGGGGGGGGGGGGGATCTTTTCTTTTTCAATTAAGTTGGTAGTGTATTTGACAATTCATCTGCTGTGGATTCTGAAGTTATTACTTTTCAGGTTAATATTTTGTCATATATTCAAATCACTGAAAGGGTTTACTCCTCTTTGTAGATATTTCAATACTCTAATATTCTAATACTCCTTCCTCCATGCTAGCTTCTGATTCCCAAGGTTGCGGGTTCAAAGCCATGCAAACTACTGTTTGAAATTTATTGAAACAATCTATTTTGGAAGGGTAGAGCCAGACTGAAAAATTTAATGCCATAGCCGGGATTTGAACCACGGATCTTCTGATTTCCGTCCAGCCGCTCTAACCATTTTAGCCACTATGGCCAAAGCCCGGGTCTTAAAGTACTTACAGCATAGTAAGTCGCCATTAAGGTAGCGGTCTCATGTGTTTATGAGAACTCCTAAGTGGTTTACCGGGAGAAACACGAGTCAATTGGAGAATTTAATGTCATGTCGGCATGTTGGCCATAGTAGCTCAAGGGTTAGAACGGCTGGACGGTAACCAGAAGATCCGTGGTTCAAATCTCGGCTATGGCATTGAATTCTTCAGTCTGGCTCTACACTTTCATAGTGCGTCCTACACACGGCTAGTGTGAAAGAACAATTAATTTCCATTAATTGTAGCTAATAGTGGTCCGAACTATAAAGCCTGGGCCTTAAAGTACTTACAGCATAGTAAGTCGCCATTAAGGTAGTTGTCTCATGTGTTTATGAGAACTCCTAGTGGTTTACCGGGAGAAACACGAGTCAGTTGGTGAATTTAATGTCATGTTGGCCATAGCTCAAATGGTTAGAGCGGCTGGACGGTAACCAGAAGATCCGTGGCTCAAATCCCGGCCATGGCATTGAATTTTTCAGTCTGGCTCTACCCTTTCATAGTGCATCCTACACACGGCTAGTTTGAAAGAACAATTAATAAGTCTATTTTGATTTAATTACCATACCCATTTAAGATGTCCTCATCATTGAAAGCATATTTTGACTTTGATTTTGGTTGCTTATAGCCTGTGAAGATTGCATAACTGTTTATCACCAGACAGACAAAATGCATAAAAAATATAGATTACGTTAATGCACTCAATTTATGTTAAATAAGCTTTCTGTGGAGTTAAAATATCTTAGCTATTCGTTGTTGGAATGTTTAATTAAGTGCACTTTTCTTAAATGTGGAAGGGATTACTTAGTTTTCTTTTTTATCCCTTGGCCATGCAAAGAGAAAGGAATTTATGGCAGTAACTTAGCGAGCAGTTCATAAAAGCTTTGATTGATACTTGATTATGCTACGGAGGGAATTTGGCATGGAGTTTCAGTCTTAGTCAATTGTATCCACACCTCAAGCGGGGTATCCCCGGGAGGAAAGATGAAGTGAGAGGGGACGGCTGCTGTCCCAAGGAGTCACTGCATTCGGACTCTCCTTGACAGTGCTGACCCTTACCAGTTGGAAACTCCCCGGCAGGCTAGTACAGCCGGCAGCTCACCCGACTGCGGTTCGGAAAAGGTTCCATCAGCCTGCTGAATTCCTGTAGTACCTTCTAACTATGTAGCCATTTTTACAAATACCTCTCTTGATCAATATCAAGTAGATAAAGAAGAATAAGCGTTTGTAAGAATTGTTTGCACGCTAGTGAGTAGATAAGGGCATGTAGGTGCAACACATACATTGGGGAATGTTGCTGGCATTAGCCGTCTACCTTCATAAATGTATGTATAGCATATTTTTTAATTCATGCAACTTCCAGAAGATAAAACAGTTGTTCATAATACGCAAATGTTAAAAGTGGAGCTCTGTTTTGCGAGTTTAAGTATATTCACAGAACGAGGCTCAAAGCCAGTGTTGCAATCCTAGGAGGAACATAAAGCCAATTTTAACATCCGTTTTTCTGAATATTAAGCTATAAATTATCCAGTTGACAGCTGTTAGGATATAACAGTAAACATTCGGATATATGCAGCGTTGGGGTCCAGCATGCTGTTGTTTGGCCTCGTTGTGTTTGACTTTCATAGCATCAGAACGTGATCACTTAAACCAGTGCTGTCCAAAATAATGCGAAAGAAGAAAGAGCGGTTTCGGCTTCGTCTACTGTCTACACACCACAAGAAGGCAAGCGGGGCCTGAAGAGGGAAAGTGGCTTGTTCTGTTTATCTGCTCTATAAGTAAATCTGTTTACTACGAAATGAGTGTATGAGAGTACATATGAGTCACCCATGTTGCCAGATCTAATGCTCGTTTCAGTAAATGCAGTGATAGGTAATAAGCATGGGTGAGTTACGTGACAACACTGTAAATTAGATGAGCCTTAGCATCCTTATCATATCCAGAAGGTGAGTATAAAAACAGAAAAGTGTTTACGTTACACAGTCCTCAGCCTTGTCTTCTTGTTTTGGGTGGAGAGTAGTTTTCGCCAAGCTATTACGCATTTATGAGACTCAAAAACAAACCTTTGTAATGCTTGGTTACCTTGTGCTTCTTGCTCAAGACGAAGTAGTTGGGAATGACCGACAAGGTGACGTCATTAGGACGTATTATGACTTAAGAGGCAAGTAGGGGCATCGTCGACTAACAGTGTGTAACGTATAGACGGCTCTGTCGTCAACAATTGAACAGAATAATTGAATGAGTGTGTCATGTTATTAAATAACGCTCATATATTCACAATAATTACAATTGATATTAAATAAAGATTGATGTTTTATTCAAGTGAGTGGCTCCTCAGCTGTCTAAAAATGAATTTTAGAGACTATGCAGTTAAGGATTAAAGAATCTCATCCATATGAAGTTGGTTTTTGTCTGAAGAGCGACCTTGCATGCATTTATCGTTTAGAAGGCAGTGCTATGCTTGGCAGTCCGTCTTGGGAGATAGAAAGAAAGGACTGAGGGATTGCTGCCGTGCCTTAATAAAAGAAGCGAAAAAATAGAGGGTCTGTCCTACTGGCAGCAGCAGAGCTAAAGACAAAATGCTGAATGGCAGTAGATCCTCTACCGCTCTCATTTCGTCTTCTGTTTTTTTTTTTCTTTCATTCTCATTCCCATGACAGCGCCCCCATTTCTTTAGTGCAAGAATAAGAAGCGGCTTCAATTTGCGGGAAAATTCCGAGGGTGCCTCCTCGCACACAATAATAATCATCACGATGAATATGATGCCACCTGTATTTCATTCTGCGTCATCGCCGATATTGCTGGTGCATGCAGTCAGCTGTTTTCCCCTCCACCACTTGGAAAATGTATACAAACACCCCCCCACTGCAATTAAAAGGAAGCTGTGGTGCGCTTCAATTTTTTGTGAGAGAAATATTTTTAGGTTTTGATATCGATTTCGTCCATATGCTCATCATTCATCTGTTTGCTCTCTAAGAAATATGTATTTATGTACCGCAGGTAGACGAAGTATTTGTATATCAGTCAAAAGTTTGATATTTTGAATTCCCTGCACACACAAAAATCATAATTGGCAACATCTTTGTCACTCTTCTAATGTAATTACCAGACATCGGATCCCGTACACCTTAGCAATCAATGCACGCGCACAGGTACTATACAAGGTCAAGCGCGACATCAACAAACGTGTGTGCCAACAAGTATACTTAAGCGCTGTGTATGTATAGTTCGGTACGGATACGAAATGTAACCTACGTTACAATAATATGCCATCCTCATTGCTTTCGATGCGGGAATTACAGTGAACAACCATGTTCATTCGTAAATTGTCGAATGCGAATTTTCTGCGCCTTGTCTTGAATATGGACAGTTCATTTTTGTTCGTTTGGTAGGTAGTGCTTTCTCTATATTGCTAATTCTTGCAGACACCTCCTCAACTGCTTTTAGACAGCTCGGAATTATTCTTGAAGCTGTTTAATGGTTGTTGATAATACTCAAAACTTTTGATGTATAAAATGGAGATTGTGCAATAATTGTTGTGAAAGAAATGTTATTAACACAATATGTCAAACACCTTGCACTCCCTGAAAGGCAGATCTACCTGCACCGCGAGCAGTAGTTGTAATGATACTAAAGCTACTCGTTGCGAACCGGACTATCCCTGCGTGTTGTCCTCGTGACTGACAGCAGTTGTATACTGTGAGACTCGTAAACTTCATATCCTTTTAAAGGTGTAGGGGCTCCGATGTCTGGTTATTACAAAAGCCATCTTCAAATTTACTCTACCTATAAGACAAATATTAAAGGTCAAAGCAATATTCAGGTCTTTAAAACAAAATTTCTATTTGGATACCTTTGAAATTTGTGTGCTCTTTGCATGATCTCGAGAAAAAGAGAATACCCATGTTAACATCATTCATTGGGCTTCGAGTTATATTGCTTTGTGCACTAATTTTGTGATGTGTACGTGCAGTGTTATATTTTGATTGTTATTGATGCTACTTTAAACTCCCTATGATAATAGATATTATTTTTCCTCGGTGAGTAATGAAATATTTTGGTCTTCAGACGTGGTTTAATAGAGATTACATATGACTTTTGTTTGAAACTCACACTTCCCTTACTATGTTGTCTATTGCACTTCATTTTAAAAACATTTGAAATTTATTTAACAAAGAATTGCCGTTTACAATTTTCTTCTTCCATAATGAAACTGCATCCACCTTTTTTTCTCCTCTGTTGTGTGTTTCGTATCATTTCCAGGGTTACCTATGCGATTTGCTACGATCACCTTCTATAGTATGGTTTCTTTAGCGAATCATAGCGCGTCTATTTTGTTTTCTCATTATTCTATGGCGTTCTATCACGTTAATGTTTGATTAAATATTCATTCTATGTTTTACAACTTGAAAAATCTATAAACAAACTACGCTAGGCGTTACGTTTATATAAATGTTTCAGCTAGTTACCTAAGTCAAAGCAAAAATAAACTTAAGGAAGCCTTAAGTTCTTTATAATCTACCAATTATACAAAAGATATTCAGAATAAAGAGGGTTTCACAGTCTACTTCTAGAGACATTTAATTTGTGCATTTTATTTGTCATGTAACGTGTTTTATTTGGCATTTTAATAAAATCGTTGGCCATTTTTTAGAAAATAAACATTGAAAATCCGAACATTTATGTGATAAGGGGATTTTCTTAGTCTTTTTCTCATTTCTGGAAGCTCTTGAGCGTAACAAGTTCGTTATTCATCGAACATAACTTGTGGGTTTGAGTGCTGTACATACGCATGCACGTTTTCCTATTTTTGATTGTTTTATTCAGGTTTCAAAATATACATTTCCACAAAAATATCGTCATCAAAGTTTTTATTTAAATACAGAATTTGCTCTTAACCAGTATAGGATGGAGGGAGACAGAAAGAGAGAAAGAGAGAGAGCGCAGCATAACTCAGAAATCTGAGCTGAAACACAAACTTCCTTATGAAATTCCCCCATGCCATGCAACTATATTTTCTTGAAAGCTCTGAAGTTGCCTTCACATTAAATGTATAGATTGAAAGTCAAAGTTTTTCATATCCCCTGCTGCTTTGGGTTATTCAGTTTGTTGGATAGAGTATGTGTTGAACTTCCTGTATACACATAGCACATGTATATGAAATGTATATACTTTGGTTTTATTAACATTTTATTTTATAGGAACTCCATATCCCGTTATAAATAATGTTATAATAAAGTTCCTGAGGTAACGAGTGCTTTAATGTTCTTTTTATCTTATAAACCAATCGTTTTATTACTTCCTCTCCCTTTTACCTAGAATATAGAGTATCACACCCTGCCCAAAAATTCATTGTCGAGATTTCACGAAGATCCACGTGTGTGTACATGGAAGAGAAAGGGTGCTTAACTTAAGTATGGTAATTAAACATCTCTGAAATCAGTAACGCTTCACTAAAACTTTTGGTTGGGATACCTTTATATGAAGTTATATAAGAAAGGGACTGTACATCGATACCTAAAACCTCTTGGGGTTAGGAATTACGATTGCTACGAAGGGAATTCGTCATCTAAACGTATGGATTTGTATCTAAGCACCAAGTGGGGCATTCCTGGGAGGAAAGATGAGGCGAGAGAAGACAGGATGGCGAACCAAAGGAGTCACGACAGTGCAGAGGGCGGGGTCAGCACCATTTACCAGTTGGAAACACCCCCGACAGACCAGCACAACCGGCTTCCCACCCACCCTGTTCCGGGCGTTCAGCTTACTTTAAATCTCGCATAACCCTTCTTATTTCACCCTTTTCCATAGTCATCCTGATGAATTGAGATCTTAAAGCTGCAATCTCCCTTGTAACTTTGTGTATTGTTCTACGCGTGTAGTGTTTAACGCCCGCTTTTACTACATACGGCACCGCAGGCGGATTGTTCTACACGCAGGCCCTTTATTTATATTGAATACATTCCTATTCCATCTTGAAGATTTCAGTTGCATATAACCGTAATGTGAGAAGGATCATAAATATTGTATTAAGTGCGTATTTTCTCAGGGTTTGTATTCTTAATTGTGCATGTAGCCTATGCTCCAGTTTTTCGAAACCTCATTTTGAATTTTCTGTCATTTAGTTCTGAGATAGGATTTCCTGTGTGTTGGAAAACACGAGGGTCCTTTCAAATTGAAAATTCTAATCATCAGAGATATGAGAGTAATCTGATTTCTGAAAATAATAAAAATGTATAGGTTATGAACCCAAACAATGTATCATTAACATACATTTGTGAAATAAAGAGGCTAATTATTTAATGCAAGTAATCACAAAAAATGCTTTATTTACTATTTATTTAAAGCTGCACTACTTAATTCTTCTCAGAAACTATTTTGTAAATTCTGCAGTTCTGCTGATCTAAGTTCAATCAAGTTAACTGGAGAAAATTCACCAGTTAGATTTGATCTTAGATCAAGAGGCCATGAACGAAGATCAATGTTTATACAACCAAAATTCTAAGTTCAGCTTGACTGAAGATCATTTTCATATGCTTGTACTTAGATTATCTTTTATGCAACCGGGCCTTAGGCGGTTTCATTTGCTGTTCCACAGCTATCAACATTGTTACATTTTTTTTTGAAGACTCAAATGAAGCTGGAATAATATACCGACCTTCTATACATACTACAGTAAATATATTTGTAGAATGTGTCTTAGAAAGTTTTTCCAAAAGATTGCTGCTGTTCTCCGCAATCAGATCACTAATTTTAATTTGAAATTCAAAAATAAAGCTACTTCCCTTGAAAGTCTTGCTAGAAAACTGCGTAGGCGAGAAATGCCGTCCAAGAAGATTCATACTGTCTCAGTGGTGTCGGTGTAGCGTGTGTCTCACATTCAAGGGGTCGCGAATTGTAATCTAGTGTTGGTTGTTACTCAGATAAGGGTATTGCGTCATTTTATCCTTATCCCGAGAGGATGAATTTTGGTACCCGGTTAAAGAAGGTTAAAGTTGCCAAATGCAATCAAGAAGGGCAGCAATTCCAGCCTTGCCAGCTACATTAAGAAAGCGTTTTTGTCGCAGTAACCGGTTTAACCTTTTTCATTTTCGCTTTTGCCCCAGGAGGAAGTGCAGGAACATTCATATTCCTTATTGTCACTTTAAAAGATCCGGATCGATTCAGCAGCTGGGCGAACCTTTCGCTTCCCGCAGGAAGCCTTTCCCGGTTCCTTTCTCATTACTCAGCGTCATTTTCCAGGAATCTTTACCACTGGCGGGGGTCGAAGCCCTGTTAGTAAGGGCGAAAGGAAATTAACTAGACGCAAGTGTTACTAATGTACAGAGACCTAATTTATTTTGACCTAACGGAATAGCTGTGGTTGGACAATTTTTAAAACAGCAGTGAGTGAAAATACTAACTCCACATAAAAATTCGGTAAATACCAAACTTTGTGACATAAGTCTTTGTCATTTCATGTTATAGCACTATAGTTCCGAAATTAAAAAGAGATGGACGTTTTACACGTAATTTTCTTTATTCTTAGGGTTACCCATAGCTGAAATGTCTAATTATTACCCTTTTTTTACCTAAGTGTGACCAAATGTTTATTCCACACCATTACACCACAATTCCAGGTGTATTTATAATTTTCTCTTATATATCTTTAATATTTTATTAAAATGTTTTGCTTTTATTATGCTAATTAGTCAAGTAATCTTCACCACGGAGAAATCGTAATTAAAAATAACAATACTACTACATTTATTTAAATACTAATTAACAGAACTGCAATATGGATCTTTTCCCCACCTTTTGGTTCTTTCAGAAACTTCTAGTCTTTAAATAAAATGTTAGTTAAAATTTATCTACTATGGTCAGTTGTCATTTTGAGCAATTTAAATGTGTGGCAAAAATCTAGGAATGTCAATTTTTACTTTCTCTACCGTGTGTACATAATAGTGCATTCCACCCCAAGATTCAGTATGAGATATTAAGGTTTGAGGTCTCCAAGATTCTTTTTTTGGGGGGGGGGGTGAGGGGGGAAGGGTTTGTGTTTGTCTCTGTATGTGAACAACATAGATTATAAGTTTAATTTAAGTTTGGCATACTTCAGAGACACGAAACAAAGATGGTTCAAAACCAACTCTAATCAAAATACCAAATGTTAGGTACATTTGTGGCAAATCGAATGTATATCTTGCATTTTGCGTGAATAGCTTCTGAAATCTGGATGACCTCTTCTTTCATAGTTGTAAAGTAAGCGGTTGATAAAATCTTGTATTGGATAACAGTACGGAGGGCATCGGCACTGCGTCCAGTCTTGATCTATTGTACCTATGCTCCAAGTGGGCCATCCCCAGGAGGAAGGATCAGGCGAGAGGAGGCAGAGGGTGCCGTCCCAAGGAGCCACGACAGTGCAGAGGGCAGGGCCCATACACTTTACCAGTTGGAAACTCCTCGGCAGGCCTTTGCGACCAGCATCCCACCCACCAGGTCCGGAAATGGTCCCACCAGACCGGAGACCGTCCTACCGCAGGAGGGAGTTTTACTCGGAGCATATCATCGGTGTCACCGCCGAGACACCAGCCGACACTTCTGCCCTGAAGGAAACCACCAGATGAGAGAAGATTTGAAATGATAATGGAGTTGAAATGGATGGGCAGGAAATTTGGGGGAAGTAATTAACCTATCCAGCATTCGCCTGGTGACCCGGGTAAACTCACAGAAACCCACGGGTCAGGTAGGTGGGCTACAGGAATCGAACCCGGGGCTCTCGAAAGCGGGCTAGAACTAACCGCCTGAGGCATTTTACTACATAAAAATGGTAGATATTCCTGAATGTATTTTGACTTTTTTTTGCCTGGCTTTTCAAAAAGAATCGAGTGTCAAACTGAACACTTAACGACTAGTTCTGTAGCTTAAGCCTTTATTACCTCATTGACATTGTACCGACTAGGAAATATAATAAAAACATTTTTACGAATATGTACTTATTTCGATTATCATGAAATCGATAGAATGATATGCTTTTCTAAGTATAGCTTGTTAAAATAATATATAAGGTCACGTGTGTAACGTATTTACCTTAAAGTACAAAAAACAGTTATTGAGTATTGGTTTTGAAACTTTGCGTTAGGAGTGTGGGTAAAGGGGACTGGCCACTCAATGAGCATGCTAACGAAGGTGTGGATTGCTCTAGTTTACGTAGAAGGATTATTAAACTGAAGTGAGAACATTTCGGACTTTACAGGACTTTTAAACTAGCCTTTCATGTTTATAAACATATTACGTTTGCTGTCGGAAACATTAACTGACGTAAGTAGTGCTAGAAACATTGAGAAACATAGAAACATTACATTATTGAGAGCTTAAATTTCGAAAGTTTTAACCTTGTTTGTCGAGGATAAGTAAAGGTATATATTTAGTAGATTGATACACATTTTTTAGCTGAAGAAACGAAAATTTGATATATGGAAACTTTATTATTTGAGTCAGATATCCTATGAGAATACTAAGTAAGGGTGTCCACTACTCTTAATGATCTTTTAGTGGTCATTTTATTGAATAAAATGTGATTGAAAAGATGTATGGCAATTGCAATGTATATTTAAGTTTTGTATGAGGTCTAATCTTGTAAATGTTATACCAATGGATAAAAACCTCTTTCAGCAAAAAAGTGTGGTTTTTCTAGCAATAAAAATGTCCGAGATAGTTCAGATTTCCTAACAGTTAAACAATACACTGTTTTGTTTATGAGATCGACAAAAGGACAAAGGATGTACAGAACAGTTGACTGTCTCTTGTATGTTGGTATTAAGACTACGACGTATTGGGACGTACAGCTATTAAATAGAAAAACAAGTTTTAGTAGAAACAAATGAGTGACAGAGGGACCCAATGATTCTCATACGTGGATGGTTTACTTTCTCTGTTACTTCTGTATTTAGTTATAGGAGCAATATTATTCCGATAGTTAATTCGATAGTTATAGTTCACTAATGTTCTGGAGTCCAGTATTAATCGGGGGAAAAAGGTTACCTTGTGGAGGGAGATCAGTGTAACAGAAAAACAAAAAGCAGATAAATGAAAATTTAATGCTTCAGACAGGCACCATTAGTTTTCGCCTCAAATTTTGCGTTATGTAGAATTACTTTTTTTATTGGATAGTATTCAAAGGGTATGATTTTGGAGGTAGTTTCGTAAGAAAGTTAAATATATTTATCTGTTTTGTAACTTTTTATTTCTATATCTTTGAATAATCTTAGCATTTTCGTGTGAGGTACCAATATATTTGGTAAATTCTAATGAGTCCGATTAAAATATCGTATATATTAGTCTGCAGTTTTAATGTGTTTAAAGCCCGCTCCTACCACATATGGCACTTCACTGATAATACAGGAAATGGAGCACCGGTGAAATGAGATGGTGGTGGAAAGTGGAGATCCCGGAGAAAACCCGCCGCAGCGCCGTGTTGTCCACCACAATTCTCACTTTGTGGTCGCCTGGGATCGAACCCGGGCCGCCTTGGTGAGAGCCAAGTGGTCTAACCAATCGGCCATGGTGCAGCCAGGTGTAGTGTAATATATATTTTAAATGCCTTGTTAATAGCCTGTGTACGTGATAAAAGACAAAAACTTGCTAAACCTGTTTAAAACACCCAAAGTAGGGGTAAAAAGTGGCTTTTCTCGTGAGATTTCTTAGATACCAGTGGTTTTTGGTTTGAAGTTTTCGATACATCAGTGTTTGTCACCTTCAGTTGTTTCCCATGGTCATGGAATGAGGATGGCATTTAAAAGCCACCCACCTCTTGAATGTGACCGTCACCTAATCTTCCTGCATTCTCTCCTATACCTGCAACCAAATGTGTGTTTAAAACATTTCCTTTAAACACTTACTCCTCCATGAAGTAGATAAATATTTGGCAGACGTCATAAAAGAATAATGGTTTGAGAAATATTTGCGTAAGAAAGACAATATTGGTTCATTTCAGGATATTTAAATTTAATCCGTTTTACTTTAAATAGCAATATGTTTCATATTCTTGTGTTTCTATATACAGTTGTTTAGTGCATATAATTGCATATTTATCATGCTCATCTTAACGTTTTTCAAGCAAGTGTTACATGTATTTTTAAATTTAAAATTTAAAATTGATGTTAATTAGTAACAAAATAAATTAAATCCTCTATGGAGACACATGAAGGTCGAGAGTAAACCTGAGAGAGTTATCTTAAGTTATGCTGGAAAATTAAGTGATGATTTGTGTATTTGACATAGAAGTTCTGGCATTAATGTCTTGGGCTGTGCGAATAAATCTCGAAATAATAACGTAGTGTCTTCTGAAGAATTTTCTAAAAGTTACTAAGTGCTTTCAAATTTTGCCCAAAAATATCCGTGGGCGTGGAAAGATCCTTACTAACATACATTTTTACCCCCAAAAATGCCGTTGTTAATTAGTAAGATCATATATCGCTGTCTTTAGAACAATTTTTCAACTGCTGTGATTAACTCATCAATTGTGTTACTTCTTGGATTTGTTTATTTTGGCTTTTCTGTATAAATATTACATCCTCTATCTCTCTCGCACGCGCACACACACTTTCACTGTCACATATTAAAAGTATGTATTATTTTCAATACAAAATTTGGGTAGCTGCGTAAACATAAACTTTAGCAAATCCAGTTGATATCTGATTTTGCAAATAATGTTGATGGCTCAAAAATAAAAACGCTGGAATGTAGATAAGTTTTGTAATTAAATTTTATAATATTCTAATTTTACTGTTTATCGCACAAGTTAATAATAAATTCGTTTAAATCACCTACGTTATTGTGAAACTCATAGATACCTTTTGTGCTCCATTTATTTTTCGCCTTAAAATCTGAGGTCAGATCGGTGCTGTTTTCTTTGGAATAATTGAAGTTCATTAGCTCACTACTTGTATTTGTGTAACTTTGGGTTTGTTTACTTCTAGTTTTCTTAATGAATTCCTTTTATTTATGCACATACAGTTACGTCTTACTCATACTTAGCAGATTGTTTGGAGGACGGGGAATTATCCTAGCAAAAGAAACATTTCCATGCTTCAGCCGGGAATCGAATCAGGGAACTTTGTATTTGTCATCTTAGCATATGCATAGATTCCTCAAAATGTAAAACCCTTTTCGCGTTTGTCGTTAATAACAAATGGGTATACGTTTACAATGAATACTACGAGAAGTGCGTGTTTACCAAATATTAAAGATACTGAGAGCATAAGAGAATGCAGTCTCTCACGTCAGTTGTTCTTCCGAAATGTTACATCAGCGGAGAGAATTTGGTTCCAGTTTGATAATGTGCATTATTACGAAATACATTCACGAGAGATGATGATGGTAAAGAATCGAGTTCCAGCAAGGTTATGACGTGGGGTTCCAGCCAGGCTGGCCGGTCTCTGAGCTAGCTGTTCCCTTCCCCACACCCCGGTACTGCTGCTGCTGCCGTCGCCGCTGCTGCTGCCGCTGCTATGTGCTGCTGCTCTTGCTGATCAATACTGTCAGACGCACCTTTCCAACTCCTCCCTAGCTAGCCTGCCATTCTAACTCGAAATTAATCGATTTCAGTGAATCGATTCGATTCATCATTTTCCACCTTACTAATTGCAGGCATACCACACACTTCCTTTCTGTAGTGCACTAATAGTAGTGTATGGAATGGAAAAATCTGTCGTGTTGCACTAGCATGGCCCTCTCTACTCTTTCTCAAAATATTATTGACAAACTATCTCTACTTAAGGTTAATCAAAATAGATATTTGCAGAAATTGCTATGTTGTACATTTCCTTTAAATACAATGGGAACAAGAGAATGTGGTTGGCTTCAAGGATAACCAAATCTTTTAAAGAACTGCTGGCTCTGAAATTCCATTCTATTTGTATGGCCAAGAGATAAGGGACTCTTTGTAAAACGTTTTTCTCTTTTAAATTTATTTAAGGTCGCTTTAACTTCCTAGGTCATATCGCGACCATCTTAGCAAAATAATACAATTAGTAACACATATAAAATTTACATTAAATTTACATATAAAATATACACATTAATAAAATTAATTAGGAAAACAATTTACATTAAATACAGGTAGCTGAAAACAAAGACAAGAACATATTCATATCTATAAGTTAACAGTATTTTGCAAAAAAAAAAAAAAAAAAAAAAAAAAAAAAAAAAAAAAAAAAAAGAATTATAATTGATTAAAGTATATTGTACAATTTATATTAAATTCCAGATGTCAATATCCTTTAGGTAAGCAGATTGCGGCGTAGTTTGGAGCTGTTTAGCAGTGTGGAGATATCCGTGTTGTTTTCTATTTATTTTGCATTCGCTGCATTCTATGGGAAGGTGGTAAATGGTAAGCTTTTTATTACATCCTTTACACGTAGGCTGCGCCTGGCTGTCTTGAGAGGATATACGAATGAGTGAGGCTGGAGTGACCAATTCGTATGTAAAACTTTTGTTTTTGTTTAGGCCGTCTCAAAACGTGCATTACTGATGAAATATTTATATCGAATTTCAGGGTGGAATACAATTCTTGCACTGTTTAATACAATTACCTAGTAGAGAAAGTAAAATTAAATCATTAGTCACTTTACACAAACCAGCATTAATATTCTGTCTTCAAATTTATTTTTGCAATTGTTGCCGATGTGCAAATGTCTTATTTATTTTACTGCATATGTATAAGTAAACTCATGGAGTGCTATGTATTACTAGGAAGTGAAAAGAACTTTATTTTATTGCACAAGAATATCCATTTAAGCTATATTAGTAAAGGAGGCCTTTTGATTTAACACTAGCTATTTGGTATCTAAAAGTTGAGAGAACTCTGTGAGTAGATATCGTGCAAAATAATTATGTACTATTCTCAACCCAATTTTAATATCAAGTTGCCTATTAATTTTTCTGTAGGAAAGCCCTAGAAAACTTTTGTATTTCAGGCAAGGATTTTTTTGTGTGGGGGGGGGGGGATTTTGGTACGTTGAACAGAGAACGGAAAAATTGAAACTGTGTGCCTAAAATGGGCAGATATTGAGGAGTTTTATTCATAATGGTAACCGGTACAAAATATATTTGAGTGCCAGTATTTAGAAAATCTATTAGACCTGAATGGCCCTATAGCTGTGTTCAATACTGCTGAATATATACATGGCATTTAACCATTAATGTCATGGTTTTTTCCTCCACTATTTTTACGCGTTGTACTGTATTACAGTACGTTAGTTTAACAGTGTTAAAATGTCTTTACTACTGCATTTATGTGATACCGTAGTTTGTAAAACCTTTGTTTAAAATTGTTGAGGTTTTAATACCATACTTAACTTCCTTTATATACTGTATTCAATTGTTCAAACTGCCATTTTAGTGCCACTATAATGTAATGTTAGTACTTTATACTAGTATTGTTCATTTGTTATTTGATACTTTGCCCTGAATAACAATGTAATATCTATTTGATATGGTTGCTCATGACCTAAATTTTTAATGCGACCAAAGATAAGGTTTTAAAACAGTATTTTATGAGTGCAAGTCCAGTAACGTGTTTAAATGGAAAACACAATGTTAAGCTTGTGGATATTACAAATTTTGTGAACAGCAACATGCCAAATTAAAGGTTTGCATGGGCACATCGGTGGGAAATAAATGTTTATTATGAAAAACGTCAATGAACTAAGAGTGTTGATGAACATATAAAGAAACTCGACAAAAGATAACATAGGAGTTTTTATATAGATGCGCGTATTTATTTTATATAAAACTCTTATTTTGCCTCGGTAGTACCAAGGTTGAGTTCAAATAAAACAGCGATCTTACTACGTACATATGAGTAGGGGAGGGGGAATGGGGAGAAACACGATTCGCGATTGTGTCACGCTTCCTGTCCTTGAAACTTACTCTACCAGCTGGTGCTTGCTTATCTGGAGAGCAGTCGGGACTTCGTGAATTAATTATTATATAGCCAGAGATAGTGGGGAAGAAGGAGGGGGAATTATTTCCATGGTCACCAACTTCCATTTCCAACACCTGGAAGCTGTGTTTTGTATGTACTTCCTTCGAGCTCCCGTCAGTTGACCCGTTTATTTTTAGCTGGTGAGTTCATAGCGCCTCCGCAAAGCTTTGTCTCTCTTCCGCTCGTACGTTACCTTTCGCTTTTACCTTTTTTTCCCGCTAAAAACATTGTGTGTCAATATTTCTGTTTCGTAGAACAAAATTATTCTGTATGAACTATATGAGAGAAAAATTTAACTTTCTCATGCGCGCGCAATGTGTGTGTGTGTGTGTGTGTGTGTGTGTGTGTGTGTGTGTGTGTGTGTGTGTGTGTGTGTGTGTGTGTGTGTGTGTGTGTGTGTGTGTGTGTGTGTGTGTGCGTGTGCGTGCGTGTGCGTGTGTGCGCACGCGCGCCTTAATTATCTAAATTATAAATGTGTTTAAGCTGTCAACATTTTTAAAATATGCTGCGTAAATTCGAAAATACCCACGAAATATACAATAAATATTTGATGCTTATAGATACATAGGTATTGATTGCCAGAAAGCATTCCAGTATATCCACCTACCAGATTAGATTAATATGTAATGGGTTATTTTCCAATCATAGTCCGTTTAAAGCCTAAGTTAGGAAGTTTTTTTTTTTTTTTTTTTTTAAATCTTTAAGTTAGGACATTAAACAACATTACCGTGAAAGCTAAATGACTATTCGGAATTTTATGTTATTAATGTATTTCGTGTTCGTTTGAGCAGGCTATAAAAGCGTTTAAATGCGCGAATAAGATGTATTCAGCTAATACGGTGTAATAATACAGTGCGATCCATATAAACCTGAACCACTTCAATATGCCGTAACTTTTTAACTAATAATAGGAAACACGTGCAACTTTGGGAGAATATAATACACAATTGGGAGATTACATTACACTATTTGCATCTCAGAGAAAATGTTAGAAGTGTCCTCCACCAGCATCTATACATGTTTGCACTGGTCTCACCATATTCTCTGAAGTTTTACGGATAGTATTCTCGCCAATGTTAACTTATTTCGGTTCGAATGGATTCCTTGAGAACATCAATTGTCCGTGGCCTATTCTTGTGCACTCTATTTTTTAGATAACCTCAAAAGAAAAAATCCGGTGAGGTTAGGTCAGGGGATCTGGGGGGCCACAGACCTTTTGAGATTATTCGATTATCATAGAAACTGGTTACAAGTTCCATTGTGTCATTAGATGTATGGCACGTTGCTCCATTTTGCTGGAAATAACCTTCTCTCAATTCGATATCATCCAGCTGCTCCACAAATGTATTGAAGATACCCATATAAACTTCTGTATCTACAGTCGTATCAAAGAAAATGGGACCAACGATCCTGGAAGCTGACACCATGCACCATACTCTAACCTTTTCATCATGCAGTGGGGTTTCGTGGTTCATTTAGGGGTTTCAGTATCTGGTGTTTTGTCTCTTTATGTAGCCTGAGATATGAAACCATGCCTCATCTGCAAACCACCTTATGGAGAGAATGTCTGGACGTGGACTGAGTCGTTTATCATAATCTGCTTCTTTCACTTGTACCACATGCACTCTGTAAGGTCATAATCTGGATTTCTGCGCAGCTCTTTGACTTTTTCCATATGCATACTCTGATTCCTGGCTGAATCGACGCAACGATTTGTTTCCAACATTTTCTCTGAGATGTAAATAGTGTAATGTAATCTCCCAATTGTGTATTATATTCTCCCAAATTTGCACGTGTGTTCTGGCCTATTGAAGTGGTTCAGGTTTATATGGATCGCGCTGTATTTTCATAACCATTTTTATTCTGTTTTATGAACTTGCACGTTGTGGCGATATGCAAAGAAGTTTTTTAATTTTTTTTTTAATTTGGGTTCGTTAAATTTGCCTTTAAGTTAATTTTTAAAAGATGAATTCCCAGTCGTAACATGATTCTTCTCCCGAGGCGTAATTTTGGGCAGATGCCTTTCTTCTCCAGATATGATTTACAATGCAAAATAAATTACTGGATTTCTTTTTAAATATCTTGATTTTAATTCTTGTTTAAATAGACACAAAAAATTATAACGCAAATGAAAGCATCCTGCTTCTACAAATGATCAAACTTTTACGTGGGTCTTCTACGAAAGTTAAACTTAAAATCCACGCGTCCTTGTATGAAGATTTTCTAACACAATCATGTTATTAAACTCTTGTCTTTACACACGTGTCTGTTCTCTTCGACGATCAAAATCATTATCTCGCGTCTTGCGAGGAAGATTATTGGTTTTTCTTTCACCTTATCAACCACGTGTTTCTTTATGACGTCATTCATAGCAACTTATACAAACATGTTGTTATTTTTATAATTTCACTTCCTAAACTTGATTTAATCATGATCATACTTTAAATATTTATTAAATAATTTTAAATTTTAAATATAAACTAAATAAACAATATTGATTTTCTCTTTCTAGGCTGAATCACTCTTACAAGGGCAAAGTAAAAATACCGAAAAAAAAATAAAAAGTAACTAAAATGTTGTTTAAAATGAAACCCACGCATTAATCTAAGAGGCTTCTTTTGTAAAATTCTTTCTTAGACATAATTTCAGACTTTGCAGTTTGATACGTAGTGTACATGTCCATTTTTCTGAGTATTCAAGTGTACGTTTATGACGTTAATACAGGTTCGTATGCTCAGAAGGACCTTTTAATACCTACAAATTTTATTAGACACAGTTTGAAACCACCCACTGACTTAGGAAAAGTTAAAAATAATTTTACACACAGACACAAAAAAAAAAAACAAGAATTAAATTTTTAAAACGCTACAGAATTCGCCCGCCCCGGTAGCGTGGTTGTAGCATGTGTGCCTCACGTTCAAGAGGTCCCGAGTTCGAATCTCTGTCAGGGTGAGTTACCTGGATAAGGTTTTTCCGGGGTTTTCCCTTATCTTGAAAGACGAATGTGGGGTAACTCTAAGCTCTATGGACCCCGGGCTCATTTGAGCATCGTTTCACCCATTCCATTCATCGTCCGATATGACAACGGGAGGACGTAAATTACCCCCCCCCCCAAAAAAAAGCCTGCAGAATTCTTCTGCATACGTTAAAAAGCGCCACTCCGGAACTTCTCTGAGCGTGGACAGGGGTGCCTCCATAGTAAGAATTTCATTATTTTGTCACTAATGTGTTTAAAGATTACTTTTAAAGTTAAACAATTTAAATTTTCAGACTTGAAAAAGTTCAAGCTAAATGAACTGCAAATTAGTTGCTAGATGTTTGAAATGTTTACTTCAAATTCTGTAACACTATATTTGTTTTAGAATGGTACGAAACATGGGTTTGACAAAGAATCAGACAAAAATTAACAGAAAGGATAAATTAAAATAGGTTTATTGGTTCCTCTTTCAGACGAGGAACTTTCATGCTGCAAACAGTTGAATAAATTTCCTCGTAGTTGTTTTAAATCATACATGTCTATTAAAATTGAAGCGCTTAATTTTATCCAATCGTTTTAAATTTGTGAATAAATCTGTCTTTTTATTTGTTTATTTATTTTTAAGTGGGCCAAAATAAAGGAGCTCTCTAGACGGGATCGACCTCCGGTTTAAAGATACAATGTAACGCGAAATATTGCTTCCTCTGAAACTAGAATCCAGAATAAGTCTAGTTATTACAACAGTTGGCTACTCCGCCTTTCGTTTCAAAGAGATGACGTTCCAAATGTCAAGACGCCATGTTGTCCAGTGGGAAAAGAAATTGTGACCACTGAAAGTATCCGCGAGAGATACCCAAGTAGGCGTACAAAATCTTTCCATCAGACAAATTAACACCCCACTTCTCTGGAGATTATTTCTTTGCGCCTTCATTCTTTTGAAATGGGACTTGTTTCTTAGATATTGTAATATTCGGAAGTGCACATCCACCAAAGTGGTGGTAGACCTCTTTTGTTTTCATTGTTTCTGCCAAAAGATAATAGCATTTTGCATTCATGGTAGTACGTTTGGTTTCACTGTTTCTTCATTTAGGCTGTATCTTCGTCTGCAACACTGTTCACTAAGGCTGGGATGATATGCTTATTATTTAGAATTAGTTAATGTTCTCTCTGTGATGCAATAGGCATGAACTAAAAATAATTAGCTATTGTATCGAAAAAGGCGAAAAGGTAGAAAATAATTCAATAAAGAAATAAATGTGACATTTAAAAATTAATATTTAGCTCTATTCTTTTGATATTCAAAAAGGAAGAATTGTTCCTCAATCCTTATATTGCAACGATTATTTTGTACTTCGTTTTTAAAAATGTAAAATACCGTGGAAAATGATCATATCGGTTTGAATTTATGATCTTGGATACATTTTAACTGCAGGCTTCAAAAGTCTGAAATTGATAAATTATATCCCAAGCTTTATTGGCATATGTATATTATATCTTTTTTTTACTTTATATAATAACAACGGAATAATCTTGAGTGTATTTTAATTCGAATAAATGATTATTTAGTTTAAATTATACTATAAAAAGTAGGCTTTCTTGTTTTATTGCAGTTTTTAACATTTTAACGTACCAGATATGTCCATAATAATTATGTATCCTTTGTAATTAATAGGTACTAAATTGAAGCAATGCCTTCGCTTAGTAAACGGACAGATTTTTCTGTTTCGTGTGGATTTCGTCCTCCAATATATCAGATTTATATCTTGTTTGTTTTAGCAATTAAATAATGAGACAGACATCTTTATTTCTTGTTTACTTTGATTATTGATTAACGTCCTTAACTGGGTAGGTCACATGACCTGTCTGTGATTGAACGAAATGGTTGCAATGATGTTCAAATGGACCCGGGGTCCCTATAGCATAAAATTACGCAATACTAGTCTTCTTAGTGTAAAAGCCTTATCCAGGTAACTCAACCTAAACGGGATTCGAACTCCGAATCTCATGAAATGTGAGGAGATAGGTTGCATCCACACCAGAGAAGAGGGCTTTTTCTGTACTTGGTTTGTTATTAAAATTTTTGTGGCATGTGCTTGAATTTTTCTGAACTTCCAACATTGACTTTTTATTTTTGTTTGCAGGTAAGGGGACATGTGTGTCAGATGGAATATGATCCTCTTCCCAACACTGCACTCCAGCATTTCTACTAAGGAGTAAGTGCAGTTTCCCATATCTCACAGCTGTATTTGGTTATTTGCTAATTGAATACGTAACTATGTTCAACTTCAATTTCTGCTCAACTGTTTTCTTTGAGAAATCTGTAGCGTGATTCCTCTTCTCCTAAAGACTTTAACAGTAGCGTCTCTAAAATCGATCAAATGTCAAACGAATCTTTTATAGGGGCAACAGAGATGTAGCTTACCCAAAGGCTTCTGTATCTATAATTGCTGTATATTAAGTTAAACAGCAAATAACATGTCATTGCTTTTGAGGCAATAAGAAACTAGAATTTTGAGGTACATATTGAATGCCATTCTGGTTTTGGGACATTAACTGGAATCTATCTTCAGCTGTCATAACATGAAAATCATAACTTATGGAACTATAAGTATTTTTGACCAGAAGTATTGAAACTTGATATAGATACATTATTTGAACATACATCTTTTAATTTTTTTTTAAATAATATATTTCTTAAGTCTGTGTTTAAGTTTACGCATGTATAATCCTTATATTCAGTGAGAAAGCAGCAGTTTTGAGAACCCTTTTAAAATGCTTCATCTGGTGCTCACAGTAATTGAATGACTGCGATTCTGGGAAGAAACAAACAAACATCACGATTTATGCTCGTGCATAAACATACGCTACTATTTTTGTTCATTAAGTTCAATTTCGGCAAAACGCATTAGCACGGCGGAGTTAAAAATGAAAAATAATTGTTTTTGAGGAAAGTGTAACAAAGTGCCGCACCCAAGGCTTGGGGAAAAAGTAATGTGGGCAACGCCCAGGGTCCGCCCAGGTTCGATTGCACTAGCGGAAGGGGGCGGAGGTGACAAGGGGGGACAGGTTCTTCAAAGCAAACAAAATATATATACTATGTGTAGATTCGATTTTACACTCCAACTTGGGTTGTTAGATGCCACAAATTCTTGTTAAGTTCACCTAGAGCATAATTTGTTAAATTATTTGAGTACTTCTGAAAAAAAAGTAATTAGCATAAATTACAGGTGTTTTTGATATGTTATGTATACGCCAAATAGATGTTGCACTTGTGCGTTGAATTCAGTAAATTAATTAAATAGTGTCTACTGCTGCACGCTGACAATTTTACAATCAGAAACTGTAAGAATGATATTTACACTGTCGTAGATCATAAATTGCAAAATGTTTTTCAAATCAAACCGGACATTTACGTGTCGAATAGACCCACCTCACAAATACTCATAACACCTATCCAAAGGTGTAGCATTGCTAGTAACATTGATGCTAGAATATAAGTTTGCAATTGACGTAATTACCTAGCAACAAGTAATATTGTTTCATTCGTTGAATTAACACATTTTTCTGGACTGAAAATCTTTCGTAATAATCCCACTTCTGTGGAATTAGTAAATACTCAGGAATGTCGCATTCCTTTAAAATCTCAATTAGAATTTAATAAAATATAGTTTCAATAAAATGAGTTTTATAATTGCCATCCATTTTAGTTTAAAATTCTTCAAATGAGCAAAAATAACATTTCCTTAGCAACCACACTGCTTCATCTCCTCTCTCTAACACATTACAACGTTACATTTTGCAAATTTATTATTTCTACATATTTTAATGCGAGAATTACATAAACAATGTTTGTAATACGTGTTTTTTCTTCATTGTGAACACTTACGGGCCAACCCATTCTGTTATAGAATGAATTACAATGTATTAAGGGGTCATTATCACAACGTTATAGATGAGCTGGTATTTTTTAATAAAACGAGATAGAAATTTAAAGTACCCTAGGCGTTGTCTGGCACAGTTCGGCAAGAGAAACATCCGTCTTTGTGGCGCCGATGGTAGCTTGCCTCGCGTTCGAATCTCGGTCATGGTGAATTACCTGGTTAAGGCTTATTCCGTGGTTTTCCCTTTCCTGAAAGATTAAATTTTTATCCTCTATGAAAGCATTGGTCAGTGTGTGACTATGTTTCTTTCTGTCTCAAACTTAAAAACGAAAATTGGTTAAATACCAAAGTTGGTAAAGTTCAGAATATTTAAAGACGTCACGAAGATTTTCTGTAGATATTTTCCAGCTCTCCTTAAAATCTTAGAAACCAAATCAAAATTTGGAATGTTTGAATTTAAACGCACCTGATACCTCAGTTTCCAGGCAACGCTGTTGAAATGATAGACCAGCATTCCTGCTTCTACAACAGGAAGTTTATGCAAGCGCGGCTGTAGTGCGTGGTGAATTAAGCACATTTGAGTTTATTTTGTTAAATGTAAAGCGAGTTGCAAATGTTTGTCTGTTAGCCTTGCACTTAAGCTGTGAGGATCTTGTTCTAAGTAGAGCTGGGGGGATCGGCGTTCTGCGATATGGCGAAATGTTTGCAGATGTGTTATGAAACATCTTGTTTGTGCAATAAACTGAACATTCCCATAATGATAACGAAGGATGTACACATGGCTGTTCAAACTGGATTTCCTGTCGACGTCGGAGTGAGCAAGAAAGCGGAGTAACGCATTCCTATATTTGTAAATGACATTACATTCTCCATTTAGAGATTTGCATCTGACAGTAGCTAACTTGGAAATGCCAAATTTGTAAACAAACTTAAGCTTCGTCCAAGAATATAACACAAGTGTTTGAGAAACATCTTTCTTTAAACTGTCTTATACATGAAAAATTATTTCGATGTTTACTTTTCCTAAAAAGCTGTTTGGGATTTTGATTTAAATACATAATTATGTATCCTTATTTAAATGTAGGTAATTTGCATAAATAAGAAGCAAAAAATTGTAGCTGTTATCTCTTTCAGATCAAACGTAATATCTGAATAACAATATTTTTTTATTAATTTTAACAATTGTTGCTACTTGAGCTTTTGCAATCATATATTATGTAACAATTTCATAATTTTATATCCCTATATTTTAAGTGATATAAGCGATTTCAATTAATAAGGATATATATTAAAATGATAATAAATTTAATATTTGATCTTTCTGGGAGAAACCTGGCAAGTTATTCCGAATGAATTTTGTACACTTTCATTAATGGGTAAAAAATAGTTTTAAAAACTCACAATTTGTTTTCAAATAAGCTCCATTTTTTATATCTGCTATTTTTGATATGTCATTATCTACTGATTTTTGAAATGTTATCGTATTCACGTACCACGGGAAAGAGTACTGTGGAATTTCAAAATCGAGAAATAACGACCTACGTTATAAACATCTGATTGTGCTGCAGTGTTCTTCAGTGGAACTATTTTTGCAAATGTTTATTTCTATTTTATCGCGTATATAAGATTTTGTGTGAAAAGCTTGTGGATGTCACATTAAAATAAAGCGAATGTGGGCAAAGAAAGTCGGGTTAAGGTAGTGTACATAGGGGAGACATGTTTGTCTGTTTTGATTACATGTATTGTCAAAACTAGGCGTTGCTAGGAAGTAGTTGTAACGGGCATACTAACATACTTTGTTACATACATAACGTGTGGAAGTGTGTAATAGATGAGGCCTATTACATTTTTTTTTCATTTGAATTATCCGAAACATAATGTCGGGGCAAAGATACGAAGGCATAAAATGTACAGTTGTATGTGAAAGAGGACATCTCAGTTTATTTTATAAATAATTTCACAGTAAAAATTCCTCTCTTTTATTATATGAGCCAATATGCATATCAGTTTTTCAATTTAATTGCGTGGAAGTTATAGCACACTGTGGAAACATAGGATGATTATGTATACTTTTGTGAGGAAAGGGGCAATTTTGATAATTTCTGTTAAATTGAGCGCTAAAAGGCTCAAAATTACCCTACAATGGCGAGTGGATTTCGTTCGTGTAAAAATTAATACACAGGTGCGCCGTGTACATTCATTTATTTTTACGGTCGCCACCTTATATTTATGTATCCCACAAAAAATTCGAAATCAATATTTCTACGGGGGAAAAATATAAACAAGTGGACGCCTTCAGAAAAAAAAGAGCACTTTTTTAAAAAATGCACGTGACGTGGCTGTTTGTATTCACAGCATAATGGTGGTTCAGTTTCAAATTTATTATTCCTGCTCACTATCTACTAAATTCAAACTAGCATTTGCATGCAAAAATGCTCGATATTGTTTTGACATTAGCAATTTTAATCACAGTTACAGATATTTGAGATATTTATGCAACAAATGTAACGCATATCATGAATTTTATGAAAAGTGTCTTCACTCGAATTCAAATTCCTGTAAAATTTAATAATTTTGATTAACCTAGTAAATTATTATATAATATACGAGGGGGGACCCAAAAGGAACCGGACACGAGGGCGCTGCCACTCATAGACGTAGTGCAGGGTTCTCATGCTAGATGGTGTTATTACAGACCTTCATGAAACAGCTGTGAAGACGGCGTCAGTGTAGAGCTGAAGTGCAAGTGTGGTATTGCGTTTCTCTGACTGTTGGCGGGTTACCTCTGCTAAGTTGTTATGGCAACTTTAAAAGAAAAAAGAGTGTGTGTGAAATATTGTTTCCTGCTTAAAAAATCTGCAACGGAGGCACACCAGATACTTCAGGAAGCTTTCCAGGAGGACGCTATGAGCCGCACACAGGTTTTCGAGTGGTTTTGGCGCTTTAAACGTGGTGAGATGTGTGTTGAAGACCAAGTTCGTTCTGGACGCCCTTCAACAGCGCGAAATGAGGAGAACATTGAAAAGGTCCGCCAAAAGATCAACGAGGATCGTCGCCAAACGATCGACCAAATTTCAGCAGCGACAGGAATCAGTTGGAGCTTGTGCCAGGGGATTTTGAGGGAGGATTTGCACATGAGACGAGTTGATGCTGAATTTGTTCCGCGCCTTCTCATACAGGAGCACAAAACCATCCGCATGAATGTGCGTCAGGACTTGAAAACAGAGATTGCACGTGATCCAAACTTCTTGAACAAAGTCATTACAGGGGATGAGAGTTGGTGTTACGGGTATGACCCAGAAACCAAGCAAGCGTCAAGCCAGTGGAGGACTCCCAACTCTCCCAGACCAAAAAAGCAAGGCAGGTGAGGTCAAATGTGAAGACGATGATCATTGTCCTTTTTGATGTTCGTGGAATTGTGCAACGGGAATTCGTACCCCCTGGCCAGACTGTTAACCAGCACTTTTACTTGGATGTTTTAAGGCGTCTGTGAGAGGATGTGGGGAGGAAACGCCCGGAACTTTGGCGATCAGGTGATTGGTTTCTGCATCACGACAACGCTCCAGCACACACGGCCTTACGAGTGATTCACTATTTGGCATCTCAGAGGTGGTCGGTCGTTCCCCAGGTTCCGTATTCGCCAGACCGAGCCCCTTGCGACTTTTTCCTATCCACGAATGAAGGGGGGGGGGGACCGCTAAAAGTGGAGCTTTATGACGATGTGGAGGAGGTAAGAACAGCACAGCGCACTGGACAGTATCAAACTTGAAGAGCTCTAAACATGCTTCCAACAGTGGGAAAAGAGGCTTCACAAGTGCATCGGATGTAATGGAGAGTATTTTGAAGGTGACTTGAATTAATTTTGTAAAAGGGTTCATTAATAAAGTTTTTATGACAACAATGAGAATAATCGATATTGCTACAGAAAGACAAGTGAAAGTAACTATCACGTAAGATATTTTTTCCCGATGAAGGAGGATTCAGTAAATTTAAAGTTCGATAAATTACAAAAAAAAAAAAAAAAAAAACATTACTTCCAAACGCATTTGTATTTTGAGCCAGTTAAGAAACGGGAGCAACTATTGGTGAATGGTTGGTAAAGCAAATAAGACATTTAAGTACTGCACCAGTAGGGGAAAACATCAAACTGTTGTACGTGTCACGAATAGCCCTCTGAGAATAAAATCTTGGTACAACGAGGTATCGTAAAAGAAAAACACAAAATGGCCGGCTCATAAAAGCAGCTCATTATGCGATGAAGGAATGGCGTGAAATGCATGCCCTAGTTCTCACGATTATTCCTATTTGTTGATGTATTGACTATGTGTGCATATTTCCGCATTGACCTTTCGTGACCTCGCAGCGCGATAATGGATTAAAGTTCATTGCATTGCGCAGCGAACGTAATACGGTCGTCTTAAAATAAAGGAGACTTAACAAGCAGTTCAATGTTTGAACAATTGGAAAGTAAGGAGGGCGTAATTGCATGCATTTCGTGAATATAAGAGCACTGATATTTACTGTGTGATTATTAGAACAATTAACTTTTCAGGACTGCCACTTTCAGAAATTTTGGAAGGAATAGAGAAATTGTGACTCTTTGTTCAACAAATAAAATAAACTGTCTAATCCAAACTTAACATACAAATTAGGATTTTTGACAAAAACTGATTAGGCCCTGTGCAGTATGATACAATTAAGTATTTGGGCACCACATAAATTCTAGCAGCCAAACCTGTTTAGAAAAAGGTGTTCATTACTTATGCCTACAAAGAACTTCACAATTTAGTTTCGTAAATTTATTTTGCAACTTTATATCCGGTATTTTCAAAATTAGCTTGCATAAATTAGTTGGATGTACTTATAATACCTGAATATATAATCGAAGTATAATTTAAACTGTGTATGAGGATTAATGTTAGAAATACCCAAATTAAATACGTTTTATAAAACTTTAAGAAACAAATATATTAGCAATTGGGATCTAGAATTGTTTGTTAGTGATATCAAAATACTTTATTCTGAGTGAAACTCAAAACTGGAGTGTTAAAAAAATAACGAAAATGTTTTAGTACTTTGTTTTTAAATATTAAAGAGTTTGCTAGGTGTAGATTGTTGTTTTGTTTCCGCTTTTTAGTGGAGGCGTTTTTTTTAAGGTTTCTTACTGGGGGGGTATCAGGAGTGATGTAGAGGCATTAGTGTTATCCATCTCCTATTTCGTTTCCTGCTATCTTGGTCAGAATGTATTCATACAAGTGATGTAACATCCTGAAAAAATTCCTAAGGCGCCAAACACAGAAATGATGCACATTAACCACGAATAACCCTTAACGTTATTGTTTCAAGGAGATTTATTCTTCTCGAGTAACGAACAGGATCATCAGAAGCGCTTATATAGATCTGTTTATAAAGTTTAGGGTTGAATATACCCTCGATGTAGTTCATTTTGTTCTCTCTGTTTAAATCTTGCAGATCGGTAATAGCTCTCCCTTTTTTTTAACTGTTTAACGTATCACAGAATGAATCAGATTACAAAGGTTTGTTAAATACACTTGATATAACATGACATTCAGGCTCAACCATAATATCAGTGGCAAAATTTATTGGAATGCACTCAAACACTGCTCGCACAATGGTTTATGCGTTTCTCAGTACCTCACAGATTGCTAGTTAAGGCATCATGATAACATGCTCTGTGGTGAGAATACCACAGAGTATAGCACCTCGCCTAGCAGCTAGAACTAACAACCTCTGGAAACTTAATTATTTTCTCTCCTAGTTTGTGAGTTATTTAATGGTTCATCTGCCATTTAGATGGTGTTTTAATTGCAGTGCAGGAACTCTAAATCTCATGATGAACTGCAAGATCATAAAGGATTTGCAAAAAGCGCGAACATCAAAATACCGTCATTGAAATCGAGAACAAAAAAGAGCCATTTAGTAGCACCACTTGGAAAAAAACGTGCTAACCAACAAAACACAGCACTGCATTTTTCTGCTCGTTCGGTATGTTACGTGTTTGTCAAATTCACATAACAATGCTGTGTTTAACTTGGTGGACAATGAGAACAATTCCTGGTTTGTGACAAGGAAGCAAACACCATAGGCACTGAGGTATTTGCGATTAGAATCCGACGGTGGATAAGCTTAGAAGAGTGTGCCAAATTGAGTCTAGATTTTCCACATTCGGATCTGTTGTTTTACGCATAGATGTGGAAAAAACGCAGACTTTTGGATGCTTCCATAAATGGTTAACGGTCTTGGATTTTGATGACATGTTTGAAAATTATATACAAATAACTTATTTGAGTAAGGTTGAAATGATTTAGAAAGTTAATTCAAATATATTTGTACCATGTTCTTGTTTTTTAGAATATTCAAAGAAACTGAATAAAGAATAAAATTGTACTTGAAGGAGCTCCTACAAAATTGTAGCTAATTGAGTTTTTCAGTTTTGTTTAAAATTCATTTCAAGTGAAGAGGAGTTTTTACGACACAAATAGCTGGAAACTTATTGCACACACTCATCAACGCGAAAGTTGCCAAATTTACCTGTTCCAACCCTATTTGGGACAGAAGTTGATAACCGGGGGTATACTAGTCACCCCAGGCATTAACTAAACTTCCACCTATTCAGACTAGTCATTATTATAGAAATGTGATTCTTCCCTCCCAAGAATGCGAATAAATACCCTTATTTCTGAGTTGAATACTTAAATTTCTTAATATTTATAGTCGATCCTTATCATAAATGTCAGTCATATAATCGTTTTTGTACTAAATGTAAATGCACTAAAATTACCAAGTAAAGAAAAAGACAAAAAGCTCGAAAAATCTCTAACTTGAAATGGCAAAATGATTCAAATAATATGTTTGCATAATTTGGGACCCATGATGTGGTTGTATATACACGATGATGCAACAATTAAAAGATATGTCGTCAGAATCAGTTCCGTGCTGAAAAAGATACACATTTTAAGTTAAATTAACTCGATAGGATTTTGCATTCTGCCACGTAGAGTTAAATCAAATATAAATGAAGACACAGATAAGGAAATTTGAAAACGCTATATGACTTTGAAGGGTTCAAAAGAAATATTAGTCCTTTATTTTCCATTTCTTTTTAATGTGCAGTTTAAGGCATCAATGACGTTCACCCTTAGTGAGTTCGTATTACCTTAGGTTATTTATATTACATTAAATTCATACACATGTTCGCACTCTTAACTCCATTGTCTAGAGAGGGTGGAATAATACTGTCTAAAGGAAACGTCCCAATCGAACCCAGGACCTTTTGGATTTGAAGTTTAGCATGCGAACACCAGACTACAGATGCAATGTACTTTCCATTTATTGTGATCAATCAGAGAACTGCTGTTAAATTTTTGCATTTCTCTTCACCACGTTACATAGTTTTTGTACAATTATTTTGGGTAGCTAAAGAATGTACGTCCATTTTGTTCGAATAAGTTCGTTGAAACTTGCAAGAGGCCCTTAACTCATCAGAAACTAAATTTAGCTGTATGGGAGAGAAATGCAGCTCCCTATTGAATCTACTGAACTACACCAAAGGAATTATCATACATCTTATATTCAGGAGTGTTCAGTCCTACTGCATTAAAGCATAAGTTTGTTTTTGCATCTACTGCTTTGACGCAGTTTTCTTCTAAGTTAGGCAAGATGATGCATAATCTTGTAAAGGAGAATTTTTGATATCAAACAGATAAATTACATTCAACACAAAGGAATTGTTTTACTTACTCTGATTTTCTCACAACTGGCAATACACCTTTATTCCATGGACAGTTAAAACAAAAACTACTTGGGACTTTAACTTCCAGACTCTTACATTGAAATAGTGTGCCTTAAGACTAAAGATGGAGACTGCATACCGCACTTTAGAATATAGCAGTAAGGGGCAGGTGAACATTTAACACTGAATATAATTTGAGTGCTGTTAGCTATAAGATTACGTAATATAAGCATCTAAAATAAACCAGCTCATATAAAATTTTAGATAAACGTTTTAAGGTACCTTGGATTCACTGTTAAACCTTAGGATGAGTAATTCTAACGCGCACAAGTTAATTTCAGAATCTTTCGATGTTAGCCGAGTAGAGAATGCAGTTGTATCTAAACCGAATACGCTATTTGCATACATATTAATTAAAAATAATAGCTTAAGAAAAGCATAGCTATCATTTGTGAAGGCATAGAACTAAAAGTAAATTGCATGTTTGTTTTGCACGTTAATATGGTAATTTCCTTTCGAACACTATTAAGTTGGTATCTGCTGTGCATGATTGAGAAGAGCACTGCTTTTAATAGGAGGTGATGTGGATATTTTTTTGTGAGGAATAACACAATTTGACCATTGTGACACCACGCAGAAGCTTTCACCATCATTCCGCGGCCTGCTATACTTTTTCCTTCTCGTCTGATCGGACGACTGAGCTCGGTCTGCCGCTGCCCTACTCAGTTCGGCGGCGGCCATGTTGGTTCGGCACTGGGGAAGGTGGGGGAACCGTGGGACTTTTAGGGAAGGTCCCGATGACTCTCAAAGCGTTGCGTTAGGGGAACGGGGTGAGGCGGGCGCTTAAAGTTTGTTCCTCTATCTCCCTTCCCCTCTGTGCTCCCCTCCGACGGGATCATGGGAAGGGGTGCCCCCCCAAGGCCACAGACTTTGGCTGCCATTGAGACCAGTGTTGCCGTCATCGTAATAATTGTCGCTAGGAAGATCTGGCAACGTTGCGTCCGGAGTGCGCCCTTCTCTTTCTAATGGATGCTTTTCTCTCTTTTTCCTACTTCTTTTTCACCATTACATGCCTTGTGTTTTCAAAAAGAACGCTGCGTTGCCAAGTGAAGCTTGGTTGGACGATTGTTGATAGGAATGAGAACTCTTAAGTCGTAATGCCAGAGGAAACTGCAGATTATGATTGATGAAATATAATTAGTTCCCTAGGTGACCACTTAAATGTTTTGAACGTGTTTTGATACTTGACATCTGTTTTTAATAATATTTCAGTTTCGCTACATGTTTAGGAATACAGATTTTATAAATTGATGCAGTGGTACACTTTAGTGTGGAAAACGCATATTCGATAATACTGCCTGGAAACTTGGCAAACCTAAGGAAGTCCGAGTAGCAAGTTCATATTTGGTATGGTTTCAACATAACTTAGGACTCGTAAATAGCAATCTTCTCGGAAATGGTTTTCTTAGAATTAATATCTAATGTATGAAATAAGTGACATATTACCCTTTAATGTAGTTAATGATATGTAGTGTGGTACGTTGAATGTAGTTTCTTTTATGGCAAAGAAGTACTCTTATACGTATTCACTTTGGCTTATCTTTATAGTTGCACATAGTTCCTACCACAGCAAGGAATTCTGAAATTGAAATATTAATTGTGGTAAAGCACATTTCTGAGTTCTATACCTACTTGTGTATCCATGATTATATCAACGCAATCATTTTCACAAAATACATTATCTAAGCAGAGAAGCATAATCATTTTAAGCTGAAATGGCGATATGAATAATACTTTTTAAGTAGCAAACGCGCAGTATACGAAACAGATGTTTTTTTTTTTTTTTTTTGCATCTAGAGAAACCCATAACGTATGTACATTCAACTAATCTCGCTGAATTATTTGCATACTAACGAGAAACAAAGATGGTTGCATGAAACGGAGTAAGGAATTCAAAATCTGATTAATTCTCAGTGATTGACGTTTTAATTATAAGAGGATATTTGAGTTACCAGTTGCTTTGTGGGTGATATCATTTTTTAAAAGCGAGGCTTCAAATTGATAGAATAATCAATTTTTATGTGAAGAGGGGCTCGGTAGAAAGGGATGGAAAGCAGGGAGGGTGAAAATGATCTTATACCCATGTTTCCTGTTTGCTTTCACATAGTACACTGTACATCAGGATTTTCTGCTTCCATGGTTACGAACTGCTACGGCGCATTGCATACAGCGCAGCGTTGCTTAGCGCAGGCCCAAACTCTACCCAAGTGTTCCATTTTTTTGGCTCTGTCTCATTTTAAATAGCCTTCAGGCCCTTTCTAACATGGCGGAGTGGGTTAACGATGACGTATACTTTTGTTGGGTTCTCTGTTCTTTGTCTCTTTTTATCGACGTTGAGCCAATGAGAGGCTGTTTCGCACTGCGCAAGCTCTTAGCCTCGGCCACGATTGGTGGGAGCAGCGACTGTATTGTGAGTCATCGACCACATCGGTTGAATGAGGTAGCAGTTGCAAACAAGTGCTGGACAGAGTGGAAGTGTGTTGCGCACGTTGTTGATGCTGCTGATGATGATAATGATGTTGGGTTTGTGCTCGACGGCTTGGAGCTCGGTCACAACCTGGCAGACCGCATCGAGGCGGTGCTCGAATAGGATCTATAGCAGGATCATACATAATGCGACTTCACTCCCACAGCAAAAACCCTCAGGGTGTATCATAAGCAAGCAAATAAACTTAATTACAGATGGGGTGGGTCATTGATAACCAGAATTGGAAATAAATATCTTTGGTGTAATCCAGGCGTACTGCATTATCCCCATTTACATTATGCATTTTGTGTTTTATAGTAGGACTAATACAGGCCACACGATCCAGCCTTGTTTGGTATGTTAACACACAAATTCCAGCTAGACATTGTTCGAGCAGCATTCCGTTTATATATTGGTGCTGCAGTCTGTGATGCTCTTAATACATATGTATGTTAGGGGCGTGGTAAGATGTGCATTGGGATTCAAAGTGTACTTACCACTCGACGTTGTGCAGAATTAGCATCATCCAAAGGAATTGTGTAGCTCAGGAGTGTTAGAATAACATTAAAATATTTCACCATCTTTATTGCTGATGAGCCCAGTTGAAACGATAAAGTACCCAATGACTGGACTGAGATAGCTTACTGTAACCTTTAATGTTATATTTAACATGGAATTATACCAGACATTTGAGAGGTTAAAATCTTTTTGGTAAATATAACATAGAATTGTAACGTGCATCAAGGTAATATGGCGTCACGGCAATTTCTATACGAGCAGGTATTTAACTAGTAACAGTGCTGCATGGCTTCCTTACCTTTAAGATATTAATCTGCAGTTGTAGTTTGGAATATGAAACGTACAGTGAAAGTTAGCTTTGAAGTGCATGGAGAGCAAGTAAGATTTCTAACCTTTTATGAAATAACAGCTTAGAATAAAGGATTTAACTCTCTTGCACACGAAACAGCAAATCCTGATGGTTCTGTTACGTCAGTTTGCTGGGAATTGAAGGTAAAAACCACCCTATTCACTTTTAGTTGTATTAAATTCATACCCGGAAAACAGTCTACCCTCTTCGTTTAAGAAGCTCAGTTTTTCTTAAGTAATAAAGTTCATTTGAAAAGTTGCGTTTTACCTCCAACATATAGTTAGGGAAGTATTAGGTTCATTGTGTTTATGGCACCAAATGAAAATTTATATGCATTTTATATGCCGATATTACCATGTCATTTTGCACGTAATTTGAGTGATGAATAGGTATTTCTGTTGACAAATCGAAAGGTTCATCCTGCCAAGTCGGTAAAAGACCTATCTACCAAGGCACTCTCAGAATTTAATTGCAAATGTAGAACAGAACATTTAAATAAATGTTAGCATAATTAGAAATAGATTCTGAATTAATGTTGATTTATAAAGAAGTAATACTTTGCTGATGTTATTCCCATATGGTTTCAATATTCTGACTGATTTTACTATTATGTACAGATTGCAGATCCAGATTCTTGATCATTGGATGTCACGTTATTTTGAAGTTATTCTTGCCCCCTTCCCACAGTAACTAGACTGCATAAATGAATTCATTGTTTCACTATGCCCTTTGAATTTTATGCTGGTGTTAGCAGCTCATTCACTTTAGATTGATTCATGAACCTTTGAGCCTCACATTCTTCTTGCACGGTGCGAAGTGCTAATGATAGAATATTCCCTTTTGGCGAGGAATCGATCCAACGAACTCTGCACATAGAAGTCAGCATTCAGTACAACAAATACTCGACTGTTCATTGAGGTTTTGTAAATGTACTGATTGTACAAAGAAAACAGACATACATCATATTTGAATGTAAAATAATTGAATAATAAACCATTAAAAAAGTCCTTTTGAACACACCTTTTGCGAAAGAGGTGAAAATGGGCAATATAGTTAGTTACTAACACTCCCCACATGGCAACCTTGGCCTTCGGGGTAACCTCACCCCACCAAGTGATGACCGGACCCATTTCTCAGGTGGAGGCACCCAGAGGGCGGTGTCCATTACCTCCGATGATAGGGTGATAGTGAAGATGGCGGTGAGGTGAGAGGACCTACAGTTTTTACCGTGGACTCCGAACCACGTTGGGCATAGGGGATACTTCACGTGTGCTAGACAGAGGTGAAAGCGTGGATAGGGCCGACTTAAAATCGCCAACCCCAGAGCCGGGAATCGAACTCGGGACCCTTAGAACGGGAGCCGCGAACGAAACCACCGCGCTACCCCGGCGCCCTGAAAATGGGCAATATTACTGAGGAGAGAATTAAATGACCTATTTCCTGAACTTTGATGCACTACGCTTAATATCGAACTAGAAAAGGTCGTGATGTTTAAACCCGAAAGGTTAACATGGCCTTGACCTTCAACTAGAGATGTTTTTTCTTGAGGCTGGTTAATGTAAACGGAGTCTCCTGAAAGTGGGTTGTTGATGATTATGGTATACTCAGTTTTGCTGTACTTCAATCTGTCCAAACAGCTGAAAGTGAAAACCAACTAATGAGTTATTTGTACATTTTTACCACGCATTGTGTTCAAAACGTTTTGTTGGTTTCACTTATTGAAGTATAGAAAGAAACCTAGAAGCACACATTTGTCGGATTGAACTTTTGATATTTTTCCTTTGAAAATCCTTCCTTCTCTTCCTTACTTACAAATTAAAGAGTATCCTTATAAAGTTACCTTACTTCTTATGCAATACATGTTAGGCACTTAGCAATGAAAAACGTTTACTTGCTTTGCATGTTGTAATTGCTTTGCCACGTAAGTTGAGGCATTGCAAAACATACAAAGGGCATTATGTGTCTGGAAGGTGGAGGAGCACTACTGACATAAAATAACAGCAAAATAAAATATATTACTTGTAATTTTAGTTTACCAATGCCGTTATGATGCTAGGAATTCCCGTAACACAGCGAAGCGTAGATAGAGCATCTAGCTAATTTTTCTAATACATCTAACACTATTGGCTGATACTTTTCACACATTTTTTAAATAATTGATGTTTCCCTCCCTTGTAACATCTTTATGTGAATCAAATTCCAAAGCATTTTCGATTATTTCCTACCTCAGATATTTCAGACAATATCGATAAAACTGGAAGAATGAATTAAAAAGGAATGTTCTGTTAGTCGCGCTGGGATTGGAACTGTGAATCCTCAGATTTAACCGCTTCTCACATAACGTGATACGAGCTACACCATTGGTTAAGGTGACTCAGATCGGAAAATTCCGAAGTCGAAGCCGGGAGTCCAATGAAAGGCATTCGGGTCACGCCCTGGAAACGTAGTTGGAGCACTGGCATGGTGAGCCAGAGGTCTTTAGTTCACTTCCCTGCCTTGACATGCCCCTGGATCTGGTCTTGTGCAACAGCCATTGAGAACCAAGCGTGTTTGATGGAATACCCTAATTTAGTTTTGCACAGTATGCTGAGTAGGACATAAATATGCGTTTCCAACATTCACATCCTCTCTTTGGAGGTTATCGGTGATCGTTGCGCTTCGCTACTGGAAAAAATCGGCTGAAAGCATCTGCCAAAACTCGAGGATGCCAGCAGATGGATCAATGCGACACAAGCGACCATTACGTGCAATGTTTTCCCAGCACACTCGATAAATATTTCATAGCCAGGATAAAACGTTATTGCGTTCTGAAAGAACACGCCATTCGAGCACTTATCGCCTCGACGGTTCGGTCAGAGGAAGAAATTTGCATTCTCAACCAGTAATTTCTGGTCATGTGCTTTGTTTCGGTTCATTAGTTGCTGGCGTGGTCTTCCCGAAACGACAGTGGAAAGCATAGCCATTGCTTCAAATCCGAACTAAACCTAACGGTATGGCTACCTGTAACTGCTGAATAGTAAACTTGTAATGTCAATGAAAATACGAGCACCTACAAAAGGTTATTAAGGCCCATTATATCGGAAACTTATGATTCTAGGATGACATTTTTACATAAGTAGATGGGTTCCTTGTAAGTCCGTCGATTTGCTTCTATTAATGTTTGTTTATTAAAGAAGATATACTTTTATTCTCAATTGTGTCTTCTTAAGATACACCAGGAATTTGTTTTAAAAATAAGCAAATATTTTAAATACCAAAGTAGACTTATTAGCACTTAGGGGTCTTTATATCGAAGTAAAATATGCATCAGAAAATCCCCTTGACAGAAACAACTGTTCAAAGTAAACCAAAAACTCATTTATAAAGAAAGAAACTACAAGTATTACTTTTACACACAAAAGCAGGCGTACTCGTAATAATATTGCTAATTTACAGGGCAATACATCTTAAAATAGAAATTCGGCTGAAGTTTATCACTTTGTGTAGCAGAAGTGAGGTTTTTACTTTCCTTCTGTGAACTGGTGCAGAAGTGAGTCTAGTACTAGAATTTTAGAGTATTTTTTAAAAGGATTTATTTATTTTGGCTAAATGATGATATATATATCACATAAGGTCGCATCAAAGCTAAAAAATGTAATTTTGGGACAATTTTCGCCATTCAATCTCCTCTTAAACATCAGTTCACTAATTCTGAATCAATCTTTGAAAGACTCTTCTACCTCAGCAGGCGCGCAATGACGAGGAAGTGTTATGAAACCTAAATTACTCTGCATACTTTATTTTGATCAACTTCTGTCACTTAATTTCCAAACGTCCCTTGCGTCTTTTGTTTTGTTACCATTAACTCCCAACAACTGTTCAGAATTTTCGTTTCTTATAAATGGTTTGACTAATCTTATATATATAGTAGCTGGTTTTTCCCTACCCTTCTACATGGTTTGCACCATTTCGACTATACTTACGAAATTACAGTTTAGCTTAGAATTCGAAGTTGCCCTCTATTACACGCGAATAACATTTAATTTTATGCTTTGCCATGAATAGGTTGCAAGACCATCTTTATCTGTTAATGATAATCGTGCTAGTTCGAAACATTGCCAACGAATAATTTCTTACCTTTTCACGACCTTGCAAAGGAATGCAGTGTTCAAATAGTACTCATTGGTCATGGAGTAATAACGCTTTAATATGACATTTCTTTTGTTTGATTTTGTGGTGTTTTGTGTATGCTACTGAGTATAAACAAAGTTACACGATGTTACTTAAAATGCTATTATTTCTTCCCAATGAGATTACCCTACAAACAACCCAGAGTTAGCTGCAATGCGACAATGTGGAAGTCACACACTTGCATTAAGAAAAATCACTACAACTATGGTATTTCTGGTTGTTCAACAGTCCTTTAACATGTTTTCCCTTATTTTTATTATACATTTGTCTTTATAGTGTCCCTAGTTTCTTTTTAATTAACTCATTTGATTGGGTAAGTACAACGTAAGGTTGAATGTTGTAGGGATAAAACAGAGGCAACGCTGTGTATTTCGGCGAATATAAAATAATGCCGGATTCCACAATGTACAGTAAGATAATTTCAGTTACAGGAATGTAAACTGAAAAGAGCATCGTCAATACTGCTGCTTCAGTCTATGTGACGTGGCACATCATTGAGAAAATGTTTGCCCGGCAGGTGAAGGAAGCCATGCGTATTATATCGAACTTCGAGCCAGACCACAGCATACGTTTAGTTTGAAGGCTCTGCTGAGCTTCTTTTAAAGCCGACCGCTTATAAAAGAGGAGCGTGTTCTATTGTTCTCCAGCATGTTTGATGTGAACAGTTGCATCTAGCTTGTAGTTATCCACTTTTACTTTTCTCGCAGAAGTACGTTAACGTTTTATGTATTAATATTTAACTCAATTATAAGTTTACCCTTAATACCCCACATTTTTCTGGCCCCATTTATGTGATATAACAATTTAATTGCACATTTATACTTAATGTTTGCGCTATGTTAAGACATTAACAGCTTTGCTGTCGCAGCACAAATCGGTAGGTATGTTAGGCGAGGCATCAATATTTATGAATGTTACGCATGTTTTAATATTATCAGGACATCTTCCCCAGAATGTATCTATGGTACTGCTGAAGATGTAGGCCTAAATAATGAAAATGTTCCCAAGGTGCCTGATGAATTACAGGATTTGTCAGGATAAAGCCTGAATGATAACACCATCTCGGTGATTACTGGAAGAAAAATTCAAAGAAGCAAAGAGAGAAATTATTTTTTATAAATTATATAAAGTAACAGTTCTCTGAAGTTAGTTTTAAATTTCCTTTACTGCTACTGTCACTTACAGTCCATTTTATGATATCGCACAAAGATGTGCACAGAAGTAAAGCGAATCCAGCTCTTATCACGTGATTTACTCCACTCGGGGAAGATTTTCTGATGTCTCTGATTGGTTAGATATGAATCGATTCTTAATGGTTGGAAGCCGGATAGTAACGAATTTTACTCCAGTCAATGTAGGATGCGGTCGCGATCCGCTCTAACCTTAGAAACACCAGAATATTTCTTTTCTCTCGTGCGATATTGTCAAATTATAAAAAGAGGTATTCTACTGAGATTTCACCGAAATACATGTTTTGAGACTCCCTTAGTCAAAAAAAAAAAAAAAAAAAAAAAAAAAAAGAGCTTTTAGATTGATGCAACAAGATTCGTAGCTGTTTCATCCAGTAGTCAAATACCGTAATGCTACTGCAGAAGGTCTTTGTGCGTTACTTTCCTCTAACATAAATACTGGATCCTATTGGATTATTCATGGTGTACTGTTTTGGCCTAGGAATGATTTTAAGAAATAAATAAGTGCATAGTGACAATACGCAAAAGTAGCACTTAAATGTTAGTGATACTAACCAGTTATGGGAAGGAAAAGAAAAGCATAGTATTTCGTCAACTCATATACACTTCGAAAAACATAAAAACAGCAGCATGGAATACTTAAACAAATACCAAAGCATACAAAAAAAAAAAAAAAAACCTAATATATATTAATGACCTGAACATCCCTCTTTCATAATTGGATGTTCGCAAATTTATTCAAGATATTCTTCACATTTGGTACATTTTCCACAACATTTTAACGGGTTAAATTAAATATAACGAATATTTTTACGTGTCTAAGATATCCGAAACGTGTCAGACTAAATGTAAAACTTTGTGCTCATTCGATTTTCATTTGTTGATTTCAATGTTCTCGCAAACATGCGAGATCTTAAACGACAAAAATAAAACAGATGTGCTAAAATAACCCTTTAAATCTAGCAGACTGCGTATCGTTGGCCATCTTAAAATAACCCTTTAAATCTAGCAGACTGCGTATCGTTGGCCATCTAGGTATAATAGCTTTATTCAAAATCCCGCTACACTTCCTTTTTATATTCCTAGGTAAAACTGATAACACAGGCGGAGCTGTCAAATTCCCTGACCTATTCGCATGTTTACGTCTCATCGGTGTTACACACGAACTTGCACATAGTGCGGGTTTTGGTTCAAATCTTCTCATCGGTGGAATTGCTTTTTTCCTTTCTTTCTCTTTTCTTTCAGTCGTGTCCAGTCTGGCTTAACGGAGACTTGATTTACAGGAATAACAGGACTTAAAATGTTCTGAAACCCACAAACATTTCTTTATTCTGTGGGTGTTAGTTGCAAACTGTAAACAGTTCACTATATCCCGTTTTTGTAACTGCAATAGCGCTTATGCGTCTGCCAGTCTACATGGACAAAGAAATGGCTGGCGCGCTTCGAACCTGTGACGCCATAGATATAAATTTAAATTTAAAGAGACATGTGGATCGGTTTCCCAAGCCCACAACTCATGCTTCAATTTTTAACCACATTGCTAGTAAAACCCTGAAAACGAAATGTCAAACAAAATCAGATTGCAGGCTGCACCAGCAAGCTTTAGATAATAGGCTTCACGGTTAATGAGATAAAGAAAAAGACACGAAAGAATTTCACCAACACGAAGGCAGTGATGGCTTCCTAGTAGTGAATGGTCAGTTTGATCATTATTGTACAGTTGAGCATTAAACATTTAGATTAGCTGAGAATTCGACAGTGTTATTCTGGTTCATGGATCAATAATGAATCCATCACTTTTTATTGGTAAACATATATTGACATTGGTTTTTTCGAGAATAAAAAGAAGCTTGTATTAAGAAACAAAATGGAAGCCATCTTTGGCTCGGGTTCGAAAGGTTACTTTTTGAAATCATGTGTACTGCCTAATCTGATGTTTATTGTCTTTTCTTGGTTTCCCTCAGTTTCTAGGGAAATATTGGATTGCATATTCAACACCTCGATCTAAAGTTGCACCCGTGGAAGAAAAGAAATATGATACAGAAAGGCAACTACACCACTAAGGATATCTCTCTTGACATATTATGCCTCCGATAAAGGTACTAACTTGCAGCACCGTAGAGGAGTAACCAAGTATTAATCGAATTTAAACAATAAATAAAACGTCATATTATGCAGAAACATACAAAGGCTGTGGAGCTTTTTATTTAGCTTTGCACCTTTTGGCGTTAACACCCACGTTATGTCAAGAAATCTTCGATTAAGATACACTGCGACTGAATTTTAGATGAAAATTACATATTGGATTTTTTTATTATATATAAATGTTCTACATACACCTATGAGGAATTTTGGATAAACATTTTTCATAATCCACCGTTTTGAAAACCCCAACGTCATTTTTAAATCTCTCGTGGGCTCCCCGCAAGACCACTGGTCCCACCTATTCCTCTTTCTGTAAGCACTTTTTCCTGTTTTTTTACATTTTTACGTATGAAATTTATTTCTTGTATTTAGTTTTGCTCTGATTTGTATGTAAATTTGAGTACACTATTTCATATATGTTCTCTTATGATTCAAGTGCTCATTTTATGATTGCTTGATTTGCGAAAGACATTGATTTATCTGCAATAATACCAACTTGAATAAAATAGTTAAACTTTTCATTGTATTGAAGTATAAAAAATAACTCTCACTTCATGCGCAATATAAATGCACAAGATAGTTTTTCGCTAATCAAATATATATTGAGTTAAACTATTTGAGCTAGTTTTCATCTTGTATACACTTACTTTAGTCACTCATTAAAATTGTCAGTTTTAAAATATGTTTAAAAATTTACAAAAAGAAGTTCCAAAATTCAGTTCAGATCTTCGTTAATCAGAAAATTTTCGAACCCAAGTCCTCCTTACAGATGCTCAAATTTTTGAGTGGAATACTATATTTACTCTACATGAGTTCGTAGTAGGGAAAGAAAAAAAAATGAAGACAATGTCAAAACGGAATAGCAGAAAGGAGAAATAGTGGCCAGAGCTGATAGCTGCAGAATCTTGCCGCTGGGTCTGCGTGCCCTACAGCTGAAGTGTTGAAGAAAATCAATAATAGAGCGCGTGAGTAGAAAATCCAATTCACCAAGGCCAATGTAACCACCCGGATTAACGTTCCTCGAAGGTATTAACTTTCCCTCTTTCATGCATGCATATATTCCCCCAAGGAAGACTTTCGCCTAACTTAGACGTCCTGGTTATGACCTGCTGAAAGACGGAATAACGAATAGGTATGCTAAACGTATCCAAACCGGATGACGGAATATTTAAAAGTTCACAGTTACTCTCGCGGAGGTTTGCAGCACTTAAAGAGCATTAATACAGATGACCCGCGCCTGTATGATACAGTAGTGAATAAACACGCTTAGGAGATTCTTCTTTTATAAGGTGTGCCTCATTAAAACTATTTTAATGTCTATATTATTCAGTTGAATATTTCAATGAAAATTAAGAGACAATAACTTAATATTAGCCTTTATGGGGAGAAAGTTCAAGGGAGTTCGCAGATTGAATACGTTCGTCCCCCCTCTTTTTTTTTTTTTTTTAATTTACGTCCTCCAACGTTGTCATATCGGACGATGAATGGAATGGGTGAAATGATGCGCAAATGAGCCCGGGCTCCATAGAGCTTAGAGTTACCCGACATTCGTCTTTCAGGATAGGGGAAAACTCCGGGAAAAAACCTTATCCAGGTAACTCACCCTGACCGAGATTCGAACTCGGGACCTTTTGAACGTGAGGAAGTCATGCTTCCATCACGCTACCGAGGCAGGCTACGTTCGTCCGGTGTGCTGCTCGGATTATGATATTTTTTTAGTTTGCTTTACAATTAGAAATACGATAACGATGTTCCACCTGGAAATACAAGTTTTGGAGGCTCTCCGAATAAATAAAGTTGAATAAGGTGAGAGAGAGAGACAGAGAGAGATTAAACATGAAAAATGGATTAAACATCAAAACTAAGAATGCAACTCAAGATTTTCAATAAACCGCCCCCCCCCCCCCCCGAAACTACGAGTTATATGAAGACATTTTCCATATATTTATGTTTATCGAAAGTGGCTCTTAAGATTATGATTAAAATATGTTTAAGATATACTTTTATTTGTCATGAAACATCTTCAAGTTACTGGGAATATCTCCGGGTGCCTGAGTGGTTTTTGTTTGTGTAACAGACGAAGTTATTACTGCGAAAAAACACGCAGACCTCATTAAAGCATACAATGTATGTAATATATATTTTGTTTTGCTTAACAGAATTTTTAGATATTGTTTTGTTTTGCTTGAATGTCGAATTACTGAAATTGTTTTCAAGCGGAATGTTGTTCTGTGTCTGTCTGTCTCTCTCTCTCTCTCTCTCTCTCTCTCTCTCTCTCTCTCTCTCTCTCTCTCTCTCTCTCTCTCTCTCTCTCTCTCGTGTGTGTGTGTGTGTGTGTGTGTGTGTGTGTGTGTGTGTGTTTTATGAGAATGTAATTTCCAAGCCATAACAAAGCAGGTCATGTCAGAGGTTGAATGCATGACGATCCCGATGTCCTGAGAGCTTAGGAAGAATCCCGAAAAAAATTAACTTTAACCAGGATCCAAATCCCGGACCTCTGCGTCACAGAGCTGGGCATTTAAGATCACTATTGCTCTTGTACCTCCAACAAAATTTGCAAATATTGTGCTTTTTAAAGATTATTTCAAAAAGAGTGAACGTTATATAACACATTTTTGTAAAGTAAGCATCGCAATAGAGATATTTTTATTTGGAAATTTACATGCCTTTTTATTTGATCATGTAAATCTAAAATATTGAATATTTCTTTTATCATTTTGCACTAGTTTTACAAACAATTTAATTGCACGATAAATGTTGATTGTATAAAAATAAACCCAATTCGGCTTCGTTATTCAACAATTCTCCACCAATGCGAACAATTTCAGGACGGCAATTTTAATATCGCAAGAAGTTTTACAACAGAGCAAAATATATTAGAAAACGGGAACATCGGTCAAAATACTTGTTTCAATTTTATTAAATGTCTGAATTAATAAATATCACAACTGCTGGCATGTTGAAAGTAGGATATAAATCTAGCAAGTACAAACAGAATATAACATGAAGCATCTGAAAATCGATTTTTGAAATGCTTTTAGACATCCAGCATCCTTGCTTTTACTGAAGTAACTAAACATTCAGCCACTACATGGCTATAAAAAAGAAGAAAAGTACTTCATAGGTATAATTGGATGAATTATAATGAAAGGATAATTTCATTGTGCCTTAGCAATGGATATGTTCGGTATTAGTGATTTTAGTGCTTTCTTTGTTAATATACTTTTATGAAACTTCATGCAGACGCAGTGAAGGGCTTTGTTTTCTGAAGGCCTTGTATTGCCTTTAAGTTGGGAGCCTAGTTTAGAATCCCATTGATTGAAAAGTATGTAATGTTCAATGCATTTCCTCGGACTCTGCAATGATAACATTAAAATGGAACAGAGGAAGAGGGTGACGTAAAACCAAGGTCATATTATAAAAGTATGAGCGATTTTAGAGGTAAATGCAAAGTATTTGTGTTTGTCTCGATTTGAAGGAGATGCACTGACACCAGTGCGAGAAGTGCTCTGGAAAAGTCCTTGGCGAGAATCGATGCTTAAAAATAAATTGAAGCATCTAGTGCTGGCGTTGTTACTTTCCTTGCTTGTGACGTACGTGCTCAAGAGACCGTGATCTTACTTTGCTCTCTCACCTTGAACAAAAAGTGGGCTGGAACTAACATCTTGTGAGACAAGTGCTATTTTCCTTCTGAACAAGGATTATTTGCTCTCCTTGCTGGAAGCTGTAACGACATGGAGTAAAAGGACACAATCTTTTTTTTTTTTTTTATTCGGCGTTACTTTTCCGCACATAAAGGTTACTATATTTACGTAAACGATTAACTTTTGTCACATCCACATGATTCTCTACCTACCATTGTTTTCTTGCAGATGGTTTCTAGGAGTATTTTCCTGCATAGACACCATTTTTCTGCATGCTTTGTGTTACCGACGTAAAACTGAGTTAGTTATTGCTCATGTAGGTATACAGAGATATAAGAAACGGAAACGATAGTCAGATGTTTAAATGTCTCATCGCAAAAAATAGCGGTGTTTAAAGTTGCCATTTGGCCTAGCCATTCTCTTCACTAAGCGTCACTTTCCCGCCAACCTCCCCGCCTTTAATTATTCTGGCAGAAGGATAGAGTGGACAAATTCTCTAAAATACTTAGGTGTAAAGCTGGACAAGGGCCTAACTTTTCGGGGTCACATCCAGGAGGTGACTCATTGGGCATGCGGAGCTTCAGCTTCGTTATACCCCATGATGCGCTCAGGAATGCCGACACCCCTTAAGTTGCGCCTTTTTCAGGCTTTAATCCTTCCAATCATGCTTTATGCTTGTGAGATCTGGGGCATGGCCGCAGGATCCAATCTGCGTCAAATTCAGCGTGTACAAAATAGATGTCTTAGGGCCATCTATTCTGTTTGCTGGAGGTTTCCCGTGAGATACCTTCATGAAGCCTCATCTCTCCACTATGTGGAAGATGTCATTAGGCGCCGGGCCACAAAATTCTACGCGAGTTTGCCTCAACATCAGAGCGCCCTGGTTAGGTCTCTAGGGAACTACAGAACAACCGAAAGACGCTACAAGCTGTACCGGCTTCCCCGCATGGCATGCGGGCACACCCGGTAACAATAGATTACTTATTTCAACCTAAAATTACTACTGTTTGAATTTAATAGACATTCTAAATTAAACTCTTCCTGAAAATTATCACACCAGCGGTGCTAACATAGCGTTGCACCCGAGTTGGCTACCATGAGGAGCTACGGCTACCTCCCTTCTTTTCATCTACATTATCTTAAACCACCAACCTGCAAAACCCCACATTTCCTGTCATTAAGTGGTTAAGTCCGTGTAGGACAGGTACACGAATGACACACATCGTGCTGACCCTCAGTCAGCCGCCAGCTACTTGAATGAATGAATGAATTCAATAAGCTGTACTGATTTGACCATAAGTGCAAAGTTGGTTTTCCATAACTGGCGTAAAATTAAGTCCCAAAATTTAACACCCGTTATAACTGGGTCAAATAATTAACTTTCTTGAAAGAGTCGAGAATGGGCATCTAAACTCACCTGATCGTGGACCCCGATTTTCCTTGAAATCTTCCGTCATGTTTTAGGTTCTTCTCCCTAACGTAGCGCTAACGAGGAAAAAGAAGGCGAGTTAAGTTCCATCGACATTATAACATGTGTCTATATTCCGGGAAATTGACCCCTTCTCACGTGTTCAGTCCTTGTAGAAACGTTAAAAAAAGAGTAGTGGGGGAGCGTAGGTAGCAGTCAGCCGCAAACACACAACAAACGTGTGATAAACATGTTAGCGTTGATATGTTTCTGACGTTGTCACATTGTGATCACAAAATACTGTGTTTTTGTGCCTCCCCTTTCTGTTACCCCTGTTTGTTAGTTTTGTACACATATGCAAATTTATATTCAGGACATCAGCAAAATATATTAATACTTATTCATCACAAAATGATGCATTATTATTTATTTATTATCATATTTTGGTAATATGATTAATTTATCGTATAATGTACATTTTAATCTGCAATCTTTTTGACTCTGCACCGGCGTAGCTGGACAATTTTATGGTACTTGTGACGTACTGTTTTAGAGGTGGTTTCCACTTCAATGTCTTTGTTTGTAGTGATTTATGATACTATTGCCGAACGTTGTTCACTTATTGCCTTGAGTTTAGCATCTTCCCAGATTGTAAAGGTTTCGATTTGTGTTCTGTTGACAGAAAGATGTGAATTTTAAGAAAATCGTCCTATCCCAAGCTACCGTTTACGTGGGAACATTTTCATTAGTTTTGATTTTCTGAAAAATAACTCAACGTTTCTCGTTAAGGTACCTCAAACTATTTGTCAAATTTAAGGTGCCTCATGAATTTTATGAAAATAGTTTACTACTACTACTACTACTACTACTACTACTACTACTACTACTACTACTCCTACTCCTACTACTACTACTACTACTACTCCTACTACTACTACTACTACTACTACTACTACTACTACTACTACTACTACTACTACTACTACTACTACTACTACTACTACTACCACTACTACTACCACTACCACTACCACTACCACTACCACTACCACTACCACTACCACTACCACTACCACTACCACTACCACTACCACTACCACTACCACTACCACTACCACTACCACTACCACTACCACTACCACTACCACTACCACTACCACTACCACTACCACTACCACTACCACTACCACTACCACTACCACTACCACTACCACTACCACTACCACTACCACTACCACTACCACTACCACTACCACTACCACTACCACTACCACTACCACTACCACTACCACTACCACTACTACTACTACTACTACTACTACTACTATTATGCATATATTAAACGATTGACTTCAAATAGGCTTATAAAACACTTATGAGGTGGAGGCATTCAGAGGGTGGAGTTTATTACCTCCGATGGTAAGGAGATGAGGATGATGAAAGGATTTACAGCTTTTCTCGTGGACTCCGAACCACGTTGTGTCTTGCGGATGCTATCAGAGATGAAGGCTTAAATGGAACTGAATTAAATTCGCCAGCGTAGAGCCTGGAATGGAAGTACGGACGCTCATCAGGTGATCAGTGAACGAAATAACTGAGCTATATAGGCAACTTATAGTTGCTTTGAGTGGCTCAGTTAAGAGCTGGCCTAGTGCTTCCAGGGTCGTTTGTTTAAATGCCTGGCTAGTTTTCAAATGTGCTTAAAAGCGACATATGGCATGTAAAAGATCTGCGTAAACAATGAAATTTCCGCAATCTATACAGAAATATAAAGTTCATTAAAACGCACAGGTCTTGCCAAAAGAAAGTTCGTTTGCTTCTTAATAGATTGTGGAAGTATTTCCAAGATATTAGTTGTTATTGGTTTGAGTTCTCAAATATGCAGCTATAATTGTTCAATAGGTAATTATTTTTTTCCTTGTAGTTACGCCAAGCCACCATAGAGCTTTAGTCTACTGTTTTATAACGAAATTGTAAAAGTGAATTGTAAGCTTATCTGGCTAATAAGTAGATAAGTGTTTAAGAGTGAAGATGTAGGTATGTGTAAGCTGCATATTCTTCGATAGCTGCCCGCCTCGGTAGCGTGGCTGCTTCACGTTCAAGAGGTCCCGAGTTCGAATCTCGGTCTGGGTGAGTTACCTGGAGAAGGTTGTTTACGGGTTTTTCCCTTATCCTGAAAGACGAATGTCGGATAACTCTAGGCTCTATGGACCCGGCGCTCATTTGAGCATCATTTCATCCATTCCTTCATCGTCCTATATGACTTAACGTTGGAGGACGTAAATTACAAAAAATAATTCTTCAGTAGCTGGTGAAATGGTTGCTTATGTTATATCCCGCCCAGAATCGCGTCTGATAAAGCTGCAACTCTATCGGAGTCGCTTGAACTTTGCGCTACGTTGTTATCTGCAATTCTGCGTCAACATCGTGTGCTAAAATGCTAAATATCGAGGGAAACACACTTCTTTTTCCGTTTTGAGATTTGTATTCAGAGCTGTACAGTTCTCCACCAAACGTCTGTACAATGTAAGCGAATTTTTATGTGATGTTTGCGCTTGGCGGGAATGTAGCATTGTCAAGAATCTTTTTTTTTAACGTAGGCAAGTTGACGTACTACGATTTTCCGGTTAGTTGGCAGAGTTGTCAGTGATTCACGTTATTGTTCTCCATCTTGTTGCCTCGCCCTCATGTGGATCGACGCCCAAGCAGTGCATAACTTCTGATTCACACACGCTCATAAGAAATACCTGGAATTTAATCGAGGCCATTCATTAATAACGGACTGTCATGTCTGGCCTATTTCAAGTGCAGTGGTCAAACAAGGTAGCATCCGCAACGATGGGAGATAACATGCCCAGTTCAAGAAGCCAGGCTTAACGTTGCTGGAGTTCCCGCCGATTTTATTTGCGTGTCAGCGAAATAATAAATGTGTAGGCGCACATCTTGTTAGAAGCGCTTCCGGGAAAGGCTTTGTAAGTACGTGGTCACCTGCTCCACCGGAAGGCAGCCACCCCCACCAGTCCAGAGTGATTCTGTTGGAATGATAAATGAACATAATTGGGGAAAAGGGTAAATACGTTTGGGCTGAGACGTTTTTAGCTCATTAATATGTGTCTGAAGACGAACGTTGTTATAGCATTTGTGTACTTATGTTTAATTTGAAATCATTTCTAAGCAAAAAGTGTATTGTTAATGACGTAATCCACCCGAATAAACCAATGAGAAATTATTGAATTGCCAACGGCTAATTTAATAATTTCAGATAAGGTAGAATTAACTTCATTCTACGTTCAACCTTCGAGTAAAAAAGCAAATTGTGATTCTGGGATGAAAATGAATATAATAACGGCAATAAATGAAATTATAGATCCTATTGATGATAAAGTATTTCTAGAATCATCATCGGGGTATAAAAAAGTAAAATGTTTCTGCGCATAGGCGCCTTCGAGTATGGAAACAAAACAATCTGTGTAGAATCGACGAGCAGTAAAACATTATAATTATAAAAGGAATAGCGACGCTTCTGAAATCATACATTAATTTGTGTTGCGACGTGTTTATGTTCACTGCTGAAGGAATTAAAATATGAATATTTGAAAAGAAGTTAAACAATTCTTTAGTTTATTTATTAGCTCTCTTTAGATCGCCTAACTCATTGGTTCAGCACTTGGCAGATCTCTTTGAACCCTCAGAAAACCGAGGCTAAAAATCTTCACTCTTCGCCGATATACTCCGCTTCCTCCGTTGTGTCTCTATAGGAACAAATTTCCCTTGGCTCCACACTGCATCTTCCGTTAAATACCTTGGAGGGCTTTTGGACTCTCGACTGACCTGTCGTGCTCACATCGATGGTCTTATATCACTGGCTTTCAAAACTCTCACCTCTGTTACATCGCCGTTCCAGCCTCGGCCTACATTCTTCATTGTTACTCTAAAATCACTCGTTCGTCCGCTTATTATGTCTGCCACGTGTGGGGGGGGGGGGGCGCACACACAAGTCATCTGCGTCGTCTTCAAGTTACACAGAATAGCTTCATGCGCATTGCTACCAACGCTCCATGGTTCATCCGTAATCAGCAGCTCCATCGCGAACTAGGACTGTTACCTCTTAACGACTACATTCGCAGGATCGCCCGTCGTTTCTTTTCCACGCTGCAACCCCCCCCCCCAGGGGCCTACTTTGGTAGGTACGGGTTTGGCGCACCCGGGGTCACAGGCCAACAGTCTCCCTCATGTGGGCTCCTCTTCGTGGTTGAGGGAGACGGTCAACAGGCCCACCCACGTGCAGGCCGTTCGTGGAGACCCGTGTCCGTGGAAAGGTTTGTCCTGGTGGTTGAGGGGCGCTGATGACCGCCGTAGTTGAGCGCCCTGATACACATCATCATCATCATCATCATCATCATCATCATCATCATCATCCACGCTGCAAGACCTTACAGGAGCTGTGCATTACAGCATCGGCGTCTGAATGCGCCAGCCCTCACGCTTAAAGAGGAGACCACCACAGGACCTAGTTCTGAGTGATACATCTGATTCCAGTGATTCTAGTGCTTGATGTGTGTCTTACATCTCCAATATTGACTGAATTCCAAAGAGAGTATTATTGGAGTTCTAACAATGTAGTTAGGGGGCGGCCCGTTAGCCTACCCCTGAGTGTTATTGTTCTTTAATTTATTGTTCTGTTACCTTCTTTTCACTCTGATCTGTAAAGCGTTGTACTGCTGATCGATCAATAAATAATTATAAAAAAAGTTTATTTAGTAAATTACTTTCATTCTGTACACGTCCGATACTTTGCCCTAGGTAAGAGATTTTCATGCGACGACTGTAGCTGCCCAGGGTAACAATGAGAGGACATCGTCACCCAGAGTATCAACATCAGCCACAAGCACCAGACGCTGCAGCTCCCAATTCTGAGATTCGGTAGCAACGCCTCAACTCTGTGCAGAACTGCGTCATCCCAGTAGAAACCCCGACGCAAGTTTAAAAATTCCGAAAGCCTCTTATAGGATACGCTTTATCCCTAAAAGACGACGATGTATCCCTCAGAGAGGAGGCTTTAAAAGTTAATGTATAAGGGCCATCACAAAACGCGATCACTTATATAAGGTAAGGAACGATTGGAACGTTTGTTTCAAATCTTGATGACAATTTTCAGTCAAAAGTATTCCTTCAGTTTGACAAAAGTGAACCTATTATACAAGCAGAACTCAACAGCAGTCTAAGGATATTAGTTGAAAATGGATAATATTAACAGTTTTCTAGTATAATTATTGTCATGTTAATTTTAGGATAACTTAAAAAGACCATTACTAGGTAAGAAAACATTTGATCGAGTACTCGGGCCTTTCTTCATTGTCATTCTTTATTGTTGTCTATGTACACTTTTAGGGAATGTTGCATCTGCTTTCACAAATTATTCGGGATCTTGAATACTTAATTGCAAATTTTTCGCGGAACGCATTTTTAGCTTCAAGATTTTACTTGTGAGGAGTAAGAGCACCTCGGTCGCCACATCGAATGCAATTCTTTTAAATGCTTGTAGCCCAGCTACCGTAAAAGCTTCTGTGTTCCATTTTGGCAGCTGTGGTTAAGCCATTATAAAAAGAATGGATGGAATGAAATGATAATTTCTTGTGCATACGCACAAGGGGAGAGAGAAAGACAGAAACAGAGAAAGTGAAAAACTTTAAGTGTGTTTTTCTTAGTTTTAGGTTTTCTCTCTTTGTGTTTCTTTTCTCCCTAATGCAGTTAAGCGTTGATCAATTTTTCTTAGTATGAGAACCGTTTGAAATTTAAAACCCTTGACGATAAGACGTGCTATAAATAGTTTTGTAGTGTAGTTATTTAGAATTATCGAACCGACGGAGTTGGCATAGTTGAAAAGTTTAATTTGAATGCAACTCTTTTCCACTGAATTTCAAATTACATATTAGGTGCTTCACTGCATCACATAGTGCAAATTTACATCATAACCGAAAGAAGAAGAAAAAAAAAAAAAAAAAACATAGGGGGAAGCAAAACATTTGGACGTTAGTTCTATGTAGATTAAATGCTTCGATTAAACTTTCAAACCTGTTTCATGTTTTTATCTTTACACAATAAATTAACTATACGTGTAGGGGCTTTGAGAGGGCTGGGAGACTGATATTGTATCTAAACAGACAGCTTCACAGCGTTTGTGTAAGTTATATATTTTTATTTTTGAACTGAAGTTTTTGGATCGAAACTTGTGTTATATATGTACACTTACACAGAAAAGAGTTTTATTTCAAACTGTGAAAGGCCCACGTCGGTAGCGTAGATGGTAGCGTGTGTGCCTCACGTTCAAGAGGCTCCGAGCTTGAATCTCGGTCAGGGATAAGGCTTTTCCCGGTTTCCCTTTTTCCTGAAAGATGCAGGTCGGGTAACTCGAAGCTCTTTGGACCCTGGGCTCATTTGAGTGTTATTTCACACATTGAATTCATTGTGCGATATGACTTCACGTTGGAGGATGTGAGCTATTTTGTATAAAAAAAAATATCTGCGAAATTCAGAAAGTCAGTAAAGTGTTTCACGATTGTTCATGGAAAAATGTTCACAGGATGATAATTCTACGATAACTTTATATAAATAGCCGTTTACGAGGATCCATCTTCAAATTCAATACGTCACTGCTGCAGTAAATGCAACAACTGTTTAAATTTACCTAGATTGCCTCTGTGGTTTGGTGAACATAGCAACCTCCAAATCGTCCTCGGTGGCGTAGATGCTATCATGGCTACCTCACGTTCAAAAGGTCCCGTGTTCGAATCTCGGTCAGGTTGAGTTACCTGAATAAGTTTTTTTTCCGGAGTTTTCCCTTATCCTGAAAGACGAATGTCGGGTAACTTTAAGCTCCATGGACCCTGGACTCATTTCACACATTCCATTCATCATCCGATATGACTTAACGTTGGAGGACATGAATTAAAAAAGAAAACCTCAAAATCAAGAGATTCCGGTTCGATTTCCGGCTGGAGTGTGGGTCTTTTTCTTTAGCCAGGATTATCCCCTATCCTTTACTACAACCGAAAGTGGGAAATGTGTTGAACTTGAAGACAACCCAAAAGATTAACAGAAAACCGTAAATCATTGTCATGAACCACAGGCATAACATAGGGCCTAGATTTTAAAGCAACTTATGAACGAGAGTTTAAAAATAAAAAAATTAGGTAGTGGAAAGCAAGAAATGGACCACTGTTTTGATGCTACACTCTGTCCTTGTTAAATGATTAGTTTTATTGTGCACAATGTGTTTCTCTTTTAACAATTTCTTTGGTATAAGAAGATGAAATTTGCTCCTTTTTTAATAACTCTGTGTTAGTATATAGTTGACCAGACAGTTATTTTATGTTCATAGATTCTGAATTGCCACATTAAAGTTAAGGGTTTCCTGAGACTAGGCGTTTTAAATTGCGGGAGAATACCAAAATATCAGGATCACTTTATTTTGAACTGTGCATTTCAAGTTCGTACATCATAATGCCTGTGAATAAAACAAAAGATAATTCGAGGGAGTATGCAACCTTTAGGCAAACGTTACGAAAATAAATGCCCGTAATGGACCACGTAAGTATTAATGTTACCATTTATCACGCTCGGCCTCTTGGCCATAGTATCGATATTGTCAAATGAGAATTAAAAATCACTAAAACAATTACATTTAAAACATTTAATAGTGATAATCTGTTGCTTAGCAATAGTAATAGAAAAGGCTAATTTATACACAGTCATTTCCATCTTTTTATTTGTATTATTTTCATTTAAGAAATGATAATGAAACTGATATACCTACACGGTGGCCGAGGTCGTTCAAGGCATGACCATATGAACAGAGACCTGCGGTTCAAATCTCGCTAGGATAGTTCCCTCAGTTTTCTCCCCAGGATATCCCCGTCCTTACGGCTGCTGATAGTTTGTAAACTTAACTGCATATTTCTTGTTAGGTGTTACAGGTGTTTTTTATAACGTAGTTTTAATTTATTTTCATATTTAATTTACAATGCGTTATTTCCGAATAATTTGAGAGTGAGTATTGAAACCCTGAGGCCCTCATGGTACCTTACACACAACCTGAGAAATAGGACATGTAGACTGGTAAATCTTCGTTAATTGTGGTTCTCTTATGTTTGAACATAAGTATTTTATGTTGTTTTTTATGACGCTGTCAGTGCCGAAATTTTGTCCCGCAGGAGTTAAGTCATCGTTCTGGACCGGGTTTTAATCCGCGATCAGGAGCCCATTGCTTATAAAACTCAGCCATTCAGACAGACCCGATGAGAAGCTAGCTGTTATTGTGAAGTTACATATAATACCAACTTCACCTCTTACGCTTTAAGAAAATAAAGCTTTTTATTTATTCTTTTTTGCCTCCACCGATACCGGTGTTGGGAGTGGTTCGGGTTCCCTTGGCCCGAAAAGTCCGGGCGAGGAAGCCGAAGCATTGACCTGATAGAGGAAACCAGGGGCCAACCTAACGCCTGGGATGAAATTGAGACAAGTGGATGATAGTATGAGGGTGAAATGATGGAGCTATTGGTGAAATGATTTTAGGGTAAACCGGAGGACCCGGAGGAAACCCACCCTGTGTTGTCCACTACAAACCCCACTTTGCGGTCGCCTGGGATCGAACTCGGGTCGTCTTGGTGAGAGCCGAATGGTTTGATTACTCTGCCACGGCGCAGCCGCATTCTAATTTACGCAAAGGAAAACATTTCAAAATGAAAGGGTAGAGCCAGACTGAAAAATTCAATGCCATAGCCGGGTTTTGAACCACGGATCTTCTGGTTTCCGTCCAGTCGCTCTAACCATTTGAGCTGCTATGGCCAACATAACATTAAATTCTCCAACTGACTCGTGTTTCTCCCGGTAAACCACTTAGTAGTTTTCATAAACACGTGAGACATGAGATCTTAATGGCGACTTACTATGCTGTAGTTACTTTAAGGCCCGGGCTTTATACTTCGGACCACTATTAGCTACAATTAATTTACATTTCAAAATGTTCAACCGTTAAGTTTTCAAAAGACCATCCCAAATACTCTGCAGGTTTGCAAGCGTTGAAACTTAAGATTACATAAAACTGTCTTAAATTTTTAGCTGAATATTGTTTCCACTGACTGTGGTTCCGTATGAAGAATGGGCACTAAAGGCCAAAATTTACCTTTAGCATCTTCTTTCTGTTTTTGTCGAGTATACTGCGGTATTCCTCGCCATTGTTCTTACTGGGATTTTAGTATCTGGGGATTTGCGGGGCAGTGAGAATCCTGTACAAACCATCCAGCAAGGGGAAACCCCACAGGTTGGTCGGAATAAGGATTTTAATCTTAATTTCCCTCCCGGATGCGAGCCTCAGCGTTTCCAATGCCTCTGGGACTGCCTGGCTTTTGTTAAACGGTATTACAATGCATGCATGTTATTCTCTACATTGATGATGTAGCAATATGACAGGACAATGCTCAACGTTCCATCTATAAAACGTATTTACTGGCAAAGGAATACAATTTAAATATATCCACAGAGAAATGAAAAGGCAAAAATATCGTTAGGTAAAAAAAAGTGTTGAAAATACATGTTTAGAACTCGCAATATCAGCTATTTGAGCAGCGAAGTAATTTTTTACACAAATATTTAGAAAGCAATATAAATAAGTTTCGGCAGATATGCTGAAACATAGTAAGAAGTTTGAGTAATAAAATCTGAAAGAAATGAAATTGAAATTTTATTAGACAAAAGCAGAATACAGGCAGGCAAAATGAGTTTTTTTTTAAGAAGAAGCAAACAACAGAAGATTCAGCACCCATTCCATATTTTGCGTCAAGTGCAACTCTATGTGCAATAAGCGCAACATATCTTAATCCTTGCTGTGTCCACTGGCGATTATTTCAAACACAAGGAAAACTTTATATATTCATGCATAAGTGTTATTAATTGCATTTGCGGTCACGCTTTTAGTTGTATAAGTTATATCGCATATTTTGGTCCTTTTATCTGCACATCCAAGGACTAGTAATAAATTAGTTGTTAAAATGAGCGAATTTAGTTCGCCGCCACTTTCACCGCTTGAAGTTTGTTATTGCAAACCTGTTTCAAAAAAAGTGTGCACTGTCCTTGTGCCCGTCCGCAGCTCGAAGGACGCAAGACCAGTTTTAATGTAACTTAATATTTGGCAGTAAGAAGGTACCTCTTCAAGCATTCCGTTTTGGGCAAAGTGCTGTCTAAGGTCACTGAGCGTAATTGCAAAAAGAAGCCAACCGAAAATTTTGAAACAGAAAGAATAAAAACTGCAGGTTGAAAACATACCGATTAGATTTTCCCTGCCTTTAGATTTTTTGTTTTGTTTTAATTTACACATCCTCCAACGATAATCTAATGGAATCATTCATCGTCCATTATTTCAAATGGGTGAAATGATGCTTGAATGAGCCCAGGGTCCACAGAGCTTAGAGTTATTCGACATTCATCTTTCAGGATAAGGGAAAAACCCGGAGGTTAAAAAAAACCTGAAGGTTAGGCAGGCACGCAAACAGCTACGATATTGAGACTTTTTGGGTTCGTAGAATTAAAAGTGGGAGTTGCAGACGTTCCAAATGCTCTTTATTTCCCTATAAATACACTGTTCAATTCTCACGTAACAAAATTACGTCACATACACAATACAATCTACCAAGGTCGATGACCACACAAACAGCGTTCTGATTACATCCGTTTACATTACTCCTGTTACCTGTCTGTTTACGACTGTTCCAGAACAATCAAGAAACCGAATAATCTCTTATCAATCAAGATGTCACCAGAAATTTCCATTTATCTCTTTGTTTCGAGAGATATTTATCTGCGTGCTATCTTTATCAGTTCCTTTGTGTAAACAAACCGCGTTATCGCTCCGCGCGAACCTTTTATGCGCGTCGCCGCGACAATATGGAGGCGGGCGTTCTTCAACTGTTGATTGCATACATATGTAGTGTTAACTGCACTATAGTGCTGGAGCGAGATTTTCTCTAATGAAATTATTCCTTACGTTTTTTGTTTTAAAACTAATGTATAGGGAAAGTACTCACAAATTTTGAACATCCTGCGTATAAAATGTGATCCACATGTGCATTAATTCGCTGCTAAATCTAAACATGTAATTTTGTACCAGTTTGAAGCAAAAATAAAAGGATTCATTTTTTTTCACTTCTATGCATAAATGCCACTCCGTGCCTGCAGCCGTTGGCGCATTATTGCATGTGTACCGACGTGTAGATAAGCAAACCGGCGTTAATGGGCGTTCCGTAGTAATGGACTCATCTGAAATTGATATTAAAAGCCAGCAGTTTCAGCGATTAGGCTCTGAAATGAAGGAAACAGTTTGGTGTTAAGTGGAAATATATGTCCACAACACAGTATGCTGCTTTTATTTAGGAACTATTGCCCAGCAGGTGCAAAACAGAAGTCAACCAGGCGTATTAGCTCCCAGAAATGTACACCTCTGCATCCATGCAGCGTGCCTCATACGATAGAAGCAAACTTTATTAAGAAATACTTCTGGTGATCTTCCAGTATTTTAGCGCTTAAAACAAAATTACATTTCTTGATCACGCGAATTATTTTGCTCCATATGCTATTTTCTTTTAATTCCTAAACGGGTTTTGTATCCCTGTCACTGGCTGCTTAATGTAAACGACTCGTTAAGGTGAGACCAACGTCTTTGAAATCGAATCCCAGCGGTCAAATCTGCATATATTGAAGGATGGGAGGCTCCTACGTAAGATGACACGCAAGGATGGTGACCTGATTATAAGATGATTCTGCTTTTTGCAATATATTACTATATATGAGGGTGGGTCAAAAGGTAATGCCTCCTATTTTTTTTAGCTTGAAAACTACAACATTCACGATTAATTTGTCACTATTCAATATAATCTCAGTCCTTTTCCACAGTTTTGGTCCACCTTTTAACTAGGGCATGTATTCCAGTGTGGTAAAACACACAGTCTTGCTTCCTAAGCAAGGACGTTTTCACAGCCTCGTCATTTTCAAAATGAATCCCACGATGAGCTTCCTTTAGTGTCCCGAACAGATGGAAGTCTGATGGTGCCAGCTCAGGGCCGCATGGGGGGTGAGGTAAGACTTGCCATTCCAATTTCTCAATTTCTGCACTGGTGTAATGGCTGGTGTGTGGTCTTGCATTGTCGTGCAAAAGAAGAACATCCGCCATAGGGTTTGTTGGGCGAACTCGGCGAAGACGTGCTTTCATCTTTTTGAGAGTTCTGCCGTATTGGACAGAATTTATTGTGCACCCCTGCTCCAAAAATCAAGCATAAACACACCCTCTGCATCCCAAAACGCCGTCGCCGTAACTTTCCCTACCGACCGCTGAGTTTTGATTTTTTTTTCTTCGGTGACGTGTGATGCCATTCGATTGACTACCTCTTTGATTCAGGTTCAAAAACATGAACCCACGTTTCGTCTCCAGTAACAATTTTTTCCAGAAACTCCTCTCCCTCCAAATTGAACCGCTGCAAGTGTTTGGAGGCTATTGTTTTCCTTATTTCTTTGTTTTGGGCGGTTAACATTCTTGGTATCCAACGTGAACAAACTTTTGAGTAACCCAGTTGTTGAATAATCGTCATCACTCTGCCTTTACTGAGGGAGGTAATGCGATAAAGTTCACCAGTTGTTACCCGGCGATCACCACGAATGATGTCATCGACTCGCTGATTGTTGCATGGAGTCGCTGCTGTCACCGGTCTACCGCTGCGCTTTACATCTGCCAATGGTGTTTGCCCTTCAGCTTCGTTACAGCGACGAACCCATCGCCTAACAGTGCTGACATCCACCGTTGCATCACCATACACATTTTTTACCCTTTCGTGATTGCGAATTGGCGTTTCACCTTCCACAGTCAAAAATTCTATCACAGAACGCTGTCTAATACGAATGTCGATGTCAGCCATTTTGCAAAAGGATGCAGTGCTGCCACCTGTTGACTTAGGAAGTTACTATTGCAGGGGATTGGAGAAGATGGTTTAAGGAATTGCGCCAAATTCAAAGTTTTCACATAACTTAGTTATTTAAGGAAGAAAAAAATAGGAGGCATTACTTTTTGACCCACTCTCGTATTTGTGGTATAAATACTTACAGATGCTTGGTTTTTTATTGCTTTATGACCATTATAACTTAAAAATAAAACAAAATAAAATCGACGAATAGCTGTAATCCGTGTTTTGTAATTGTCCAGTAGCCCCTTAAAATTGCAATATTTGCTAGGCATATGATAAAATGTCAACTCCATACGTGTACTGGTTTGCCTGTACATCCAAACTGTCCTTAATTTTGAGCCAATTTCAAACAAATATAAGAAGAATTGCCCTTATTCCTGGAGTTTTATTTTCGCGAAGTGGTTCTTTTAGTGGCTTATTGTAATTATTAAGCAAGGATAAAGCAACCTGTAAAGTTTTCTCTCTCCTCCTGAACTTAAGAATTACGGGTTAACCCAAGAAATAGGAACACTTAAATCCCTAAATTTAAGGGTTAAGAGCTTACCAAATCTTCACCATGCGTATATTTTAGGAGCAATTGCTGGTACCGATGTGAACCGAACAAACAGCAGTCACCAAAGGAAGCCAAGGAGCATTGAAAAGTGGGGAAATAATGTTAATAACTTGTGTTCCGTGTTAGAATACTCTAGGCCTTAATTTGTTATATTTCATTTTTAAACCAATGAAGTGAATCTACACCAACCCGTTGAAGGTAGTTTGTTTTATAGAAAAGATATATAGGTACATAATATTGTTTCTTTATATTTTGTTCAATTTTGTGTCATATGTTGCCTGTCTCTAGACACTTGGAAAGCTTTGAGAAGCAGAGAAATGGCACATAATGGCAGTGTCTGTTGGCTGGATACGTAAGGTCGATGCATCTGGCAATTCTGACAATGAAGTTCGTGCTAATGAAGTCCTATTCAGCTCGCATACTGCATGGGGTGAATGTAAGACCGAGGATGAAGGATATAATGAAGCAATTTGGCGGAGGTCGCTAACCAGTGAATGGTTTTTGGTTTTAACAACACTCTTCTCGTTCTCCTAATATTTATTTTGAAGGTGGTAAATAAGTGAAAATGATTAAGTGAGTCAGAGAATTTATGATACACGTGCACCAGTTAATTCATAATAAGAGAAGCTATTTAATGACAATTCTCAAGAATTCAAAGTGGCCGACATGACCCCAAACAGTAGTGCCAATCCTACAAGGGAACTAATTTCAAGTCGATCAGTAAATCAAATTTTGTTTTGAAGCAACACAAACTAATTAAAACACTTCCCAGTGCTAAATATCGCAACGTATATCATTTAACGGGAGATCCTGTTGTAAAACAACAATTAAAAATGTGGAACGGTTATGTAAGCACTAGAACTATTCCAAATAGACGCACACGTGGAACACAGCGACCTCTACGCAACCAAGGATTATTTGCTTTAAACTCGACAGTTGACAGTTGACATTCTGCTGGATAGTGTCTTCACCTCCAGCGTAACTGCTGCAATTAACTTCAACTACGCCCGTATTGCATGTATTTTAGGAGCTGTTGCTGGTAGTGTAAACTGAACAAACAAAATGTCACCAAAAGTAACTAGAGAACACTATAATGGGGAAAACCTGGCGAATTCCTTTAATTTGCTTTTCCAGTTGGAATTCGAGGTATGCTGTCCAAAATACTAAATATCTTATAACATATTTTTACAGAATATTTGATTAGTGTTTAGATTAAACATAATCTGTTATATATAATGTTTTAACACTTCCACCAGGAAGAAAAGAACAGCGAGGGTCATTAAGGAAATGCAGGCGTAGTATAGCTTTGGGCCAGTTTGTACTTATATATCCATCCTCCGACATTGTTGTGGATTTATACGAGTATAAATCTTTGAATTTTTGACAATTCAACAGACGTGAAATGTGGGGAAGAAGGTGAGGATACAGTAGCTAAGCAAATTCGGCAATGCGGCACAAACACAGTTCCTCCAAGAACACCAATGCAATTGCACAGTACTTTGGCTTTTCTTCCACCCTACCCGGAAGTGCTGATCTGGATATTGTAGAATTGGCAAGGGCCTTACCATCCTGCCTTGCCAAGAGGGCGACGCCACCTTCGAAGGCGCCATTATACTGGCCGGCCAGAACGGACCCCCGACGATTTTTGGCAGTGCGTCCTTGATAGGGTTCCGGCTGTGTGGCCAAATATCGACGTGAATCCATTTGTGAACCAAGGTCACAAAACTGTGAAGCATTATCTGCATCGAATACACATAGGCACTTTCGACGTGTGCTGGTGGTAAATGAATGAGGCTTTGTGTAGAGCCAAACTACACGCTCGTCGTCTGACGGAGGCCATAGGCGATGATAGCTGGAATTACAAACTTGGCACTCAGCGAGCACGTGACGTCCAAGTATTATATGCAGCACATTTACAACTTTAAACTAATATTCATTGTGATTATTTTAATGCACTAAGATTAATTTCTTCTGTATACAGCATCAAATTATTTTATACAATGAACATCGGCTGGTATTTCTCAATAATTTTTGGAATTTCAACAAAATGTGACACCTATAATTTCTTTTTAGACTAAAGGTTATGAAAACAGACATGAGTTCAAAAAGAAAATATTAAATTATCAAAGAAAAACTATCAGCTTTGATGAATCGTATTCGGTGAGTCAGTTACATTTGTTATTTCGTATTTTACTGTACCATGATTAACAAACCTGTGACTTACACGGCACGGGTAAATATCCAAAATTACGCTGCGTTAATACCAACTCAAAATTGGCGGTAAATTTATTACATAGTCAAGTGAATGTTTTCTCGTTCTAAAATGAAGCGGATATGTTGGGGTAAAATGAATGTAGGAGAACATGTTTAAGCAGCTTACTTTTGATTATCCCTATAATTCGATTATTGGCCAGTCGAGTAGCAATTAGCTCGTGAATGGTCGATAAGTGCTCTCATGTAATTATCTCTTATGCAGTTGCAGATTATCGTTTTGATAAAGCCATAAAATAATTTTTATACACTAAATACTTTTTAAGGGCATCTCGATTAGTTGGCCCCTGAGCGAGGATGATCATATTCCGGCCCTTATTTCATGTGTAACGAACTGATTTTGCTGGTATCTAATAATGGTTACCAAACAATTGATGTGAATAAGACCGTCGTGTTCAGAGGACCCTCTTCACCTCAATCTTTTTGTTTTTCAACAGTTACATAGTAAAACATTACTTCGTTTAATTCAAATGAAGGTACTCAATGCAGGTATTTACTCTTGCAATCCTCTCGATTGTAGCTTCAAAGGCTGTACATTTCGTCACGCAAATAATTTAATATAACATTTTAATAAAGCTCTTAACATTACCTGCAAATATGAGGCACATTATTTTAACCAACTGTTTCCTCTGGCAATTTTCGACCCCAATATTTTGTTTAATAATGCTTGGTATTATAATTGTTATGGAGTATGTGGCGGTAACGGTATCGTATGCAACTTCCAGAATTTTATTTTTTGTTTCAGTACTTTCTAATTGTACTTCCTAGAGAAACAGAACATTTGGAATAAACTGGCGAATGTTGTCCTTAAAGCAAATTTGTGCTGGGGGATAATTTATCCCTTGTTTTATTTGGGTAAATGTGGGAGGGTAACTACCGAGCGAAGTGTTTTCGCAGTAACGTGAGGTCTGAAGTTTGACCACCGCATCCGTCCATTCTGACCTGTTGTGTTCGTGGTTTTGGCTGTTCGATAGACAGACATGGGGGGAGGGGGTTTATGTACCATGATTTACTTTCATTCCGTTTTTTAGATGGGCTTATGACAAAAGACTCGGATAAGGAAAGAGTATTCGTCGTAGCCACTAGAGGGCTGCTTGTTTGAACGGGTCGTTTATCCTGTTTCACTACTAGAGCTGTCTTCTAAAGGGAAATATAGGGTCTTTCGTGTAACTCGTGGCATATTCGTACCTGCTTTGGTTCCTTCACTTGCGACGAAGGTAGCTGAAGTAAATTTCAAGCAGTTTACAGTATGTGAAGTGTCCCTAAATGGGCAGTTAATTCTGAACTGCACCTTTTATCCCATTTATATCTACTCGTGCTATACACACACCCAAGTAAAAATGGTTGTCTAAGGAGTACGTTCTGAAATGGTAGTATTGTAATGTATTTTATGTTTGAGAGGAATGAAAAAATGAGATTCATGTGAGCCTACTTCGAGGCTTGCAGGTAGATAGCAGTTGTCGTTATTATGCAATTTCTAGTTGATTTAAGATGCGTATTACTAGTTTTCTTGTAAAAATAATAGGTTTGAAATGTGAGGCAGAACTCTCCAAGGTTGAGGAGCGTGGAGGCACTAAGGTTATAAATCTACGTATCTTACACAACATGTTTGCCTTACCTCGCCTTTGTGCGTATCCACTAAGCGTACTGCCTTAGATACGCATCAAGAGTTTCTTGGTATTGTTTTAAGTGAAAACTTCCGGAACCTCATATACCATTGTATTTGCAGCCTGAAGCATGTGGAAGACTTATACACCATGAGGGATATTCAGGATCGGAGTTTTGCTTGTAAAAACATGTCCTCCTGTTTATTTAAGAGAAAGATAATCTTGATATTGAAAATCGAATACGTATGCTGCTCATTTTGTCTTTACCGAAGATAATTCACGAACATATTACACTCTGTGTGCACATTTTCAGTAGTTCGAATTACAAACTATGTTCTTATAACTTTGTAAAATATAAACCAGAGAATTTAGCTACAAGTTTGCGTGAAACGATATTCAAAACAACACTTTGGATGGTCATATTTGTACAGATATTTTGTTGTTTCTGAAAAATCTGGCATAAAATTTGGTGAGTGAAAAAAAGAAATTTGTAATGTGTTTGCAGCTTAATATATCTTAGATCTAAAAAGATGTAGATAAATGACAAAGCTGATATTTTGTCATAGTGAAAATTTTTTATTTTTCACATGTTCAATTTTTAATATTTAACAGTTTCTATTTTTACTTTCTCTACGCCATTGACTATAAACAAACAAAAATGAGGTACTCAACAGACTATCCAACAAACTCTTAAGAAAGAAAACAAACAAAAATGAAATTCTAGAAAGCAATGGCTTCATCTAAGGCACAGGAAAAGGTAACAAAGAATATAAGCAGTAACAAATTAATTTTTTTTGGAAGAGGTAACGTCTGTACGATATTGGACAAAATACCCATATGAGGTTAACAACTGGACGAGAAAACAAATGAGTTTTTAGGTGACGAAGGATGCTGAAGGATCTGTTAGTTGTAATAATTATCAGGAACTCTGCGAAGGCATTTCAGACATTGGAAGGATTTCGATAGCTCAGGAACGCGCTTGTCTTCTAGTGAAAAAATGGAATTGGATCCATCGCACAAAGAATGAGGAAACCAGAAAGGTGAAAAAACTATTAAATATAAACATCTTTGGTGGAGCTTCCTCCAAGGAGAAAAAAATATTAGGTAGTGAAGACGGAGCACGCTGCAAATCTAACTCAAGAAGAAATATTGCTATACATGTATCTAGTAGGTAGAAAGGATATCGCATTCCACCCAAGAATATGTCATCGAAATTTTACGGGAAAGTGTACCTTTAAGACCTTATGAATCCAAAAGACACTTCTTTGTGGGGAGGGGGCTATGTGTGTGCGCACATTGTTTTGTGGCAATTCTTACGAATGGGTTGATAGTAAAATCTTAAATCAGAAGATAATTAGATATGCTCGCCTGCGACAAGATCCATCCGTTTCATGAACTGCATGGACTTTGGTAACATGGGCGTAATTTATGGTGATGTTCCCTAAAGTCACACTGAACTGACTTCATTATTAACTTTCTTAGAAAATAATGTAAACCCCATACTGTGGTCCCTACTTTCATTGACCCTTAGTCATTTGTTCCCTCCAGTCCAATGGTGAAGCGGATCGGTTTGCCTCAGGGGAGAGACTCAGCCAGAACATCAGGTGGCCCCTCAGTCTCACCTCTCGCAGCATTGCTCAAGAAATATGTTGAAGTACACAAGTCAGCAATGTTGTAAACCCAGGTACATAATAAATATAAACTATTCTAAATTTGGGACATATTTGCAATTCAGTCGGTGCGTCCTTTGTGAATTACAATATCAGTTTTCCATCTTCGTTGGATCGTCGTATGTGTCCTGGTAGTCTGTATTGTTGTGCTAATTTTGGAAGTCTTGTTTGCCATACATTGGAAGTGCTGCTTTCAACTATTTCGATATTGTTGAATTTTATCATGTATGGGTGAATGTGTAATCGATTTTTGATGCCTTCATTTGTATGTGATCGAATGTTTACAGTGCCTTTAGTGTCACCCAAGTGAATCTTAATGCACTTTAAGTTGTACTGCGTAAATGTTGGAGTTTGGACAACATTGTATAAATGCTATTCGGTTTCAAATCGTATAGTAAATTCGTAATAACGATATAGAAATTCATTTTTTATTTTATTTTTTGATGTTTTGAAGTCGCACTATCGGCATACGTTATTTAGGTAATGTAAAAAAAAATATTGGTTTTGTTATGTTACAGTATCACGATATTTAATAAGGTATTGCAGTTCCCACTGTTTAATTTAACCTTTTCATCGAAATTCTCCAACTTTGAATTATGTTTATCCACCTAGATATTGAGGGGTTCGGGCTGGGCTGTAACCGGGTTGAGCTCTCCGAACCTCAACACCTCACACTTAGATAGCGGTGATGCAGAGGGATTACAGGTGGGGAGATTTTATGATACTCGGGGTTTTCTCAGGGCTGCTCAGCTGGTTGACTCTTGTAGTTGTCCACGGTGTGGATATCTCCTGACGTTTGTGTACCTGATAAAAACTACCTGCGACTGTTTGAAAATCAGTTTATTGATACCTGTAATGTATGTTCGATTCGCCACCAAATGTATGCCGCTACCCGGTTGTTTCTCTGCGAAACACTGCGTATTTAAGTGCGGTGAGTGACTCGTACGTAAGACGATCGGGTCCTTGGGTGAATATGTCACTGCTTGACACGTATGCTGGGAATTAACATTACGATGTGCTTGTTACGTCGTGTGATACTTAGATCACATAACAGCAGCACAGTGGTATTGTTGAAAGTTGAACCTCCTCAGAGGAGGGGCCTTGTCCCTTACTGGCATGGTGGTGAGTTTTAATGATATGACGGCGGGTAGATGGTGGTGAATAGGTAATGTAATGGTTGTTTAATTATTTGTTAGGGATTGGAAGTGTAATGGATAGCTCAGATATAGTTTGTAGGGGCCTATAGTGGTGCTAGCACTAGTCTGGGTCGCTTGTAAGTTTCACAGGGGTCGAGGTCATATTCTCCCAGACCGCGGATTAGACTGTTGAAGCTAGAAGGGAGCTTGTTATAAAAACCATGGGATAGGGTAAGGATGTAGTCTGTGATTTTTGGGAAGGAGAGGTCTGCATGGATATTATCATTAGGGATGTACCAATCGGAAGCTGTTGCCATCCGAAGTTAGCGGTTTTGAAGGACTTGGAGTTTGTGGAGATGGGATTTTGCTGCAGCTCCCCAGACTAGATCACATAACGATAACGCGTATGTTCCTTCGCCCCGCGGCTCTGAATTCCGTAGTACAGTGATCGTACTTAACATAGTGTTATCCTCCACGGAGTTCTAGATCAGTGTGTTGAGTGTTTACGTGCTGTTCTTTCCGGGGTTCACTATCAGAGTGATGTGCAAAGAAAATTCTAAAATCTTTCCACCACTATCGTTAGATTTCCAGTTTTGAAGAAACTACGTGTGTCAATTTCTAAGGCGTGATTAGTTTACATTTCCAGTTTTGCTAACATCATATTTTTGTAAGGGCGTATGTCCGAAATTTGGTAGAAATATTCCCACACACACAACTTAATTTATTCTGAAGCACGCACGGTGCAAATGTTTCAGGAACGCGTATAAGTCGGAGTGCAATTGTATTGAGCACGTTTTGTTGAATCTTGAAAGGAAATCGAAGGCGACAATCGGACGCCGTACGGGGATCGCGGGCAAGCTTTCCTCTAGTTAGCTTTGTTACAAACATAGACAACTAACATGTGTTCTGATCAGCACTTTGCTGGGGCAGCTCACATTTTTGCTTCTCCGTTCATATACATTTTTAGTCCTACAAACACTTTTTATGTGCCCTATGTGCTACAATGCCTTTTCCTATAATGATATTGTATTTCTTTCCAATATAAGATATTCTCGTTTAATTTCTAAGCTAACCTAATATATATTTGATATTATGAATACTTAATTATTCTATATTCGTGACGAAGGGAATTGGTTACAATATTAAAGAGTGAATGAGATACCTTGATATTGTGGATTTATTTATCTGGATTTCTACCCCCTTTTCCCAGTGTTCATTGATGTTTTATATACTTTTGTGATATATATCGATTAATATTGTGGAAAGCTATTCTTAAGAAAACAACTTTTTCAAAAATGTTTTTACGGACTATTTCCTTGAAGGTATCATGGAGACAACATTGTTGTGATAGCCAGATTCTTAAAAAGAGGAGCGCTGTGAGCTGCCATTGAAATTTTATTCTTTCGATGATATTACACGAACAAAACACTCATTCTCGGATGTGTAAATTTATACAAGTTTCCTTCATTAAACAGAGGTTAAAATATTGATAAGGACCATTTTTGAGAAAGTGGAACGTAAATATTTCTATTTCGGGCGGGGAAAATCTTTCTCATCGTGGAAGATGCTCAAGTTAAATATCCTCATTTCGTTGTTTTATTTGAGGGGGGCTCCTGTTGTTTGAGCGCGAGTATATAGAAATCTTCCTTAACCTGCAAACGAATATGTTAGCATTTTCTCTTTGCCGATCACAAAATTAATTTGTTACGTATATTTGCCTTTTTTTAAAAAAAAATTTATTTGTGTGAAATATTTCTGCTTGGGGAAGGATAAAGGGAAAACCATGACAGAAATGAAGAGAATGATAATGGACCGAAAAAAGTGGAGGAAATGGGTAGAAGAGGCTTGTACTCCACGCTTAACAGCACAAAGGAGTTAGAGAAAGAAGAAGAAGAAATATTTCTGTGCATCATGAGTTATTTTTAGAAAAACCCAATTTCTCTCTCTCTCTCTCTCTCTCTCTCTCTCTCTCTCTCTCGTGTGTGTGTCTGTGTGTGTGTGAAGGAGGAGGAGGAGGAGGAGGAGGAGGAGAAGGAGAAGGAGAGATAGGATTTAATACATAAGAAAGTTCACATTTATAAAATATACAATTTATTTCAAACAATTATTTTTCTCTCGGGATCATTTCCAAGATATTCGCTGCTATTGGTCTGACTATTCCAATATTTTATTCCTTATTTGAAGTTCACTGTTTGTTTATTTTTCATGGTATGTAAACTGTAATTAAATATATATTTTATACCTTCATTGATGCCACCTTTGTGGACAGTTTAGCGATACAACTTGCAAACAGCGCGCAATATTTGAGATACTCCACCCCAGGGGGAACGGAAAGCACTATTCTGTGGCAGCAGAGATTCAGGTACCCAGTAACAATGGTGGCACGTTTGCGAGTAATTTTGTGGAGTATCAACAGATGGCATGTGATGGTCGATATTTAATTCATTTCTCGATATAATCTCGTTTTGCGACAGCAATTTATGTTTTGTTTATTCTCTTTGTGGATAATCCAGGTTATTGCTTTTTAGAGGTTAGGGATGAAAATTAAATCAGTTTGTTTTCTGTATACGCAATGATATCATGGAGGTTGTGTGCCTTTTCTAAACACCGATTTGCACATGCTTTGGTAATTTGTAATAGCACTTACTGGAAGTAATTTTGAAAACTGCAAACTTCTTGCGCGAGAGCCTGAATGCAGCGGGTTTAGTGAATCATGTGTGAGCAGAATACTGTTCAGTGTGAAATTTTAAATAGAGGTTTTTCATTTATCTTTAGAAAAAAAAAAAAAAAAGGAAGAAATCTTCGAGAATAACAGTGTGAAGCCTCTGCGTTAGGGAATTTGAAAAGAACAATCTAAAGGCTAATATGGCGTGGTGTCTTACAGGTTGTAAGATTAGGGACTCTTCTCATTATTATTATTTCCATACCATAGATTGTCAGCACATGACATGCTTTTCACATTCCATAATCTTTGATGACAGGAGCGAAGACATGTGGCGGATGAATGAACTGTCGTTTCGTACATTTAAGAATCCTTGTGTTATTATTGTATATGTGTTAACACTAACCATTTATCTTCGCCTTCCTCTCGTAATGCACTCACTCGAGTTTCTCCTACTCCTCCATTGTCTCCTCGCCTCTAGGTGAGGTCAATGTTCTTTCACCACACGCAGCAGCTTGTTAATTTCGCCACTCCCAGCCCCTTCCTTCTCTTATAAGGACAAAGAGTAAAGTTCTCTTTCTTCGCACTTTGAGAGATGAGGGGTGCGCGGGGATGAAATGTGCTCGCATAGGTTCAGTAGTGCTCCCCTCGAAAGCAGTATGCATGCTTCAAAATTCCGCCGATGTAGCGACAAAGCTTCCATCTGATATTGAATTTAAACGTCATTAAACTATGCGGTATGAAAGTCACCTCCATTATGAACTTCAGTGATAGATAAAAATAACTTTGTCGCAATGCTTTCTTGGTTCTTTACCTTGTGACATTGGAATGTCCTCTAAAAGAATCTGGTTTTGCCTAGTTATTTGACTTATTTTTGATGAAGCAGTTGTAGATTTTGCTGTAGATACGAAATTCGTTTATTTATTTTATGATTTCTTCCAGTTTTCTTAACTGGCTCTTTACTTTATTTTTATTTTTATTGAATAATGTAATTCACTTTTCCTAGAAATTTCTCGTAGCTCACTGTGATACTTCAACTAACGTGAACTAATTCACTTCACTTTCTTCACTAGTGGCGTAACAAAACATACCTGACGTAGCCTGTTCTTCCGGGTGGCGTACTAGCTGGGGAGTCGAACACACCTACCAGACGGTGGCCGTCTGAACCTCTGCTGCCACAGAATAGAGCTTTCCGTTCCCGCTGGAGTGGAGCATCTGAACTACCCTCTAGCAGCTTGGGAAGATCATCGTGAGTGTCCTGCAGCTGGGTGGTCAAATCATTTAATGTTAGGAAACTGCCGCGTGCATTGTCTCAAACGTCTGCGGTTCCTTTATCTCATCCGTTCCTCCCGGGACTGTACGCGCAAAATATCTCGTTGCAAGTTGTGGTGCAAAGTGTCCCCTTTGTTACATAATCTACCTCTTCTTAAAATTAAACTTATTTTAAAGTAATGTTGAACAGAGAAATTACTGCGGTAGTGGTTCTGAGGTACGCGTTTTGTAAAGGAACAATACATCAGGCTTGAGGAACAGTACTCCCAAGTAATAAAGCCACTCCGCTATTTCCGTTTCCTTCATGACCACCAGAGCGTGAAAATATGTGCTAGAAGCTATTACAGATAGCCAGCGGAGTGACTACTGTTTTCATCTTCGGAGTACTCTTCCCCAGGACTGTTCTAAAATATTAGGCTTATTCATAATAGGAAAATTTATTCCTAAAATGTTAACTTTAGATGCATTGTATTGAGCCTCATAGATATTACTGCTATGGTGTTTTTTTTTTTTAATTTTGAAGTAAACCGTGCTATTAAATATCTAATGTGTTCATTTACAGGCTTTATCTAGCCACATTTCGACAAGCTATTACTACGTCCTATTTTCTATCTCTTTTTTTCTCAATCTACATAAGCATTCAGGTAGCATTCAAACATGTTTTACTAAGCGGGAGTGGTTCATGCAGGATGGTACACCACCGCATTACGTAAAGTATGGAGTTGACTGGACAACTTCCCTCAGTGGATTAGTGTAGAGGATGAGTGGCTCCTTGATTCCCCTGATTTATATCCAATGGATTTTACTATATAGGGGTACCTGAAGGCAAAAGTGTAAGAGAGCATCTTCGAGAGCGTATTATAGCATACTGCCGTGCTGTCATGCCAAGTGTCCAACGTTCTACAGAACATGGGGACCGTTTACAGACGTGTATTGATATGAACGGTTCTAATCTGAACACATAGCAACCCGTATGGTGCGGGACTTTTGGGTCTTTCTGTACATTTTAATTAGGATTTTTCCTTTCTTTAGTTTTAGCAATTACAGAAAAGTTGCTCGAAATGAACAGAACTTCACAAGACTATTCCAAGAAAAGTCAAGTTAGACATTTTGTGTGTTATAACAATATGTGTGTACCTTGAACATATGGTGTTTTAATCAATATCGTTACAGTAAAAAAATGCTACGCAAAGGTTAGTTTGGGATGGGCGTCATCTTGCAAAGTGCTGAATTTAAATACAAATACCGACTTTCGTTTTGCTATTCACGCATTTACAGACCTTTTTCTAAAAGTGCTCTTTTAATTCGACAAGAACCAAAAAGTATATTTCTAGTAAATTTTATTTAATTCGACAAGAACCAAAAAGTATATTTCTAGTAAATTTTATCTTTATCGAAGTTTCGAATGAAATGCATCCCTTCTCTTAGAGAAGGTAATGAAAGTAAATCAAGCATACAGGTATATATTGTACATCATGTGGATCCAGAAAAAGACAAAAGATGCAAATGCCGGCCCCTCCCCTTTCTGGACAGCTATTTACGCAGGGGTGAAGAGCCAGCTGATGACCGAGCCCGCATGACTACTATAGGAGTATGATGAATTGTATCAAGCATTGAAACGGTATCTTCCAGTAATTCCAGTTTGTGTGCCTGGCTCCACGTGGCACCGGGTCACCTACAGGTGTTGAGGCAATTCGTTACCACCGCTGACGCAAGCACAACCAGGATGCTGGTACCTGCCATTATGCATCCACGTGTGCTTTATCTACATGCACACCCCGGAGGAAATAACTGCGAAAGTGTGAGAACGCACTTCAAGGTTGCAAAGTGTTCAATGACTACACGTTTGTGATATACAGTTGCCACTCTTGCGTATTCAGTTAAATCATCTTCAAATTCCCGCTGCGCTTTTATTTCATCCAAAGTGGGAACCCTTATGCCAACTGGTTAAACCTTTCACTGCTAACAGCGTTTACATCCGTCGGTCATCTGCTGTTCGGTTTGGTTTTTTATCTTCTCGTGACATACATAATTCTTTTTTTTTTTTTTTTTTTTTTTTTTTTTTTTTTTTTTTGTAATTTACGTCCACCCCAACGTTAAGTTATATCGGACGGTGAATGAGTTGGGTGAAATGGTGCTCAAATGAGTCCAGGGTCCATAGAGCTTAGAGTTACCCGACATTCGTCTTGAAGGATAAGGAAAAATCCCGGAAAAACCTTATCCAGGTAACTCACCCTGACCAAGATTCGAACTCGGGACCTCTTGAACGTGAGGCAGACATGCTGCCATCTACGCTACCGAGGCGGGCCGTGACATACATATATATCTGTTTATGTCTTTACCATAAGTTTCAGCCTTTATTTTGCACAGATACGATTTCGGCAGTATTCAATACTGGTCTTATAAGGAATTAAACCGACGGTAAATATTCTACTTCGCTCAATGCTAACATGACTTAATGAGATTACAATGTGGAACATCAGAGCACATCCTATATGTTCTGTTCTGCATGAAAAAAAAAAAAAAAAAAAAAAAAAAAAACTACAGGAGTCATACTGACGTAGCACAGGTAGTAAATTTATCAGCAAATGAAGATGAAAACACGTTATGGTTTACAGCTTCAAATTGTGGTGTGGTGCAAGAATTGGACATTCTTAGTGTCTCGCTCTGCCTCCAGTCATGACTATATGACTATATAGTGTCACATGATCCCTTGGACAGTGTTATCTCGACCTTTCCTTTTGGGGTTCGGAAGTTAGTGTACTTATTTGGTATTTAGTGTGTGTTATACTTTTTCTTTTTTTACAAATCAATTGTATTACTGAAGTATGCAACTGTATAATGTAAAAGCATTTATTTTCGTGCTCCCTGTGGTTTACATATGCGAATTGTACCTCTTAAGTGCTCCTTCGCCAGCTACAAACTGTTGGCTACTTTAAATTTGAGTTATTTATTCCTGCGGAAAACTAGTGTTATTTACCTAATATAAATGTAGTAAAATACTTTTTAATATTTCAGCACTTGGCGAGTAAAGAGCATTTAAACAAAAATAAATTACCATTTCATCGCATTGACGATTTTACATGTGCCTTAACCAGCTAGATCCATATTTACAATACGGACTCGTAGAAGCAGGGATCTTTCTTCTTGTTGTTTTTCTTCTTTAGTTTTTTTTTTTGACTTTAAAGACCGATACGAAGTAAAAACAAGACGAGTGGCATGAACAATGCTATTTTTTTATCTAAAGCATTTTGTGAATGTCATTCTTTCCTATTTTTACAAGATTATGAAAAACAATTACTCATTTTGTTAAGCCCTGTATCATTTGGCACGTTTCATTCATTCATTGTCCGATATGGCATACCAGAGGAAATTTGTAAGTCTTCAAAATTAATACGTTCGTCCTGTATATACCAAGTTTTAACACATCCAATATGACGATATAATCCTAGTCCAACAAAAATCTCATGTGATTGCAGGAAGGGGAAAACCTCTCACATGTCAATGTTTCTCATCACTCTCCTTAGATAAAGTGTATACAACAGTGTAGACTGTTTTTTGCTCCGTTCTTCCTCTTTGCCTCTTCTTTCCTCTCCAGACAACTTGACCGCAGTAGGATGCGAACCTACGTCCTTTGCATATTTAGCAGTTTACGACTGACGTTATAACCAACTGTGCAAGCAGGAGGTGACTTTCAAAGTATAGGCTTATTCAAAAGCCAGGAAACAGTTGAAATGTTATTAACTGTCAACTTTCAGATGTTTTCTTATGTGAACTAGAGCGAGTAGAGGTTAACCTTACGTAGTGTTTATGAAACAACCCGCCTCTGAAAAGCGCATTGTTTACCATACGTATTACTTTTAGTTGCTTAAAGTAGAAGCATTATACTCCACCCCAAAATTTTCTGTCGAGATTTCACTAAAATACCGGTTTTGAGGCCTCCTAAAATACTCCTTTAGGAAAATTTCCATGCATGTGTTTATGTAAATAACCCAAAAGTGAAATGTCCGATAAATGCCAAACTTTGTATTTAGAATCAGCATTTTTCAAAGAGGCGACAAGGAAATTTTCAAGAAAATTCCCCCAACCTGAACTACCTTGCACACCGGATTTTTTTCCCTTCGTTTTCCTTTTTCTCAAAAAGCGGCTCTTAACGATTTTGATTAAAATAAATATTTTTCCTTTCTCTACCACGTACAGTGGTGAATGAAATTCACGTGTTGAATGTCAAAATTTTCTAAGTTGCCACGACACAGCAGCTTGTTTACACCATAAGCAACACAGTTGCAACAAGTAGTACTGCATTATTTATATATTCATTCATCTTCCATTGTCGTACCCTAGCGCTGTAGTACAGAAGTACCTACAAAGATTCGCATCTCGCTTGTAATAAATACTATTCTTTCTTTGCTCTGTTAAATGTTTTAATTTTCATTTGGTTCCTATATATACGTTGTTGTGGGTTTGATATTTTTTTTTTAAGTACTGTTCTCACATTTTAAAAGTGTCTTTATTTATACTCATATGTTTCTCCTATTTCTAGGTCAGCATATAACGATTCGGTTTCTTTAATTTCCGTTTTGCTCTCAGAGAAATATGTAATGAAATTTATGCAAAGGTTTGTCTCGATTAATGTGAAATACTTATAGGAAGAGTAATTTTCCGTAAGAATGGTTTGTAGAAGGTATACAAAGGTAAACGAGTAGGCAGAGAAAACCCTGCGAGCATCAGATCTTCATTTGTCATTTGCGTGGGAAGGTGGTTTCTTAGGATAGAAAAGGTATGGAAGCATGGATTTCCGGCTTATAATTACTACGTTATTGATGTTTGTGTCGTTTTCCATCAAGACGTGGCCTATATTTCTACCGCCTGACCAAACATTCTGAAAATAAAATGAAATAATGTGAATTACGGGCACATACATACATTGTTCAAGGCTAACCACATACAAGCACACAACGTAAACATATTGCAAATTTTAATTCCACATCGGAAGTAAAAACAAATTAAATATGGATTTGCATACGAATGAAATATCTAATACTAATAATAATGCTGTCAGCATACAATATGACATTTAAAACATATTTCGAATTTGTATAATAATGTTTGAAGCGAATATATATTTTAGTTGGCCAGCTCAGGGTCAGGGAGAACGTTTGAGCAGCTTGTTCGGGATTATCGACCGTGCTCTGCCGTAATATGGGGAAGTGCAGTCTGGAAATTGAAGTCTGCCTCAAGAGAAAATTAAGTGGCCTTGGCATATCAGATACTCATATCCTCTTCACATCCGGCTCCCTGCTTCACAAGGCGCATGGGTCGGATTAAACGGAAGTGGATGAGGATCCACTTATGTCCAGTAAATTCTGTCCATTTCCCACATTCATTTCTCAGTCATTAAATTTCTCGTCAGCCGTAATGTTTATACACCGGCCACCATTTAATCGTCCAACCATATTGTTTACGTTAAGATGATGTATTTAAAACGCTTGTTTTCAAGCCTTATGACAGATTGGATGTAATGAACTTGTTTTCTTAGGGAAATAAATCTACGTTAAACTGATTTAAATGGATTTTGTTGTGTATTTTTGCTGCGTTACAGGGGCACTGTTTTTATTTTGAGCCCAATATTTAAAACAAAGTAATTTCTGATTGAAAACGCTTTATTGTTTTTCAAAGTATTTCCTTTATAATAAATACATTTTGCATCCGTTTGAACCATTTGTCAAAGCATTTACTCCAGTCTTCCTGAGACATCTCCAAAACATGGATTTTGAAGCCATCAACGGCTTCTTCTGTCGACGAAAATCGTTGTCTACTCTATTTATTCTTGATGTTCGGGGGGGGGGGGGGGGGAAGTTACTAAGTGCCAAATCTGGACTGTGTGGCGGATGACCCATCCATTCGATTTTTGAGCCTTTAAACACCCTATTGTTAGACATGTGTGTGCGCTGTCATTGTAATGAAGGACGATCCTACAGCTCTTGTTGGTTTTCCTTACTTCATCGAAGACTTCCGGCAAGCAAATGGTTGTGTACCATTCGGCATTGATCGTTATGCGTTCGTATAAAGGCACTGATGCCACATGGCCGTTTTGCTGAAAAAGCAGGCGACCATTTGCTCGAAGTGCTTCGAGTGCGAACAACTTTTGTTGGATTTGTTTCATCTGAAACAGCCATACAGTCGACTGCTTTTTACGTTCCGGCTCATACGCATAGATCCATAATTCGTCAGCAGTAGACCAGCAGAAGAATCGAGTCGTCCAGGTTTGCCTGGACGGAGTGTTTGCTGCCCAGCACCTAGCCGCTTATTGCGGCTTTATCTGGGCAGTGTAATAGAGTCGTCTTATGTCTCAGGCGGTTGTCTTCAGCAGTGGTATATCTAGCCTTATGCGCGCTGTTGCCCCGTGGAGGTTGTGCGCCCAGTGCTGGCTGCGTCTTCCTGTTTCGTCACCTGTTACAAACGTCTTTTGAGGCACCGCCATTGTGTTTGAGCATTTTTGTACACCAATCGAAACGAGCATCCTTTTCGATTGTGTCAAAGTATGTGGGATCCGGCATATTTTACACGGCTAAATAATCATACAGTATTTTATACATACTGGTGAAACTAATGCCTAGGGTTGCCTCAATCTCAAAATATGTTGCATGACTATCTGACATTATTAGTTTTTGCACGGCATCAATATTTTCTCGCACAAAAACTGATTTTGGACTACCTTCACGAACATCATCATTGAGCGAACGATTAAATTCATTATACCAGCGTTTCACAATGGCAAAGGATGGAAGCTTCGTCGCCAAATGTGGAAGTTAGTTGATCGATGCACTCTTGTCTTAATAATTCACGTCGAAAGTCCTAATAAATCATTGCACGAACATTTTCACGAGTTAATTCCATGTTTCTGTTGAGACACGGTTTTCAAATTAATGTAAACAAAACAAATGACACTCTATTGACAAAATGTTTGAAGTAGATTATGGTCAACAATGTCAAACTTTCCATTGGAAACGTCAGATGTCACCTACAACATTCAGGGTTGCCAAGGCTCAAAATAGAAATAGTCCGCTTGTACTTAAAAAATGAAAAGTATTTCAAAATTCAAATCCATAGCAAAGAACATGTAGGAAAAAGATTATCTTAAAGAAAAGAAAAAATATGTGATTTGTATCATGAGCTTTAACGAGATTCTCATTTTTTACTGTTTATGTTTATGCAAAATACTCTCAGAATGACGAGGACTTCGTATGCTATTCCCAAAAAATAACATTTGTTCAGAGCTGACGCGTATCTCTTTCTAACAAGGTCATTTTTTTGGGATTCAGAAACCTCAAAATTTGCATTTCCTCAGTATTGAATATTTTGGTGGCATGCAGTAGGTACCTTATATGTGTATTTGGCAGAAAGAGAAAAAAATCAACGTTTCGAAACTAAGTATATACAGGTTTATAAAATTTTTAATTAAAGGAGATCGACAAACGGTATAAATGTAGTTTGCGTTAAGAGGTCAGAAGTACCCTGTAGCTTTATTTTTATTTACATCCTTTCATGCATTCCAAGTCGTAAGTGGACGTTGTTACATTATCACTCACTTCTTTTTAATGACGTAATCCGTCATATTTTGTTGCAATCGCTGATACTCTTAATTTCCTAATGAGAATGAAAACTTTTAAAGTAGAAACAAGAGTTACATTACGTTACCCTGTAAGTTTTGCAATGAATTAAGTTAATTTGATGAGCTTGACATTATGTTTATTTGTATAGCCGCCTTGAACTACTTTAGACATCGTTTAAGTACTTAAGCTATGCAGATGTCTGTAGAATTTCCCAGACTCGGGTTGTAGTATATAATGCTAATTAAAGAACATTATTTGCTATCCACGAACGGGTAATGTCCAGTTATGAACAGAGGCAGCTACTCCTGTAAAGTTAAATTTCTTTGCTTTAAAAAAGTTGCCAAACTTAATGAATAAAGGTTAAACGTTTTATTTGTGGCAGAGGGTAGAAACTTTCAGCTAAAAGGTCTTGAATTATATTGCGAGTGACCGAATGGGATGGCAGTTTCGTCTGTAGCCCACATTTGAGAGGCCCGGGTTTTCTATTATCGCCAGGCGAATGTTGGATAGGTTAAGTACATCACCCGCATTGCCGGTCCCTCCATTTCATCTCCATAATTTCACATCTCTCATCTGGTGGTCTCTTTCAAGGTAGAAGTGTCGGCGGGTGTCTCGGTGGTGCATGGCAGGATGATATGCTCTGAGGAATGACAACCAAATGGTTAGAAAGAATGTATGAAGTACTAGTTGAATCCAAAATATTTTATGCTGTGGACATCTGGGGGGGGGGGCACAGAGGTAAACAAAACGGTGGACCAAAACTAAAGAAGGTTTTGTAAAGAGCTACTAGGCGTACCAAGGTCAGCACCTAGGGAAGTAGCTTTAGTAGAATTAAGAAAGACAAGAAATATAATAATAATGGAAAGAATAATAAAATTTTGGTGTAGGTGTTTGGTTAAAGAAGGAGAAATTATGAAATTATGCATGAGACAGCAAAAAAGATTAGAGAACTCAAATATTTTTTGGACAGAGATAGGAGGAATTATGGAAAACATAGGAATGGGAGATATATGGAGATTAGAGAAAAGGAATGCATGCGATGTGGCTAAATTAGTTAAATGCAGAATAAAAGATATAGAAAGACAGGAAATATGGGGAAGTCTAGAAAATATGAAATCAGTACAATTTTACAAGCAAATAAAAAGATATTGGGGACGAGAAGAATATGTAGAATACTGCAATAGGCAAGAGAGAGAAGGGTTAGCATAGATGACAACAGGAATAATATTTCTAAGAGGGGTAACAGGTAGGGAAAAGAGAATTTGTGAATTGTGTGGGGGAAAAGAAAGCATAGAACACTATGTAACAGAATGCGAGGAGGTTGTAATATGAAGAAAGAAGGTTTGGGAAGACAAATGGGAGAAAGTAGAGAAGAGGATAATAGCTATAAAAATGTTAACGGGCAGGGAGGAAAAGAAGGTAAGAAGTATTGGCGAGTTCTTGCATAAAGTAAAAGAAAAATGCGCCAGAAAAGTAAAAACATGTAAGAAAGGAAGAGGAGGGTGATACCGAAATTAAGGTTTGCCAGAAGTAAAGAATCATGATGGATGTCAAAGGAATGTTGGTTCTTTGTTACGACAAGGGCAAGGCCAGTTGAGTCCAGCAGTTGTAGGGAAAGGTGTTATAACAAAAGCAATGTAAGAAACAGCGTCCTTAGCAGTTTTCTAAAGGGGCTCACTTGACTTGTATGAATAGGGAATTCTTTGGATCACTTACAATGGCGACAAAACAGCCACAAAGCGATTTTGGTTGAAAAGGAGTTTCCTGAGAGTGAAAGTTACATATACACACACGCGCAGCTGTGGTCATTCAAGCAGTCTTCGGCGTGGAGCCGATGCGGGCAGTTCGTGGCTAGGAAGCCATTAGAGGAGTCTTCGGCGTCAGGCCGATGAGAAGAGTCCGAGGCGTGAAGCCTATTAGGGCGGTCAACCTGTTCTGTGTTTGATATTTGTCGGTTCATATATACGTGAGGAACGAATAAAGTTTATCGAGCAATAAACATTCTGCCGTCGGTAACTCTAAACAGAGATTGGTAACCCTTGGTCGGCAACTTTCATTTCAATGTTTTAAAAGAAGAAGCAGTAAATAAATAAGTTGGAAACGGGCATTCCAGTGTTATTAGAATCTCCTTCTCACACACATCCACGCATACCCTGAGAGAAACCTCATTGCTCGCCGACTTATTTGCTCGCCATTAAATTATTTGCATCAAATTGGCGTCACAACGTGGAATTGTGTGACACCCATAAACAATTTAGTTACAAGGGTGAAGAAAGGGACTAATTAAGTAATCAAGGAGGAATGGAGGTTAAGAGCAACCTGGCAGAGCAAAAGACCAGGGTGTCATGGAAGCAAAGGTAGCAACAAGGTAACGGCAAATAAATGTAGCCAAAAGTTGTAAATTGTAAAAATTTTGAAATATGCACAATAAATATGTTATATCAGATATGCTGTGAGGAAAACTTCCTCCTCCGGTAGGACTGATTCAATATCTAGAGTAATTCTGATTAGATAGCATTTGTTTTGATTTGAATGCAAGCTTTGCAGCTATCGGTTCGTTCAGTTAAGAGGTATTCAGTTAGAAATATTTGGAAAATATAGTAATAGCTTTAGTTCAATTTAGATTTAAAGAATGGATTGGTAGCGGAGAATGCAAATAATTCTGTTTACTTTAAGTAAACAAACCACCATATTTATAGAATTAATTAAACTCATATATTTTGTTACGGGGAGCGTACTTATAGCGCATCTTAGATCTTTGTTTCCAAATAAAGTAACTTGAATCATCCAAAAGTAGAATTTACAAATCCTATTGAAAGGAACTGTAAAATTGACCATTGAAAATGAAGAAAACGCTGAATCAACTGTTATTATAATGGTACAAAAGTAAAATTTGCTCACACGATTAACTGCAGAGTTTCTTTGCTTCCTTGTGAAACGCAATAAGAAGTGTTTTGAAAAGTTGAAGGAAAGCAAATGGAAACCCGCAGAGACTCAAATAACCTCTGGTGTTTTCCTGTCTGAGTTTATCTTAAGAGAGGTTCCTGGAAATGAGGGGAAGAGATTAGTTTATAATAAGGAAATAACTTCCTTCTGTATTTTGTTTGCCGCTCCACGTGTAAGGAAGGGTAGCTCGAGCTATGGTTGCGTGGAAACAGGAGCTGTTCATTTAGATGACGTCAATCACTTGTATGAGGACAGTTCCTGAGGTCGAGGCAACGCCCAGACACAAAGTGTAACCAAATACAGCAGCTCGGTTTGCACCAAGGCCAGGGACTGTCTTAGTAATGCCTATAATATCGCTCTCACTGAAGAAGAATTGAGGACAATTGCAGGTATTTGCACCATGGCCAATAAATAATGGAAATAAGCATACAATAACAATCCAAGGCAAATTTATGTGGAAGGGGAGATTTTTTACGGATTGGGTGCACCCTGAAGTCGAGTGTATGTTTTCGATAGCTTAGAGAAAGATGTGACATGTTATTGACAAAATAAATAAATGAAATTGAATAAACCTGGTAACAGGAAGATAACATAATTGGGAAACTAATGTTCTGAGGCATGCATACCAAAAATAAATTCTTGAAGAATCAAAGCGACAAATGTAATAATAATCTACTTACAGTTTAATAACGACTTTTTAAATTGACCCCTCATTTGTAGGGATTAGAACAGAAATAAGCTGTCATTTTCTTTCAGTATGCATGCCCAAGGAACTATCACAAGATATTGCTTTATACCCATTATCGCAGAAGTGCATACATGCCTCTATACTCATTAATTCGAACGGGTTTACAACACGTAGAAGTGATATTTTTTTCTTTGTAAGAAAAGTTAAATATTAATTAGAGCCAACTGAAAAATTCAATGCCATGGCCGGGATTTGAACCACGGATCTACTGGTTTCCGTCCAGTCGCTCTACCCTTGAGCTACCATGGTCAACGTGCCTTCCTGACATTAAATTCTCCAATTGACTCATTATATTTCTCGGTGGACCACTTAAGGTTCTCATATTTGAGACAACTACTTGTGGCGACTTACTATTGTAAGTACTTAATTACCAGGATTTTTATCGTAGATTATTTTTTTAATGTAAATTTATATTGAGGAATTAATCCTTAAAGAATTAATCCTTTTAAATACATTACTCCGGTATATGGGTGATTTTTGATTAATTAGAGCCAACTGAAAAATTCAATGCCATGGCCGGGATTTGAACCACGGATCTACTGGTTTCCGTCCAGTCGCTCTACCCTTGAGCTACCATGGTCAACGTGCCTTCCTGAGTGCCTTCCGGAGTAATGTATTTAAAAGGATTAATTCTTTAAGGATTAATTCCTCAATATAAATTTACATTAAAAAATAATCTACGATAAAAATCCTGGTAATTAAGTACTTACAATAATAGTAAGTCGCCACAAGTAGTTGTCTCAAATATGAGAACCTTAAGTGGTCCACCGGGAAATATAATGAGTCAAATGGAGAATTTAATGTCAGGAAGGCACGTTGACCATGGTAGCTCAAGGGTAGAGCGACTGGACGGAAACCAGTAGATCCGTGGTTCAAATCCCGGCCATGGCATTTAATTTTTCAGTTGGCTCTAATTAATCAAAAATCACCCATATACCGGAGTAATGTATTTAAAAGGATTAATTCTTTAAGGATTAATTCCTCAATATAAATTTACATTAAAAAAGTTAAATATGTTAAAATAACATTGGAATCAGTTTTGAAGGACTTTCAAACCCTGTTTTCATTTCTATAGGCCTCTTTAAGTTCTAAAGTCTTATCGGGGACTTTGACTGGTATTTAATGTTTTTACTCTTTGTACTTTTGGGTTAGGTAACTAGATTTTCGTCGTTTTCAGCTTACTTATTTATTTTTACATCACTTCGTTATTCTATAGGTGGTGGGTAATAATTGTTATTAAAGAAAAATTCCCACGCCTGCCGGAAATCGAACCTGGAACTTGCTTGTGACAAGTTACTCGCTAATCACCGAGTCATTTTTGTTTCTGTGAAATGTGTAGGGTTTAACGTCAGCATTTACTACATGCGGCACCGCAGGCGGTGACACTGATGATACATGGAATGAAGATGCACTGGTGGAATGAGACGGTGGGAGAAACCGGAGGAAACCCGACCCAGCGCCGTGTTTGTTCACCACAAATTTCACTTTGCGGAATCCTGGGATCGAACCCGGGCCGTCTTGGTGAGAGTCGAGCGGTCTAACCACGCTGTCACGGCGCGGCTATTTTTGTTTATATATAATGACGTTTTTACTTTAAAGTCTGAGTTGAAAGTATAAGATAAATAATTAGGCAATTTGTTTCCTGAAAACTTTACATTTGTGCATAGGCTTACACCGAGTGAATCTTCATTTGTTAGTAAAGCTGGCAATTGACTGCAGAGCCACTGCCAGTCGATTTCCCCAACAACAAATACATCGGTCCTATTTTGGCAAGGCAAAACATAGATTGTGGCACATGTGTCTACATTGTGGCCACTTTAGAGAAGCACAGTAACTAATTATTACGTAAAATGTAGCAAACAAAAAGATGCAGTTATGAAACCAAATTAATACGTAAGCAGACAGGTCCAAAAATAGCACATTCAGCTGCCCGGCAACTTTGTCCATCTTTCCACTTGAAATGTTGGATTGTATTAGGAGGAATGATGCAATGGATCACGCAAGAGAGCATCAGATTAATCTGAAGTAAGGAAACAATTGAGTGAACAAATCATATCTTCTGTAACAGGAGAATGTCGTAATTTTCTCTTAGTCGTGTTGTCGATAGTTGTTGTTCCTAGTTAGTACGCCTGCTCCCAGGACGTTAAAACTGAAGTAAAATGTTGTATATTAAGATTAATGTTGTAAGAATGCCAAGTTATGGTTCTTTATGAACAGTCAGCTGTTTTTGCTGTTCTGAATAAATTCAACTTCAAGAAAATCCTTTATCCCAAACTTATCTTTTGCATGGGACATTTTCCGAAAATTCTTTATTTTCTCAAAAATTGCTAAGGATTTTGATTAACACCATATGCTTTTAAAGATATTTACGTTACAAATAAAATGTATGTTATGAAGCTTTTGGAGTAGGTTGTGACGTGTTCTTCAGAAGGGAGATATCCATGACTTATTACCTATTGGTTTGTGATTATTAATGCTTTTGTAACTTTTTTAAAGTGCTGTCGCTATTCACTTGTTTCTCCAAAACTTTAGAATTTCAAGCATATTGATATCTCACGATCGATTCTTTTTTTTTGCGTATTTTTGCATCTAAAACAAAATGTGTAATGAAAGTTCTATTGCTAAGGCTTATTTTGATTAATAGGAAATTAATAGAAAAAAAGTAAGCTTTTGTGGGAATATTTTGTGATAGTTCTTTTATTCAAGATTACCAATATTTTCTTTGGAGTACCTCGTAACAATCTTATCTCTTTCTGTTGCTGAACTGCGCATTGGGAGACTAATATGAAAACTAAGGCTGCACCCAAACGTCGCAAGAATGCAGCCGTTTCGTTGCAGCATTTCTTTATCAGAGAATCACATTGAAAAATGTGAAACTATTTTTGCATTTATTGCCCTTCATATATTTTGCTTGTATAGTCGTGTAACGAAAGTTAAACTGGGATGTTAAATTTGTGTCATTAAATACACAAATAGACAAAAAATGTTATGCCAGTGACTTTTAGAAAGAAAATGCTACTCTTGGAAAAATCTGTAATATGAAGCATATGTACATTTTAACATAGAGCTGTGTGTTTTAATTCCTTAACGCTTTGTACATCGGACCATTAAAAGGGATTTAAGAGATCTATGCAAAAGCTATTATGAGATATGTTAAAAAGCGAAGCAAATAGTATCTGGCTCATAAACCAACTAAATAGAATGGAATAATTCCCAAAGACACAATTTATAACTGCAGATGTATAACTGCCGACTTCTGAAGACAATGGAAATTCATTCACAAGATAAACTGTTCTGGCGTTTATCTGTCGAGTACTTAAAAACTGAAGTGGTAAAGGTTATGCTTATAGGTGATATTACCAATGCAGTGACTGCTTATTTATCAGTAGTAAAACGTCCCATTAACAAGGCAAATAAATATAATTCTGGATGAATGTGGATGCAATTTGAAGAAACAAATGGCTAGTTGTTAAAACAAACTTGAGCCACGCTGTTTCTCAGAAATCGGAATAATTTTCAGGAGTTTCATTGTGTTGCGTTAAAGTATTTGATATAACCGAAATTAGAATTGTTGGGCGTCTTTTGGGGATCAGTGTTTACTTTTGTACCATTCCGAAGTATTTTAATCTTGCGTTAAGCAGCTAATTAAAAGGCACAATACTGGTCAAAATTACTTATAACGATTTTTAAAATACCAGGAAATCTCGCGGAAGCATTGTATCCATTTTATTCAACAATTTGAACCTCACTTTTGGTTTTATGTTTCCAAAGAAAACAATTAAAAGTTCCGGATAACTAACATAAAAAAGTTTTCTTCCTAGTCACCGAGTTGATATAATAATGACAATATGGAGCCAAGTGTTTTGGTGTAAATCCGGCTTTAAATTTTGCAAACACAGTAAAATATTTTTCAACTTGCAACAAATTAATGGCATGTAGATAACATGGCTGTATCCTCGTGGACATGAACATGACCATCACCTTTCAAACCAGATCTTGTATAATTGTTAGTGAAGGAAGAACTGCATGGATGTCGTAACTAAAGATTTTCCAGGTTTAGGTATTGGAATAAAAAATGAGATATTTTGATTTAAAATCTTCTAATAACTGCATTGGTTTCCAAAATTAGCAACTATACATAGTTGTTTGAAAATAAACACAATATTAGAACTACACTTTTACAATAACTTTGCCGAATGATTAACGTCCTTTGACTTTCCTATCCAGACATCTAACTTCTATCAGGTCCAAGCGTCTAATAATCTTATCCCCGCTAAGGACTGTTGATTTTTCTGACCGTTGTCCTTAACAACCAAACGTTTCCATATACTTTTTTTTTAAAGAGTAATAGCCTCCCATATACACATGTTTTTTACAATGTCACTTCCTCATATAAACATAACATTTTAAAATATATTCTTTAAATATTTTTAAACTCTAAATAACATTATCAAATAAATAATATATCACAACCTTGTGTTAAAGATGTGGTTAAACGTGTTAAAACATGCAAAATTTAGAGATACATGCTGAGTATATAATAACATTATCAAATAAATAATGTATCACAACCTTGTATTAAAGATGTGGTTAAATGTGTTAAAACATGCAAAATTTTAGAGATACATGCTGAGTATATATGAAAACTTCATTCTGAGATGTCGAGAATGTACGTTTCTCAAGTAGCAGAGGTATGCATTCGTATTTTGAGGACCTGGTATGTTTTGGTATGACAAACTTTATATTTCAGCGTAATTACTGTCCTGTTTCACATAAATGTTTACTTACGTAAGCCTGGCAATGGCTATTATCATTGCATTGTATTGAATTGAAGTAGGCCTAGGAGATAGCGGGCGTAAGTTGTAAAGGAATCCGCATTCTTTATGTAGGCCGAAATGGATAGATGTACGCCATGAGAATTAACTTAAATAAAGAATGCATAAAAATGCTAATTGATATGATGTAAGAATCTGAGGAGGTATCTGTTTAAATCTGGCATAACTAGATTTTCTTAAGATGTTTCGTATAAATGAACTGAAAGTTACTGTAGTCCTGTGTCGGCTTGTTTCTTATCAAGTCTTAACGGTTGTGGAATCTTAACAATGACAGCTGATTGTATTCTGGAAGCAGATGTTTGGTTAACGAATGCGCTTCCTGTGTAGATAGACGAATGAATCAGTGATAAAATTCAGAATAGAGCAATCTTTGTAGCTTAACAAAGGCGGCGATTTCTACGCCACTGCAGGAATCAGAATCTCCGTTGAAGAAATAATTTGTTACCAAGAAAATAAAGATGCCCCTTAAAGATGCAAGGGAAGGATAGAAACGCGCTGCTTACATTTTAATTATAGTTTTGTTGACGTACCAGAAGCAGCAGTTAGTCTTTCTCTCTGCCCCCTGGCCCTCACTCACTCCAAACACGCTCAAAATCGATTGTGCCATGTGTAGAGCATTTTTCCAGTTCAACAAATTCCATTGTTGATTGTGTCTGTGGATCAGCGATTAGGGTGTTAACCCTTGCATCAACAGATCCCGGGTTCGATCCATGATTAGCCATGTTGGCTATTAATAAAGCAGAACAGAATGCTAAATTAGATGAATTCGGAAGACATGCTGCGATTTTGATAATTAAATGCTGAAAGCAACGCAAGAGGAGGGGCCTTGTCCCCCAAAATTTCTTTCCTGGCATGACGAAAGTAGTATAAGAAAATGTCGCAAACAGTTCAGCTAAAATCAGTCCAGAGATAATTGTTTCATTTTGAAGGGAAATTTTCTTAAACAATCAGACAACATGGGAATCTACAGAGATATTTCTTTGCATGTATTCTTATCAATTATTGCCTGTTTCTGATGAAAAAGCTTTTGGCATGTACGCACGCGCGCGCACTCATACACATGCACACACATACATGTGTGTGTGTGTGTGTGTGTGTGTGTGTGTGAGTGTGTTATATAATGGTAATCATGTGACTGATGAAGTAGTAAATAAGTGTTCCTAGATGATTTGATTTTGTGTTTCGCAGAACCGTCAACCCCATACAACGACACCTTAATCTGCCCCAAGAATGGTGCACGCTTTGGCGATTGTCCATCAACAGGAGAAAAGTCAAGCGATTCTGTTCACCAAACGCCGTTTTCCCGCCAACTTCCCCACATTCACCTATTTTGGGCAAAGGATTTGGTGGGAGAATTCAATCAAATACTTGGGACTCAAGCTGGATAAGGGCTTAACTTTTCGGGAGCACGTCCGGGAGTTAGCGCAGCGGTCGTGTGGTGCCTCGGCATCGGTATACCCTGAGTGGCGGTTCGCGATGTCTTTTTTTTTATAATTTTTTATTGATCGATCAGCAGTACAGTGCTTTACAGATCAGGGTGAAAAGAAGGTAACAGTACAGTAAGAACAATAACACTCAGGGGTAGGCTAGCAGGCCGCACCCTAACTACATTAAGTTAGAACTCCAATAATACTCTCTGAGAAATTATGTCAATATTGAAGATGTAAGACAGACATCAAGCACTAGAATCACTCGAGTCAGAGGTATCACTTAGAAGCAGGTCCTGTGGTAGTCTCCTCTTCAAGCGTGAGGGCTGGCGCGTGCGCACGCCGATGTTATAATGCACAACTCCTGGAACTTCTTGCAGTGTGGAAAAGAAACGACGAGCGATCCTGCGAATGTAGTCGTGAAGAGGTAACAGTCCTAGTTCGTGATGGAGCTGCTGATTACGGATGAACCATGGAGCGTTGGTAGCGATGCGCATGAAGCGATTCTGTATGACCTGAAGACGGCGCAGATGCCATGTGTGTGCGGCCCCCCACACTTGGCAGGCCTATGTAATAAGCGGACGAACGAGTGATTTGTAGAGTAACAATGAAGACTGTAGGCCGAGGCTGGAACGGCGATGCAACAAAGGTGAGAGTTTTGAAAGTCGCCCGGAGGCCAGTGATATAAGACGATCGATATGAACACGCCAGGTCAGTCGAGTGTCCAAAAGCACTCCAAGGTATTTAACGGGAGTTGTACTGGGGAGCCAAGGGACATTCCGCGATGTCTGTTTCCCTAAAGTTGCGTCTCTTTGTGGCTCTGGTCTCCCTGTCATGCTCTACGCGTGTGAAGTCTGGGGCATGGCCGCAGGCACGAATCTGGTACTGCTCCAGCGTGCACAGAATAAATGTTTTCGGGTTATTTATTCTCTATGCAGAAGGTTCCCGTGGGATTACTCATTCTTGCGTAAACAAAAATTTCCATCATCCAAAATTCTTGTCTGGATACTTAAATTCTGCTTATCCTCTTCCTAGTTGAGTAACTTATCCACCAGCGGTGCACGATGGCCGTAGCACCCTAATTTTCAGTCATCGAGGAGCAACAAACTACCTCCTTTCTTCCCATCTACATAATTTTCACCCGACATCCTGCAACACCCACATCCCGCCACTACGTGGTTAAGCTCTTTCCAGAGCAGGTACACGATTTGATCCCCTTCGGGCTGTTCCACAGCCTGCTAACATGCTCGTCGTCGTCGTCGTCGTCGTCGTCGTCGATTTTGTGTTTTGAACTAGTTTCATATACAGAGGTGGCCCAATTATTAGACTAAGCTGAATTTCAGCCATAAAATTGAACTTATTTCAGCCTAACTCTAAATTAATGACAACTTGGATGTAACAATGATTGAACGATATATAAGAATCATTCAGGGATATTTTATGATGATTTGTGGGATGTTTTGTAAGCATATGCTGCTGTATCTGCTAAGTTGACTGTCAGTTGTCATAAGAGTACATTTATTGCGTATATTCAATATGTGCTCATGCAAATTTATTGGATATTTCAAAGGTTTATTTTTAGAACTCTTGGCGTTATTTTGTCAATAGACTTCTTCTGTATTATACCAAAGCTTTTGAAGTTCTATGCATGCAGTGAAAGACTAGAGAACCTGTGAGATTTAATGTTAAAGAACATTTCAGGTTATGGAGAGGAAAAGTGACTTATCACCTAGAAAAATTGGTATTACGAGGGCACCAATAGCAGAAGGATGGTATACACAAAATGAAGTAGCACAGAGACTCAAAATATCACAAAAATCTGTAAGCAGAATTAAAGAAATGGACGAAAACAATAAGATATATCAGGCACAGCGAAGCGGGAAAAGTGTTAGCAAAAGCAAGTTGAGTTCTAGAGGTGTAAGAAAAGTTAGGGCTGAGGCATGCAGAAACCAAAAATCCACTAGTAGAGACTTGAGGAATACTTTAGTAACTAGAAGCTAAGAACTATCAGGGGAACCCTGTACGATGGCGGTTGAAGACCCAGAAGAAAAGCAAAGCTCGCACCAGATATGACAAGAAAGACGCTCAACTGGGCAAAGGGACTTAAACATTGATCTTCTGATGACTGAAAAAGGTAGTTAATGCGATACACTGTGTTACTCTTTCTAACAAAGATAATTTAGTTTAATAACCAGATTCAATTATTGATAACCTTTATAGACTATACAAGTGTATTATTTGGTATAACTTATTAAGTATATTGTTGACCAATAGTTGCCATTATTATGGATTTCTCTATCTAGGCGTGCTTTAGTGATGAATCCAAGTTTGAAGTTACTGATGAAAGCTGCCAGGATGTCCGGAGGACAACTGAAGAAGAGTTTCATCCTCAGTGTAAGCAACCAACTGCGAAACACACTTCAAAGGTGATGGTCTGGAGCGTTATGTCTGGAAGATTGTACACTGTTGAGGGTACTATGGAACAAGAGGAGTTCTGCCCCAGATAAGGGATTGCTTCGGAAATGATTCTGTATCTTTATGCACGATGGTGCAACGTATCACCAGGCCAAGAAAATAACACAATACTTAAGGGATTTAGATCTTTCAGTGCTTCCATGGCCAGGAAATAGTCCTAATATGAACCCGATAGAGAATTTATGGTCCATTGTGAAGAAGAAAATCAAGAAAACCCACACAACTAAAACTCAACTTATCGAGACACTTATAAATATCTGGCAACATGATGTTAGGTAAATAAAAATTTTCAGAGCTTTAGTCTAATAATTTGGCCACCTCTGTTGTTACTAAATGTTGCAAAAATGTTAAAACCTTTGAAAGATTTTGCAAGATCATACATTTATTAAGACATGTAAAAAGTGAGGTTTGCTCCCTCAAACCTAAAGAGTGTAATTGTTTGAAATAATGACAGTTGAAAATTGTGTACATATATCAGTGATTATTGCCATGTCTCATTTGCTAATGTTTCAAAGCTTTAATTTCATGGAAATTGGTTATTTTCGCCTCCTTCCCCAAATGTTATCTACCCTTCAGGCTGAGATTGAAACATTGTGTTATGTTACTTCGACAACAAAACGTTGTTTTCATTGCTTAAAGGAAATGTACTACGACGATGCATGTAGTTGACGTCAGCATGTAACCACAAATTCCTTCAATTTGAAAAAAGAACCAAACTGCTTCCAGAATAGTGCAAGCCTGTTTCATCGTTTTAAGTGCAGGATGTTTCTTACATGAACCGATGTCACAAATTTTCAAATAGTATGCACTGAAGAGTTATTGGATAGACAGAATTAAATGTCACAGTCAGAGGTGTAATGAATCAATTGCTATTATGGTGATTTCCTCTTTCTTTATATAAGCCAGTGTGAAGTTACTAAGTTTATTGTCCATGACATTTATGGCCTTTAGAAAAGGCATCAAAACATTCTTTAGCGAGCGTATTCTTTTTATGACTAATTGGTGTTGCTTTTTTCAATAATTACGACTTTCCCATCACAAATATGCTCTTTATTAAATACATTCCTCGTTCAATTAATCGTCAGCTTTCTGAACGAAAATGGAAGGTTTAATACTCTCCTAAAATCGTAAGTAATGTTCTAAATAGATTAAACGTACTATTCAACTGTTTTATTACATTTGATTCAATTTATTACATTTTAAAATCCTTTTAATGCTAGTGATAACTTCTAAATGACTTGAACTCCCTAAATGCATAAGACGTAATAGCATTTTGGAGTCATTGTTCTTTTAGTGCTCTTTGGTATATCCAGTTACCTCCAAAGGAGAAGGGGAAAAAAGACCCAGAATTTTCTAGAAAGTACTTGCGTAATAGAAACTCATTTCATACTTCATTTTTTGTTAACAAAACTTACCAACGTCGGTTTAGAAGCTGTATTCCTTTTCTGGTATTCTTTTAGAATAAGTTTTCATGTCAACACAGAGCTACAAATTTATTTACTATCTAGGAAGGAGAAACAATAAAATTGAAATCATTTCCAAACAGAAAGGTATAATCCAAAAGTATGAGGCATTTTCTAAAATAATTATCAGTTTATATTGATTGAAAAATATACGATTTAGGAACGTTCATTTTGTGGCAAGGCTGCTGAAGAGCAGAAAAGAATGGGTATGAAGAAGCTTATGTTTATCGTTATTTGAAGTGTTGACAAAGAATCTTTATTTTGATTTGTTTTTGTTTCAGGGCATCACAACCGGGTGACGGGTCCCCATACAAGCCGCAACGTCCATCGGCTGCTCCCAGTGCCGCATCTCCCCTCTCGCCGGGTTCAGGGCGCCCTGGGGCTACGGGGTATCCCAGTTATCAGGGGGCGACGGCTCGGGAAGCTACTGCTGCAATGCGCTACGTCCAGTCTCCGTACGGGGGAGCAGTCCCCTACAGAGAGAGCCCTTACACGGTGCCACGCAATCCAGTAAGCATACAGTAGCAATAATTGGCAAAGAAAGTACGTAGCGTTCATTTAAATATTCCGGGAAGGTGCATAATCAGAAATTGAAATTTGAGAAATTATAATTACTGTAGTCGATTTTATAACGTTGAATTTGAATCATTATAGGTAATGAATTAGCATTGTATTTCGTTTTTTTCTACGTGTCAAAGCAACGGACAAAACTTATGTGAAATTGAATTTTAAGTCGATCCGCACATTCCAGGAGAGTTTTGATGAACGCTATATTACGTATTCTGTGCTGATACTAACAGAAACAAAATGAATGCATTCTTCCGAAATATGCTGGCATATTTTCGGCAAATACATGGAAACAATAGAAGATTTTCATGTGATGTTTGTAAAGGAACGTACACTGTGATAAGCAGTTCTAGGGATTGTGGATGTATTAAACAATAATGTTGTACATATAACAATTAAACGAAAGTAAAGGATTGAACAAGTAGTAATGTAAACTATCTTAACGGATTAGGCCATACGTTTGACGTGCAAGATAAAATGTTTGGCAGTGCGTGTTATGTTATTGAGTAGTGTTTTTGTTTGTTTGTTATTGTTTTGTTTAAATTAGGCTTTCCACTTTTCAGTGGTTGCCTTTAGTTCCTGTTAAATTCCTCCAAGTTCTTCTCTCATGCCATTGCCTTCTTCCAGTCCTCCTTTCTGCATTGCTTTATTAACTTCATTCATCCATGTCAAGCGTGCCCTTCCTCATGTTCGTCTTTCAGGAGCTGTCCAATTAATAACGCTACGTGGTAATCTTTCTTCCTTCCGTTTTTACAGTAGAGAATTAAATAAAAATACAAAGAAACTAAAAATAGAGTACATAATTGTCGAATAACTAAAACAAATTGCTGAATCATTTTATTTTGCAAGCAAAACTTTCACTGAAACCCCCCCCCCCCCCCCCACAAAAATCACAATTTACTGCCCAACCTGTTACTACAAGGTCCCGAGTTCGAATCTCGGTCTCATATCATCGTAAAATTACCAAAAAAAGAAAGAAAGAAAGAAAGAAAAAAAAAGACGGCTATACCCTTCAAAATCTTAAACCTGTCTTTGCTACTGTTAACTTGCTTAATTATCTTAGCAGCAACAGTTCAGTGTTAAGATTGTGCCCTAATTTTCATAATTATTACTTATTTTGGTGGGTTAAACTGCCTTCAATCGCACGAGGATAGGATGTGAATTGCATTGATGAAATTATGCCAAAATGAACCCTATAGAGCTAAGACTTAAACGTAATTCTTCTGAGGGTAAGATAGAGAAAGAAAAACTATAATCGGGTAATTCAAGCAACAATAATTTGAGTCTAGGTCCTCTTAAGTGTGAGGCAGACATACCATGACACGAAATGGACCTTTCGTATTTCTTCACCAGTATTTTGTACACTTGTCTTTCTTTTCCGGTGAACTTTCCTATAATTCACTATTAAATTTCTTTAAAAATTCGTCAAACATGGATTTTAGCATAGTACGACTATACTTAAGTCATAGTTTTCGAACTTATTTTTAATTTTGATGTTCTGTATGTTTACCCTCTCATGTGCAAGTCCTGAGTTCGAATCTCGGTCAGGGTGAGTTACCTGGATAAGGTTTTTCCGGGGTTTTCCCATATCCTAAAAAGACGAATGTCTGGTAACTCTAAGCTCCATATAGACCCTGGGCTCGTTTGAGCATCATTTCACCCATTCCATTCATCGTCCGATATGACTTAACGTTGGAGGACGTAAAGTACAAACAAAAATAAAAAAGGCAGTGATGGGAAATTATTATTATTATTATTATTATTATTATTATTATTATTATTATTATTATTATTATTATTATTATTATTATTATTATTATTGTTATTATTATTATTATTATTATTATTATTATTATTATTATTATTATTATTATTATTATTATTATTATTATTATTTTTATTATTATTTTTATTATTATTATTATTATTATTTTTATTATTATTTTTATTATTATTTTTATTATTATTATTATTATTATTATTTTTATTATTATTATTATTATTATTATTATTATTATTATTATTATTATTATTATTATTATTATTATTATTATTATTATTATTATTATTATTATTATTATTATTATTATTATTATTATTATTATTATTATTATTATTATTATTATTATTATTATTATTATTATTATTATTATTATTATTATTATTATTATTATTATTATTATTATTATTATTATTATTATTATTATTATTATTATTATTATTATTATTATTATTATTATTATTATTATTATTATTTTTATTATTATTTTTATTATTATTTTTATTATTATTTTTATTATTATTATTATTATTATTATTATTATTATTTTTATTATTATTATTATTTTTATTATTATTATTATTTTTATTATTATTATTATTTTTATTATTATTATTATTTTTATTATTATTATTATTTTTATTATTATTATTATTTTTATTATTATTATTATTTTTATTATTATTATTATTTTTATTATTATTATTATTATTTTTATTATTATTATTATTTTTATTATTATTATTATTATTTTTATTATTATTATTATTATTTTTATTATTATTATTATTATTTTTATTATTATTATTATTATTTTTATTATTATTATTATTTTTATTATTATTATTATTATTTTTATTATTATTATTATTATTTTTATTATTATTATTATTATTTTTATTATTATTATTATTATTTTTATTATTATTATTATTTTTATTATTATTATTATTATTATTATTATTATTATTATTATTATTATTATTATTATTATTAATCTCAAGCTGACTGACAACTGCTTTGCTAGCCGACTACTCGCAAGTGAACTGCCAGCCGACTCTGGTTATAAGCTCCCTTTTATACCTTTCGGTTTACGAAAGAAGCTTCTGGAAATCAAAGTGTCCCATAGGGGAGCGCTGCGGACCCTTAGCACTCGTGGTATTGTCGCGCTGTTCGAAAGGTTTCCATGGTTTTATCTTTGGTAATAGATACCTCTCAGATAAAGCACTGATTAGTCCACGTGGAGTGAACGTATATCTGTCATTTGTGATTCCTGCGAATTTCACGGGCTAAAGTGATGCTGTCGCTCTTACAAGAATAATCATTGCGTTATCTGAGAGGTTTCTATTACCAAAGATAAATCGTGGTAACCCTTCGGGAAGCGGGACTATACTTCTGACGTTACCAGAGGAACCTCGGGCCGAACTGCCGAGCCCCTCCCGTCGGGGAGCTGTTCGGATTGGGTTGGACTGGAGGAGGTTCCCGACACCCACGGGGAATTGGGTACCTCCGGCCAGGCTACGGCCGCCCGGAGGGGGTAGAGGGTTGCCTCATAAGTCCCGGGTACTAGTCTGCAGAGCTAGTAGAAGGTGTGCTAGATCACCAGGCGGACCCACCGAGGTTTTTCGGTAATCTTCTCTGCGGGGTTGACGCGCGTAAGTGGTGCATCTACTTCCATCCCGTCTTGACGTTATTGTTAACGGGGGGGGGGGGGGCGGCGGGGGCTTTTTAAGAAATCAGGTATTGCCCTATGGAAAGAGCCCCGGAGTTACCCATCGCTCCCGGGTAGAAGGATGCCAGGGTCCTTGGACTTAAGGGTCTTTGGACTTTTGGATAGATCCTCTGCACATATCTGTCCAAATGGAACATTTTCGACTTCAATTCCTCTAGAAAAGCCACAGCGGTAGTAGAGCAAAGGCCAAATGTTTTCCCCGACTCGTGACACAAAGACGGCTGGTCTAAGAGGTAACTGCCTTATTTTTCTTTGAGGCCTCTTTATCAGACTTGAGGTTCCTTTACGTGCCGTGAATCTACGATACGGGACAGCCAGCTTTACTTTCCTTTTGAAGGAAGCTATGCTAGAGAAACGTCCAAAGAAATCCATCGCCCCGTACGGGATCTGATCCCGCGACCACGAGAACCAGATCATCCAGACCACTGTTATGCCTAGAACATGGACGATTTAAAGCAAGGACTTGTGAGCGGAATGTCCAGGGTTCAAATTCACCGTTCTCTCTGCTATAGTTTAAAGTTTTCCTCTTTTTAGGTTTTATCAGGGAAATGCGCGTTTTGAGTTTCTCTTAATTAACGTAATGGCAAATATGGGATTGATACTTTGCTTTTGAGAAGCCATTATTCATTTTTTATCTCTTGGCTATGCAAAGGGAGCAATTTCAAATCCATCACATAGCGATCAGCTTTAAAAGATTTCATAATATCTTAAACGAATACTTTTGAATTGTCTCGTGCATATATATGTATGTTGTAAACGCAGTAATTAAAGAAACTGATGTATTCAAGATTGAGAAAGGTAAAAGGTAGAATAAACCCAATGCGCGACGGTGAAAATCAACTCCATCTCTCTCTCTCTCTCTCTCTCTCTCTCTCGCTCAGCTGATAATGATGCTCTTGGCGCATCACAGTCGGTGAAGGTCGATGAACTTCTGAGCCGCGCGGATTCATGTTGAACTACGATGTAGTTGAGGGGGGGGGGGGCATCGATATTTATGCTCAAAGACTTGCTATCTACTTCTTGAAGGTACACTTCTCATCGACACTTTACTGACAGCTTCGGAGTATAGTTGCTTTCATGTAACATTAGCTTCAATCATTACCAAAACTATGGCGTACCTTGCTACAAATATTAAGGGTAAATGACCTCTCAAAAGTATCAGCTGCTCAGTTTTTAATTCTACGAAGGGTAGTGCCACAGTCCAGTACCCTGCAGGTTTTTATTTAGTTATTTATGTATTTGTTTACTTTGTAACATTAAATCTGCCCCCTTTCAGCACAAGTTTAACTTGCTAAAGAAATTGAATATATGTCGTGGTTTATAATAGATATATGTTTAGGTGTAACGAATTGTAAATTCATTCGATGTAAGTTAAAAGATTGACAGCATTACAAAATACACAGATTGAACGTATAGCAAGTAGGGAAGTACCCATTGATGACACATTTTGATGTGGATATTTTACAGGAAGTTTGTAACAAATTATGATATTTTGCTGTAATATTTGTTGTTCTTTACTATTATTAGCTTCATTTTTTACGTATTATGTGGAAATATAGAACTCCTGAACCCCTTTGTTCTTCAGAACAAAGAACACTTCAGATAAAGATCCGTAACTAAAAAATGTAAAGTCGATCAAACCAAACTTGATACGTAGTAAGTTCAAACTACCCATTTCTTGGAAATGTTCGGGAAAATTTATTTTTTTTTTTTCAAACATAGATCTATGATTTTGATTCAAATGGCACATATTTAAGATACTTTCGTGACAATTGAAATATACCTTATTTGAGTTTTCTGTGAATAACCCCTCAAATGGTCTTTATTCTGGACAACTTTTGCTTAGTTGTTAAACCTCAATAGGTAAAATCTTACAACAGAAAATGTTACTTTCATTAAAACACACAGTTTGTCATATAACACCCATTTGTGAGGTACTCTTCGTTATTTGTTTGAACTTTCCAATACCTTGCAATGGAAAGGCATTATTCCCTTTTTTTTCTTACTATTTCTTCTGTTGGTCATATAAACAAAACAATTTAAAATATCACATATCAGACAGGTCTAAAAATTGATTCGGTTAAACCCATTATATTCCCTATTCTCATTGTACCTACAACGAAATAAAATTACGTATTTCTACAAAGAATTATCTCCTTAAACTGGCGTAAATAGAAGAATAACCTTTTGTAAGAATAGTTTATTGAGTAGAGTAATGTGAATGTAGTATATTTGATATTTTTTTAAAGTTTCAACCGACCTAATGATTGTAAGTTTTTTCCCTACTAAAATATGGCCGTAGCATTCAACATTAGCATATATAAAAAAGGGCAATCTGCTTAAAATTGAAATTTATACTCAAGACATTGTATGAAATGATGCTCAAATGAATCCAGGGTTCATAGAGCTTAGAGTTTCCTGACATTTATCTTTCAGCATAAGTGAAAACCTTATCCAGATAATCAAGATTCGAATTCGGGAATTCTTGAAAGCGAGGCATACATGCTACTACGCTGCAAGGGGCGGGCCATGGAGTGTTTTGCTGCATTACGTACTATCTAATGACGTTTTTTTTTCTTTTCAGAATTGGAAGGAATCCATATAAATTTAATCTATATATTTCGTCAGAATTTATTCTTAATACTATATGTATAATATGTTTATCGAAACAAATGGAATAAAGTGCTCGTAAAACACTTATGCAAAAATAATTATGTCCACATCTCTTCTGTATCTCTGGGTTATTAACATACTGCCAAAGTAAATACTTTTTCTCATGGTTTCTTCTTGAATAAACTTGTTCGGTCAGTCTACTTAACAGTGTTTTAAATAGTAAAGCAAATATTTTTAAGTTCATAAACGCTTTAGCCAGTAAATGGATTATTATAGAGAAGTCTATATAAAATAATACTTCGGACCATTTCATTTATTTCATTTATATGTCAGCATAAGTGGTACTTTTCAGCTTATCTATAGCATTCAAGAAAGTGAAAACAAAACTGTAAATAGTTAACCTTTATTGAACATTGTTAAATGTACACACAAGAAATGGTCGAAAGCTCTCAAAAGTATCAAAGATAGACCAAAATAATGTGTTACTTGACAACTTTCGGAAGATGATACATAACGTTACAAAAAGCCTTCAAGCCATCGCGTTAATCGAGATAAACGTATCACTACACTATTACACAAATAAAAATATTTGTAACAGAATCTCCACTTAACTTAAGTTGATGTTAATAATTCCTTCTTCTTTTTGTGGCATCACTACACATTTCAAACTAGATTTAATGATAAACACTTAAAACGCCGGGTGACTATACTTATTTCTTTTTTTCTTCTGTTCATAGTTAATAATTCTACAATTATTCCAATATAACCTGGTTTCTTAAGTGGTATGTTATACCAACATTTGTTTTTTTTTCGCCTCGGTAGCGTAGATGGTAGCATGTCTGCCTCACGTTCAAGAGGTCCCGAGTTCGAATCTCGGCCAGGGTGAGTTATCTAGATAAGGATTTTTCCGGAGTTTTCCCTTATCCTTCAAGACGAATGTCAGGTAACTCTAAGCTCCATGGACCCTGGAGTCATTTGAGCATCATTTCACCCAATTCATTCACCGTCCGATATAACTTAACGTTGGGGCGGACGTAAATTAAAAAAACAACATTTTTTATTAGTCCCAAAATATTTACCACCTACTTTAACCTCCAAATGTCGCTTAATGTTTGGTGCAATATCATTACAGTAAAGGAACTTTGGAAGGTATTTCGTCTTGATACGATTAGTAATCCTAAATCAACACACACACACATACTCATGATTTCTCTCTGAATTTCTTAGTATGGTTACAATCTGTAATTAATTACTCAATTTGCCAATTACACAATGTGCAACAATGTCAGAGAACATAGCTATGGCATAACCCAGTTCGGAGATTCGATCAGATATGAGATATGCCAACTTAAACTATGCAATAAAATATGGTTCCGAAAGTCAAGTGTCTCTTCTTCCAGCCTTAACTGTGACGTATCGGCGCCTAATTTCATCCTCCACGTATCGGAGGGATGAAGCCTCGTGAAGTAGTCTCACGGGGAACTTTGTGCAAACGGAGTAAATAATCCGAAGACATATTCTGTGCACGTTGGAGCAGAACCAGGTTTGACCCTGCGGCCATACCCCAGACTTCGCAAGCATAGAGCATGACAGGGAGGACCAGAGCCATAAAGAGGCGCAACTTTAGGGAAACAGACATAAGTACAGGGTCCCTGGCAACCCACTCATCACCCGCGAGGTGGAGGGCTGGCTTCGGTCATAGACTTCGCTATCACCAAGCATTTCCCATTTCACCTCACTCTCACCTCACTAAACGCACTCCATTCAGATCATAATCCAGTATTGACAGAGATCAATACTAGGGTTGCCAGTCATGACCTCTCGATTCAAACACGAGAGGTCGACTGGGAAGGCGTAAGGAACTGCCTCCGCACCTCTATATCACCAAATCCCAGGATTCAGAGCATCCGCACCCTCGAGGCTGCGGTCTCATCTTTCACCTCCATAGTCACGCGAACTGCCAATAATCTGACAGTTTATGCTGACGCTCCTTTACACCCGGATATCCTTCCCCTGGACATCGTCCTACTGATCCGCCGCTCTTGGGCGGCAAGGAGACTCTACCAGCGTCACCGCACGCCGCATAATCGCGCGCTACTTAGACGACTTCGTCGTCAGGTCAGTGTCCACCTACGGGAGCACAGAGTGCGAGCGTGGGAGGACACAATGGCCAGGTTGCGTGTAGAGGAAGGCGACGTGTGGAGGATTGCAAAGACTCTCAGAAACCGCCGAGGTCAATACCACTCCCCATTGCAGGGTACACGGGGTCTGGCCTATGATCCTAAATCCAAGGCAGATGTATTTGCGGATTACTTTGAGCGTACAATGTGCCCCAGAGAAAACCCCCAGGACGATATCTTTTCGGAACGTGTCCGAAGGGAGGTACGTCGATATTTTCGCCGACCCTAGGAGGATGCGGACCGACTATCCATAGTCCGTCCTAGCGAAGTCCAAGGCGCTCTGCAGCGACTCATACCTAAGAAGGCGGCGGGACCTGATGGGCTTACCCCACTCATGCTCCGTCATCTTCCTTTCAACGCCGTGCTGTTCTTGACAAAGGTCTTCAATATGTGCCTAACTCTCGGTCACTTTCCACGCGAGTGGAGGGAGGCCAGAGTGATCTGCATATTGAAGCCAAGAAAGGACCCGGTGCACCCTTCCAATTACCGTTCCATTAGTCTGCTATCCACGCTCTCGAAAGTCTTCGAGAGGATAATTCTCACCCGTTTGTCCCCAGTATTGGGTGACATTCAAGCCATACCTGCCTGTCAATTTGGATTTCGTCCGGGGCACTCGACAGTCCAACAGCTGCTGCGAGTCGTGGAGACGGCTGCCCTGGGTTTCCAGGAACAGGCGTTCACGGCAGCAGTGTCTTTGGACGTCGAGAAGGCTTTCTCTACAACCTGGCACACCGGACTCCTTCACAAGCTTATCCACCTGGGCCTACCAAACCAATTAATCAACATCTTACACAGCTTTCTAAAACATCGCACTTTAAAAGTCACAGTTGCGGGGAAAACATCTACTCTCAGACCCGTGAGAGGCGGAGTCCCAGAAGGCTCTGTATTATCTCCCACACTATTTAGTGTATACATGGACAGACAGACAGACAGACAGACAGACAGACAGACAGACAGACAGACAGACAGACAGACTTCCCAACCGAGCCGCGCGTCGAAATGGCACAATATGCTGACGACGTGCTGCTCTTCTGCAAAGACAGACATATTCGCAGAGCCTTCAACCCAATACAAAGACACCTCCGTCTCACACAAGAGTGGTGCAGGCGTTGGCGGATGTCCGTTAACCCGGACAAAAGCCACGCTATTCTATTCACCAAGCGCCACACCCCCGCAGACTGCCCGGATTTCCATTTTAGAGGCCGAAGAATAGAATGGGTACCCTCTATCAAATACCTGGGAGTAGAGCTAGACAAGGGTCTGACTTTCCGTCGACACATCAGGGAACTATCGGCGAGGGTTCAGGGAGCTATTGCTTCCCTGTATCCTATGCTGGGTTCTCGATCGATGCCAGTCCGCGTAAAGCTATACCTTTTTCGAGCTCTTATAGTCCCGTTGATGCTATATGCCTGTGAGGTCTGGGGCATGGCCGCAGATTCCTGGCTGGCATATCTTCAACGCGCTCAGAATAGAGGACTTAGGTCGATCTATTCAGTAGGCCGATTCTTCCCAGTAAGGTTCCTCCATGAAGCCTCGGGTCTTCCATACGTGGAAGATGAAATTAGACGCCGGGCTACCAAATTATACGCACAGTTACCCTTGCACAGAAGTGCCCTGGTTCGGTCTCTTGGTGATTATGATCCCACAAGACGTCGTCGCCGACTATTCCGGGTCCCCCGCATGGCTTGCGGGCATCCGAGGTAACCACGGAGCATTTCCAGCAGCAGCAAAAGCTGAGCTCCCATAATCTACCAAGAGTTGTTGGTCTCAAAATTCAGTCAAAAATTCAGTCAATATTCATTTCAAACTAAAATAAAATAAAATAATTCTTTCTACGCCAGGGTGCTAGTGATAGCATTCTATCCTTTTAGAGGAGTCAATAGACTACCTCATATGCATTCCACCATCCTCAAATAAAAACAGTCACCCTAACCCATCCCGAAAAGAAAATCCTATCTGTGGTTAAACCCTATTCTGGGTGGGCACACAGCAACAATCTTCAGGCTAACACAAGCCTACCAGTATCTGCGAGCGAGCGAAACAGACATCGCAGACCTAAGCACAGGGTATAGTGATGCCACGGCACCACATGACCGACGAGCTTGCTCCTGGATGTGTTCCCGAAAAGTTAGGCCCTTGTCCAGCTTGACTCCCAAGTATTTGATTGAATTTTCCCACCAGATCCCTTGCCCAAAGTAGGTAAATGTGGGGAAATTGGCGGGAAATGTGGGTTATTCATTCGAAGGCCGCAACTTAAGTATTGTTGGTGCTGCGGCGGTGACAATATGAACTCGGAAGAAGGCAACAAAGGGCAGTAACTGTGTCGATTGCAATAAAAGACGATCGTACATTGCACTTTGTGGATGAGTGAGAACGGAATCAAGAGTTTCAGAACTTAACACTCACTTGTTTTTTATAAATCCAAACTTTGAGCAAAATAATTTGCATTATTTATTACATTTTAGGTGTAAATGATATTAAAACGGTTAAAATGGTTTCAACGTTGTTCAACTGGGTTTTGTCGAGAATTTTTGCCAAAAGTGTACAGTTAACCCTTAAACATTTTTCTCTTGTACTGAATTTGGCTGCTATTTTCCTCTGTTTGAAAATGCGTTTCCCAGTAATGTGTAATGTTATTTATTTAAATCGGTTCTGTTTGTTTTATTTCTGCAGCAGGTTGTTGAGCGACATCAGCAGCAGCAGCAGCAACAACAGCAACAGCAGCAGCAACAACAGCAACAGCAGCAGCAGCAACAGCAACAGCAGCAGCAGCAGCAGCAAACACCTCAGCCGGCACAGCAGCAGCAACAACAGCAGCAAACACCTCAACCACAACAGCAACAGTCACAGCAACCTCAGCAGCAATCCCAGCAGCAACCGCAGCAGCAACAACAACCACAGCAGCAACCGCAGCAACCGCAGCAACAGCAGCAGCAACAACAACCACAGCAGCAACCACAGCAACAGCAGCCACAGCCGCCAGCTCCACAAGTGGAGTATGTTCGTAGTGAGGGTCCTCCAACCCAGATGAGGCCTCGTATCTCCCTCCTGCAGCAAACAACACCAGAGTACCTGCCAGCGTTAAGAACCAGGATACATCAGTAAGTAATGTTTCCAGATTCGACGACAGCTCGAAATAAAAGATTTTGTTGTATCTTTTATAATCAATTCATATTATTTTTCTCTCAAATTTCAGCACCAAACTGTTCTTCACTGCGCACACTGCCTGCAGACTCGTCATCACGGAGTTGAAACATTATTGCACTTCTTGCGGAACCATTCACGACTTATCTGCATTCATGACTACTGTGATCTGTAAACCACTTGACGCTGGCTTTTGCACCTCCTTTTATATCCAGCCGGTCGCGGCGAGAAGGTTCTGGAAGCGAATGCTCTTGACTTCCTTACTCAAATAGTCTTGAGCAAAGCCGCACGTGGCTGCGCCGTGGCTGTCACCAAGGCGGCCCGGGTTCGATCCCAGGCGACCGCAAAGTGAGATTTGTGGTGGACAACACGGTGCTGGGGCGGGATTTCTCCGGGATCTCCGGTTTTCCCCGCCATCTCATTCCACCGGTGCTCCATGTTCATCTCATGTATCATCAGTGTCATCGCCTGCGGTGCCGTATGTAGTAAAAGCGGGCGTTAAACACTACACATTACATTATTAAAGCCGCACGTTAACAACACGGCTTGTGCTTCCGGCTTGAAAGATGTCAGTTAGCGGCTGTCCTTGAAGTCCCCACCTTTTTTTTTGTGCTTCTCTGGCCGGCAAGCAATAAAGCTGGTGAAATGCCTCGACTCACTAATTTCTCTACGGCAGGCACCCGCGTCGCCGTCAGAATATTGTGACTTTGTGGGTTCGTGAAATGAAAAGTCCAATTACACAAACTCAACAATGTTCTTTATTTCCACCGGCTTACAGTTGAACACTTGCCAATTACACAGAATTACGTAATGCACACAATTACGATTCACCAGTTCGTCCGTTACCGTTCCGATGCACGTACAGTCTTCTCGTCCGTTCGCTAGCACGTCAAGCACTGACTCACTGACTGACTGAATTCACTCACTGCAGCCCTTTTTATAGGAATATCGCCGTCTTCTAGAAGTCTCTGGTTTCAGTGAATTACCGCGAAAGTTCCAGATGGCAGTGGGAGGGGGGAAAGAGGCGGCCAGCGACAAGTGACATTTCCCTAATCATCCCCCTCAGTTAGTGACAGAGACTAAGGGGAGGGTGTGGTTGGCTGCCTCTGGCCCCTTACTCAGCTGTCGTTGGTTGCACTTTCCGCTAATTGGGTGACAATATACAACTTCTGGTCATACTGAAAGCTTTGAGTTGAGAAACAGCTGTTTTTATTCATAGCTGAACTATTTGTTTTCTTGAAGTTTATTTAGTTTTAACATTAAAAAGGCTAACTTTCACTCCCAAATTCATAGTCCTACACTATGTGGAAGGTATAGCAAATAATTCTGATTAAAGAAAAATTCCCTAACCCAGCCAGGTATCAAACGTGGAACCTCTGGGTTGAGAAGCCAAGTTGTGACTATTCGATCGAGGCAATATTTGATTTTTCTATTGAGTACAGCAATAATAAGGTTATTATACTATAGCATTACATGGTATAATTGTGACATTTCTGCCTGGTGCGCATTCTCTCTGCAGTAAGCAAATGGTCAAAACTTTTGTGAAATTTATTTTAATACAAGTTCTTACATTTATTCTGTGTGAATGGGTGTTGTTCATATTTAGGGTAAAATGTTTGTTCAGCATATGTCCTAAATATTACTTAAGCTCTAAAAATGGACTCACTATGAAAATGTGTTAAATTTAAAAGCACAAACACACAAGGCAAGGCTTCACCATTTTACTTTGCTACTTCCTAGAATGTGAGGAACTATCAAGCCAGAACATACCAAATATAAGGAAGATATCTGACAACTCCTCTTGGAATGTTTTATATCTCAAGTTGCTTTCATTACAACTAATATTCATTTGAGATTGAATTTTTTTTGGAATTGGCATTGAGTGGAGCATAATTTAGTTCTTTGGAAACATAGATAACATATTTAAAAGTAATGAGTCAGTAATTCAAACACAAACATCACTTAAATTATCCTTACTTGGACATGTTTGGGAGAACGGTTGTCCCCATCGTCAGCAGTTATCCGACTGTTTGGATCCCGTGGTTTCCTGAAGTGAGCTGGTTGTCTGTGGTGGCATCTGTTGTCTGTGAGATGAACTTCCAAAGGGAGTTTTCAGGCGGCAATTCGAAATTTAAAGTATACTGTTTGTTTTTTATAATTAGCAACTTTTCCCAAACATCGAGTTTGGCTGCATTACTGGCTGGCTTTAATAGTAGACCAGAAATGGTGGGCTATTGCTGATATTTCTATTTATTTGTATTTCACACATCTCATATGTTCCTGTAATCTAATATGTAAACTTCTTTTAGTTTACATATTAGAAAAAGACTAAAAGAAGTTTACATATTAGATTACAGGAACATATGAGATGTGTGAAATACAAACAAATAGAAAAATCAGCAATAGCCCACCATTTCTGGTCTACCAATCATGAAATTATACCAAATATAAAACTATTAAAGCCAGCCAGTAACGCAGCCAAACTCGATGTTTGGGAAAAGTTGCTAATTATAAAAAACAAACAGTATACTTTAAATTTCGAATTGCCGCCTGAAAACTCTCTCTGGAAGTTCATCTCACAGACAACAGATGCCACCACAGACACCCAGCTCACTTCAGGAAATCACAGATCCAACCAGTCGGATAACTGCTGACGATGGGGACAAACCATTGTCCGAAACATGTCCAAGTACGGATAATTTAAATGAAGTTTGTGTTTGAATTACCGACTCATTACTTTCAAATGTTAAATACATCACTGTTTCTAACCTTTTGCTTCAAATAATAGACAAAGTAGTTGATGATATGAGGGGCTAAATTGTGCTCCTGCCATTTGGAGTTACTGTCTTTGAAACAATGTATGCTTTTGAAGTACAGATCAATAGGGACCAGGGCCAATCCGAGCTAACGAAAATCCGGGTTATCCTGAGAGTGACATAAGAACAATGCAAAAACATGTACCTGCATCACTCAAATATTTTTAATGGAGTTGTATTTGCATCGTACACAGTAGAGCTTCAAACTAGTCGGCAGCAAAAAAAAAAAAAAAGGGGGGGGGGAAGTAAGTTTCTGTTGTCTCAGTTTAGTGTATTGCTTATGATCAGCCAATCTTGCATCTGCTTTAACATTAGAAGTTCATTTGGCAGCTTTTTGGCTTGATTCTTGACATAAAGCATCAATTTCTCTATGTTTGCTATTGATTGGTTTGCTGGTTCATCGACACCTCTTCTAAACCTATTTTTCTTCTTCAGTTTTGTTTTCTGGCAGTCACACACACCAGGCACAACTTTCTATGACTTTATCAAAGTGTCTCTTCCAACGTGGTGTTAATGCAATGAATCTGCCCGCTGCCAAGAAGATTTGAGTATTTTAGTTACTGAGAATAGAAATTTATTGTCTGTAACACAAGTCTTCATTTACTATGCTAAACAGTATACTTTTTTTCCTTCAAAACTATTCTTGGTTACTGGACGTCTAGGTTAAAACTGTAAAATGTTCAGCATAAAAATAGCCAATAATTGTAATGTGATAGAAGAAACCTGCATAAAAATGAAGTATTTGCTTATCAAAGTCAAGTTAGGAAACATTGCGGAAATTATATTTTATTTTTATTTCCATCATTTCTGCATTCTTTTTTTAATAAATAACATACCATAACTGACTTAAAAATTAATGTTTACATACATGTTAGTATTCAACTATGGTCACATAAGTGTTTTACAGGAAAAAATGGGTACAAGAATATAAATTGGAAAAGCTATAGGGGAGAATATGCATGTCATAACAATAGTCTATACCTAGAAGTAATGGTAAGTTTCTTGGAGTAGTGAAAGATGCATAGATACACATCATGACACTTCATACTGATCTAAGTACAGTGTGTACAAAATGCCAGGAATTAATAAGCAATGAAATTTTAACAATTAAGTAGCTTCTGCTTCAAAATATTTGCCAATATATACACATAAACTTCATTTTTAGTGGGGAAAAAAAGTTGGTTAAAAGCTTTAATGTTTATAATGTAATTTTTGTGGTAATTGTGTTATTTTCTAAAAGGAGCATGAAATTCTCAAAATATGATTATGATATGAGCGTAGCACTTGTTTGAGATTTGTTGGAAACTGTACTGCATACACATTATTGCTAATGTAACATAAACTTTGTAAATGCAGACTCATGAATGTGTTTCCTGTATTTCAGGGCGGAATCGTATAGAGAGAATATGGGACCTGCACTAGTACCATCGGGAGGTACAGCTGTGCAGCTCGACTTAGGCCCACCGTTCAAGAAAATCCGCCTTGGAGAAGCAAAACCAGAGGTTCAGCAGCCATTAAGGATAGATACCAGGGTAAGCTGCAGATTAATCAATTTGGTTAGATATTATTGCTGAAAGAATTCGCAGTATTGCATAATTGTGATTGGAAAACACTCAAAATGCAAATGACTGGAGAAAATCTTTTTGAAAATTGAGGAGCATTTTTGCAAAAGTCAACAGATCCACAAAATAAAAAATCTGGAAAAATATATATTTCTTTTTTATTTGAGGATACAGCTTTTTTATTTAAATAAAAGATGTTTATGTGTAGGTCATTTTGAGACATCTGATATAATATTCAAAGTACAGATATTTTCCTATTTTGTATGGGATTTAAAAACGAAAAATGTATGCAAAACTCGGCAAATGAAGACAATTTGCTTAGGATAAGCATTACTAGGCTTGCAGCAAACGGGAAAAGTACTACAATAAAAACATGGTTTGTAAAATTATTCTGCCTTAAGAAACTTATACATGTCATATGTCCCTTCGTTATTTCAAAATATTGCATTAATTTTTTAACGTCCTTCTTTTCCATAGATTCCATGTTTACTTCAGGAAGAACAGTGGATTGTAACTTGCTGCTTCATGTTTTAAACCCTATTTTCAGCACAGTGACATCTATAGGCGATACTGTGTATGTATTCCATACTGCAACACTTGCTTTCTGTTGTGTGTTCGAAGCTTGAGTGTGTTTAGGATCTTCACTGGACCATGATTTGGTATATGTTATAGCAATCCTTAGGAGTCAAGATATCCTCCATTTTTCTATAGTCTTTTTTTATTCTTCCGTAAAACTGATGGGTGCCATGTAACTGCGACTCCTAATGGGGGAAAAAGTGGAGAATACAGGTGAAATTCCTGCTTTGTTCTAAAACTGCAATCAGCAAAGCCAGCATAATGTTTTTGTTGTGCTTAAGGCAGGAGCCAGAAAATAGATGAATACTGGAAAGTCTGTTAGTTATTGTCCTTTCTAGCCCTAACAAGAAACATAGCAATGCACATGTGACTTGATTGCACCCTTTTGAAGACAGGGTTTCCAACCAGCCTTAGAATGAGGTGTCTTTTATCTTATGTCTTAGAATGTAACATAACACAGAGATTATCCCATACCTGTTGTGCATAGAAAACTGCATCAACAGTTTGGTCAGATGTTGGTGTTGTTGAAAACATGTCTTCACTACAATAGGCTTGTTTTCTTTCATAATGCTATAAAATTTATTTGGACAAAGTTTATGCAGCCTGCAATGAATTTCGAATTCATTTTTTTCTTTAGAATAAATAAATAAGTGTAATATATATACATGGAACAGTAGTTCTCTCTGAGGTCTCAAATCTCTTGAGATTTGAAATTTGATGTCACTTTTAACTGCAGTAAGCTCATGATGCTCCTTACCTGTGGTGTTACCCCCACTGTTTCTTTCCTCTCTCTCTCTCTTGTTTTCCTTCCTTTTTCCTGGTGAGAGTCCAGTATAATGAAATCTGATTTTTAGAAAAGACAGTTGGTCTTTTGATAGACCCATCATCCCCTGGGAGCTTGATTACCAAACAGGTACTGTGTATCCATCTGCTTTCCTGATGTTTTATGGACATAGTTTGTTTTTGCATAAAAACTAATCTTTATGGAGTCATAATATTCTCATTTGTCACCTCTGCCACTTCACACTGCTTACTACCTTTAACCTTGTGGTTAGATGTGGAATCTGCTCATGAACTAGTCTATGAGAACACTTTACATTAGGTTCATGTTGCTCAATTTTACATTTCTTTGTATGAGGCACCTTGTGTTTAGTTCTAGATTTTGTACTAACCCATGAATTCTTCAATTGCAATAGTAAATTCAACACATGTATCCATTTTTCTTACACAAACAAATTTGTGCCTCTTTTAAGAACACCACAACAAGAATGAATGTATGCTGTGTGCATTTATAGTTGCCAGAAAACTAACAATCGTCGAAATGTCTTCCCGGCTAAGAATAAAGTCTGAGATGAAAATTAGTACCTCCAATACAATGTCATGTGATATTTTACTTGACTATGTATGACTTTCAGTAGAGCATTGAGAATCTATCAAGTTTTGCATCTATTAAGGTTTGAAAAACCAGTGAAGTGTGGTAGCCATACAAACCATATTTACTCTCTTAATTTGCTTCTGTAGTATGATTTGGAAGTGAAAAATCATGCGGATGTAATATATGACTCATTTTTTAAAATTTTTGCATCTATCTACTTCAGTGAAAGCGCTCCTTGTCTGTTTCTGTGAGAGAGTAATGCAAGTTTATAAGGAAGTAGGAAGTGTGTTTGAATAATATTTTGTCTCTTATGGTGGTAAACCATAAGAGACCAAATATTACCACCCAGACAATGTAGATCTCTTTATTTTGTGGAATTAATAGTTTACAAGATATTCTTTTCTATTGGTTTGAATTTTCCATACTTAGTGGAAAGCCACTAATACTATTTTCTTACGATAATACAAAGGGTGTAGAATTTTAATGGGTAAAAAAAATATGACTTCTGCTTTATCTAATGTACGAGGGGCATTATTTGTATTTTAAGCCTAATAATTAAAACAAAGTAATTTCTGATTGAATACTGCTTTATTGACTGTAAAAATATTCTCCTTTATGATCAATATACTTTTGCATCCGTTCAAACCATTTGTTTACACACTTATGCCAGTTCTCTTGAGACAGCTCCAAAAATGGTTTTTGAAGCTGCTTCTGCCGATGAAAATCGTTGTCCATGCAATTTGTCCTTGATGTTCGGGAACAAAAACAAGTCATTGGGTGCCAAATCAAGAGTGTATGGTGAATGACTAGGGGTAGTGATATTTAGCATTTTGAAATCAGAAATTTAGCATTTTGATTTTTAAATTTAGTAGTTTATAGCATTTGTGCATTTGCAATTTAGCATTTTATAGCATTTTTAAGAAAGTTTGAGTTAATGTTGTTAAATGATGAATATTAATATTGCTTATATTAAATTTAAAACACATTTATGGAGGGTTATTAATGACGGTGAGTTAAAAGTGCATAAATTGTCAATTTATTTCACATTAATATAGGTTAAAGCAATACGCAGAAATATAGAACAATCTGATACAGACTGAAGCATATTGCATAACACAAAAAAGATAAATTCATACTGATGTAGAACTAACACAATAAAAAGTAAATGCACTAAATTAGCCTAGTTTATGATTCAGTAATGCTGTTGAATGAAAGCACTGAACATATTTCAACATTCTTTTCTGTCATTTGAGTCCTCCTGCCACAATCATTATATTTACTGAAATATCTTTCAGCATCTACACTGTTGGTAGAACCCCAAATCATTTCTGAGCTGCTCGGGCAAACTCTGGGTATTTGAGCTTAACAGCCACAGCATTTGCAGGCAGTCTACATCGTTATTATTCTGCTTTGTTTGTATCAGTTGTGAACGAAACTACTCATATCCCTAAACAAAACTATGCATTTTATCAATACAAAAAACTGGGATGTTACCTTTACTTTCACTTTAAGCCGTATAATTTATTTAAGTTACTCTACCAGCAGTGACAGCTCTGCGCCGTGGCTTAGCGGGCTAAGGCAGCATGCCTTGGTCCCTGGCAATGGAAAGCGGCCGGGGTTCAATCCCACCTCTGTGGTGGGGATTTTAGGTCCCGGTTATAGGACCGATGCCCACTCAGCACCATGAGGAAAGTGAGGAGCTTATGATAGGTAAGCGGCCCTGGTCACAGAAACCAACATTCCAGCTGGGGGATGCCGAGATGCTAACCACATCTCCTCCCCGTATTGGTTGGATGATTGCCCACCTCTGCCGTACATAAGTGGGCGTGAGGCCGGCAGTCAGGTTGGTAGGCTCAGGCCCATTTGGGGCTGTTATGTCATGGGTTATGTTACGTTTTTTACCAGCAGTGACAGGATTAAAAAGCTTACCAACGTCTTGGAGAAAGACATTTGTCACATTTTCTGCCTCTGCCTGCTGTTTGATATTTTCGCTCTCACCATCTTTCCACTTATTGACGTGATCTACACATAGAATGAATGAAAGCTGCACGTAAAACTGAACAGAACTATGAAAATTGGAACTTTGGCAATTCAGAACTCCAAATGGAATTAACATGTGTTTATCACTTTCTTAAAATTAGGATTGCTATTGGTTTTCAGAGACAAAGATTGAAATTTTCCGTTAACTGGGTTGTGAAGATAGATTTATGACAGTCATTAAGCGTCGTAAGGAGGCTTTCTTGTGTAAAACAACTAACTCGCTTCAGTACCAAACATACATCATATGGGCAATGGTGGAACAATAGGCTAATTTAGTGGGAAAGGTTGCTTTCCACATTCCAAAAGAGTGGTCACTTACTTTATAACTTTCACCACCCCTACGGATGACCTATGAATTCGATTTTTTGAGCCTTCAAATGATCTTTTGTTAGATGTGATGTGTGTGCTTACATTGTCTTGATGAATGATCCTGCAGTTCTTGTCGGTTTTCCTTATTTCACCAAAGACTTCCGCAAACAAATGGTGGTATACCATTTGGCATTGACCGTTTTATGTTCCTCTAAAGGCACTGTTGCCACATGGCCAGTTTTGCTGAAAAAGCAGGTGGCCATTTGCTTTGAAGTGCTTCGAGTGCAAACAACTTTCGTAACTGCTATTTACGTTCTGACTCCTACGCATAGATCCATGATTCGTCACCTGTTACAATCTTATATATATCCTTTGAGGCACCACCATTGTATTTCTTCAGCATGTTTGTACACCAATTGAAACAAGCATCTTTTTGAGATTGCATCAAATTACGTGGGATCCAACGAAAGCAAACCTTTTTCATGGCTAAATAATATTGCAATATCTTATATAAGCTGGTGGACCTAATGCCTACGGTCACCTCAATCTTACAGTATGCCACATGACGATGTTGCATTATTAGTTATTGCACAGCATCAATGTTTTCTGACACAACTGATTTTGGACAATCTTCACAAACTTCATCTTTGAGCTAATGGCGGCTATGTTAAATTATTACACCAGCTTTTCACGCTGGCAAAGGATGGAGCTTTGTTGCCAAATATGGAAGTTAGTTGATCAATGTACTCTTGTCTTCATAATTCACATCAAAAGTGGATTGCACAAACATTTTCACGAGTTAGTTCCATGTTTTTGTTGAGACACAATTTTCAAGTTAATGTAAACAAAACAAAATGTCTATTGACAGAATGTCTGAAGTAGATTCTAGTCAATGTGAAATTTTCCATTGGAAATGTCAGATTGCAATTACAATATTTAGGGTTGCCAAGGCTCAAAATATAGTGTCCCTCATATCACATAACAGTGTATAAATATGAATTGAAAGTTTATCTTGAGTAACAAGAAGTTGCTGAAGTAATAAACTTCTATAAGAATGTTTTGCAGAGTAAGTAAAGAAATTCTTGTGAATGAAACATTAGATTTTTCTGTTTTAGGATGAGGTTATCGTTCTTTTGAACTTAATTTGCATGGGTCAGAGGAAGTTGAAATTAAAAAAGATAGCATTCATGATGTGAATTTGAGTGCTCTAAATGAAGGTCTTCCACCTTGGTGCAACGTGACTTGTGTTCATGTGGCCGATATGTTTAATAGGACACAAATGTCAAGACTACTAGCCATCAGAATGACATTATGTGACTTAATGTAGTCCTTACTACCAATTCAAATCCAGAGATGTAGGGTCATGGAACAGTTTTGATTTCCAAGTAAAATCGGATGAGGTTGTATGTATACCATGCAGTTCTGTCAGTATAACACATTCACAATGTAATTTTCTTTTCTTTTTCTTTTTATTAAAGGAACTGGTCCTGAAACTTGAATCTGAGTTGTAAATTCTTAAAAAGTATTGGCACTTCTATCATATTTGTTTTGTCACTTTTAGCCAAAAGGAAATCCAGAAAGAAAACTTTTAATAAAGAGATAAAAAGATATGAACACAGGAATTTCTTCTTTGGTAATGGTTATTTTAAATTAATAACTCATATAAATTTGGGAAAAAGTGTTTAATATGATCACAGTATTGATGGAATCAGGATGTTGTTTTTGCTGATTTTTATTTAGTGATAGATCACCACTTGGTATAAAGACATTCAATCTTCTGTGTTAGGTAACATTCCCATGTTTTCACCCTTCTTTCTTTTCCCTATATCTTGAGCAACATATGTTCTGATTTTAAGTTGCTCTCATCAAATTAACTCCTTTAATATGTTTGCTCATGATATAAGACATCTAAGTGTGGTAACTGATAAGTATTTTCTAAGTAAACGCTTTGCAACAAATAAGGTTTGTATTTAGGAGCTTAGTATTTTCTAGTTTGCTTGAGAGTGTGTGAAGTTCTAAGAAGTTGCTGAACATTAAACATTTTTCTCTACTTCTATAAAGTATCTATTCCAAAAATTTCCCAAGAAACGTGATCATGTTATAATTATCTGAATTAAACTTGGAAGCTTATTATTTTATTTTTGCTTTAAAAAACTAGGAATGTTTGTGAGGGCATTAAGCTCAGCATCCAGCTATATTTATTGTTCCTCCTCCTCCTCCTCCTCCTCCTCCTCCTCCTCCTCCTCCTCCTCCTCCTCCTCCTCCTCCTCCTCCTCCTCCTCCTCCTCCTCCTCCTGCTTCTTCCTCTTCTTTAAAAATTTCAAAGACCATTGCCTCCTTTGCAAATTCTGCAAATTTCTTAGGAGATTCCTTTTGAAACCACTAGCCCTTTTGTGATTTGGATAGCTTTTGAATACATTTACATATTTGCTCCTATCTACTGTTAGTTCTGATGTCTACTCTTTCCTTTCTTTTTACCCAATTTTTTCCCTTCTCTGCATATTCTTTAACTTTTGTGGCAACTCATTGTGATCACTTCACTCAACCATATTCTTTTAACCTTACTTATATTTCTCCCATTTCCTTGTTGCGGTTATTAAACATCATTTGCCATTTTAACAAATTTTCTTCCTATTACCTTTTATTTTATCGCAATTGCTCCATCCTCTCCCTTAACTCTCATAACCCCTCTTCATTCTCACTTTACTTCCTGTGATTTACTTAGCTGTTCGTTACGGTCTGGTCATCTTTGATGATGCTCCCATCTTAGAAATTTTATCTGCCTAGTTTTCATGTCTTTTCTAATCCCATGTTTCTATATTTATTTTACTCTGCACATGCTCTATTGCAACTACTTCTTGATCTCTTTCCTTACCTATTTCTCGGTTTCTGCATGCTATTTACACAAATATTTTCTACTTAGGTTCTTATTTATATTCTGTTCCATTGTCTTAATGTAACTAAGATTACTTTCTTCCATTACTTTTTTCTATTTCTTTCTTCCTCTTCTACTCGTTCAATTATCTGTAGTTTAAAGTTACTTATAAATGCACTATATCCCTGTTTCCTCACTTATCTTCATTCACTCTATTTTTTGTCTTTGTATGATACACCTTTATTGATATAGATGTTTCTCTTAGCTTCTTATGTATTTTATTCCTTGTCAGTTCTATATTAATGAATTTTAGTAAGTAGTTTCTACGCCATTCAATTTCCCAATACTTAACCTTCCCATAGTTTAAAGCCTGTTGCGTTCATTTCCAATCTCTTTGTTTATTATTCCCATACCTCCAGAAGTGCTACGATCCCTTTTTACTCGTTCATCTGGAGATTGTTAGGTTGTATCTTCTAATGCTGGTTTCCATATTTTACATTCTTCTTTTCTATCCTCTATTTTATTTCCTCTAGCTCTTTAATTTTAATCTACAGATCTATGTTCTCCTTCTTCCTCCAGCCTTGTTTAAATCTAGTTACTAAACCATTACCTTTTGTTATAACTACTTCTGTGTTTTGTGTTTGCCATGTCATGTAGCTCCTTTTTCCTCATTTCTGTGGGAGCAACTCGTCCATTCTCTTCCATTGACAGATTAGTACTTAGGAAGTTAAATACTTTATGCTGTTTTGAAATATCATTTAGGTAGATGAACACTATTGTGTAGCTGAAAAAATAAAAACAGAACTTGGCTGAAAATGATGAATGTGTTGATGAATGGGAATCTTACTAATATTGCTCCTAGAATCTATATTTTTCAATTTAGAACCTTAAGGAGCATTGTAACGGAAAAAGCATGGTTTGCTTGGTTAATTAATATTGCAATTTTTTATAGGAGCAGCCGGCATACAATCCACAGGTAGAAGCCATCTCGCCAACACTGCCTCCTGAAAACATGCAGGAGGATGCAGCATTCCGAGCAACGAAAGATGACTTACTGCAGCAAATTGGAAAAGTAGATAGGGAAATAGCAAAGGCTGAGTCTCAGATACAAAAATTAAAGAAGAAACAACAAGAACTGGAAGAAGCTGCAAGCAAGCCTGCCATTAAGAAAGAGGAAGAAGAAATTGCTATTCCTAAGCATCAGAGTCCTGCACAGAAAATTTATGCTGAAAATAGGGTGAGTATATTATGACCTAAGGTATTATCACTAAGCACATTTTCTGATAAAGTAACGTTAGGTGTAGATAAGAGAGGTTAAGATCTATGCAAAATTAAAAAAAAAAGGTAATACACTAATGTAAACTTTATGAAAGGGTATTATTGTACAGTGGTTTATTAGAATAAATTTCTACTCTGTTAGACATGTGTGCAATTAGAACAATTATGTGAGAAGGTGCACTTTTTCTCATTGTTAAAGGCCATAGAAACATATAAATTATTTTCTTTCATTTCCATATAGATAATTTGGAGTACTTAATCAAATTTGTTTCTGGTTTAAGTAACCTTTACCTCTTGTAAAATCAAGGTTGTTTTTCATGTATGTGTAATATTAAAATTAAAAATGTTGAAACTAGTTGCAGCTGGAAAGTGAAGCACAATTATTCACATCTCAGTGAATCTGTAAATGATTAGCTTCATTTTGTGGAATGTGCTCACAGCTGTAAGTGTAGTCTTGTCAATCGTTAGTATTATTTTATGTATTGTGAATGAATTATCCATTAATGAGTACAAGAGACTGCATATGTTAGTATGGAGCCGCAATAAAGTTAAGAGAGTTCTTCTCATCCTTCTGTTTCTAATATGCCAATAAATTGTAAATTAGATTTCATGTTATTCTGATTATTCTTTAGGTCTTAGTACTGAAATGAACAATTATTAGTATGAGGTAAGTATAAATTAAAATTTCTATATTCCATTTGTTAGTCTTAATGACTATGTTCAACTTAAACAGCAGAATCAGATTCATCAGCAGGAATAGATTACATTGAGATTACATAGATTGAATTGATTACATAAGCACTAAGATTTTTCACCAGAATGAAAGCATTTTTTGAGTTGCAAATATAACACAGTTTATTTTGAGCCAAAAAAAAAGTGTAATGCCTTGTGTTTTGCTACCAGAAAATAATATATGATTGGGTAGTTTTTAGCTTTGGATTTTGTGAAATTTAGATGTAAAACAAATTCATTGTTGTATTTGTCTCTAAATGAGAGAATTCATTAAACTGGAAATACAGTTATGATAATGAATTCTGTTATGGGACTTTTTTACAGTATTGCTTACTTTAGCTCATTGTATATTCTTATACAAGAAATTAATGCAGCTTATTCTTATTCTTTGATTCACAGAAAAAAGCTCAGGAAGCTCATGCGCTGCTGGATAAATTAGGGCCTAAAGTAGATCTGGTAAGTTGTTTGTAACTTTTATTTAGGTGATTGCTAACACTCTAGTGTATCAACTATTGGTAATAATAAATTAATTTCTTCAAATTATTGACTTGACTTGGTTGTTTTCTAGAACAATAATATATTTAGCCCTCTGTTACATTTTAGATTAGAAGGTACTTTTGAGATAATTAGCTATTAATAAAGTTGAAGTAAACTCAGTTTAATATCCAAAATGTTGTTACAATTGAATATGTTGAAACAATTCACAGAATACATTCAGTAAAAGGTGAAGTCAGCTTGAACACTCTTAATAGCTTTACTTGCTTGTTTACACAGAACACGTATGGGCTCATATCATTAGCTGATGCTACTCCCTGGGTAGTATGATAGTAACTGAAACATTGCCAAACGGGTTAGAGGTGAAAGCAAGTAAAATAGTGCGTTAAAGAAAACTAAATGTCCATGGTTTTCTTAGGTTTAACAACTTTTTATGGCATTTATCAAATTTCTGCCAACACCGAAATACTCAAGGACACTGACTTTTGAGATTCCTTGTGCGTAAAATAAGGCCATATGCATTGATAGTGTTGCAGTGTGCTGTTGATAGTGTCTGCTCAAAAGATTTAAAACAATCAACTGGCCCACCAACTGTGAAATAGGATTTGGTTTTCAACAGCAAGGTATGTTTCAACCATTACAGGATGGTGTATTGTATGGCTCCAATGCAGTGAGTGACAGCAAAGTGTGCAAGTGGGTGAGAAGTTTCAAGGATGGATGGTACAATGTCCAAAATGAACTGTGATCAAGCCAGTCATGGATCTCTGAAAAATGGTGATTCATAATTTTCATTTTAGCATTGGAATTTCCAGATGTGGTTAGAACAACTTTATATAAAATTGTCTCTGCACAATTGTCACAGTGAAAGAGATGCGAGTTTCTCACATGAGTCAAAGGTCAGTTAATGGAATGGCATCACATGTCAAATACCAGTCAAAGTCAAGTCCAAGCGACAATCTCAACGTGTGTGGTAATGCCATCTGTGTTTTAGGCAGCACTAGACAACCATAAATGCAGCCACTTACCATGCTACAATGACTAATCTCAAGACATGTAAATCAGAATGTCTGATGTCAGAAGTGTATTGCTACATGACATGCTAGGCCCCCATTCTCATCAGCCATTTTGGATGGGATCTGATGGACCACCCGCCGTACAGTACAGAACTGATGCTGGATGACGATCGCATGCTCTGCTACGTAAAGGAGTTTCTTGGCAGCAAGTGTTTTGGCAGAGTTGAGGAGGTGAAAGAAGCGGTTTAAAAGATAGGTTATGCTGCAGACTTCTATGATAGCATACAAAAGCTTGTAGAATGTTATGATAAATGTTTAAACAATTATAGCAACTATGCAACAAAATAAACTGCTTTGCAAATATCTACTATTGTTTAATGGCACCTTACTTTGCAAATACTGTTGTAATAAATATTATGTGGACTCATTTAAGTATCTGAACTTGCAGTTGCTGTCACAAAGCTTCAAAAAGTTAATTGTTTTTTATATGTTAACTTTCTACTAAAGTGGGATTTATGGTGATGATGGGATGATGGTGTTCTTGGAGTCTGCGATCATGTGGAATGGGATTATTCTCATCTGATGTCCCTTATTGTGACTGGGGTTGTGGGTTGTATTCAGCCCCCCCCGGGATGGTGACAATTAAGCCATGAGCTGCTACTTCTTCCCAATCTGAATCTTTGGTTCAGATCTGGCACTCAGATGTATCAGTTATATTAAAAAAATCGGATCTGCTTCAGTCTGAGCAATGAGAACTCTTGAATTTTCAGATGTGGCTGCAGGTGAAAGGATAAGATTTTTGAATAAACTTCAAAACTAATAAATTCTTTTTACTTTAGAAATATCAAGATGTTCAATTTAATTTGTATTTATACAATTTTTCGTATACAACTTGACGTTAATATTGTATACCTTGATTACAATTTACAGAAAACAAATAATAACTCTTTACAAGATTTTGTCACGACACTGAATTTACATCTGTTCAGCATAATGTTCTTCCATCAAAAGCGTTCTTTCCTAGCTGTTTTACCAAAATTATTGATATTTCATTCTCTCGTTGCCACCATTACCAATCAAACTTATTTTCTACTGGTCCACATCACACATTACATAATCTCATTTTTAAAACTCCCAATGATAAAAGATTCACATGACATCACTTACATGTTGCGTCATGTCATGACTTACTGAATTTTAACAATTTCCTTTCATATTCATTTTAACATGTCAATATCAATTCTTAAACCACATATTTAAACTTTTTCAACTCTCGGGGCCTAAACCAAAACAACCGTTACACTACTTTCCCTTACTTAACTATAAACAGAGTAGATATTGTATTTTATCCACGACCGGTTAAGCCCTCTTCATTCTGAATATATGTTCCATACATTTTTAAACCGTAAGAGATAAGTTAGAACTTACAGATGGCAAAATAGAGATGTTATCAAAACATGTGTATGAATCTTTTTAGATGTTAAACATTTCTGATATCCTTTCATGGAAGTGTTGAAAACAGTGTTGTTGTATTAATTAAATTTATTGGGAGTCGATTAATGACACTAAACAACACTTACTTTTAAATTTTCCCGGAACTAGTTTCAGAGGCCTTCCCTCTATCTTCAGCCGGACATCAACTGGTTCTCATTGGTGTAGCTGCCAATATTTTGTCATCGTCTCCTCTGGTGGCGGTTCAAGGAACTTGCTGAACAAATCTTTCTGGGGGATGTCGAACTTGAATACTTTGTTCCTATTTTTTGAAATAAAGATTTGTTCCCATGTGGACAGTTCTTGTTTTCCTGTTGTATGTTTTAGTAATTTTGGTTCTGAATTTATGGTGTGGTTGTTTTCCCAAAAATGCGTGGCAACTGCTGATTTTTCTAATTGTTTCTATTTTATGTTCCTAAAGTGTTCCTTTGCTCTTGTTTCCAAAAGAAATTTAGAAACAAGAGCAAAGGATCACTGCAGTAGCACCAGGGTCTTGTTTTAACTTTTTGTTAGCTGTTTTAAGTGTATTTTTGTGATATTTTCACTAATAGTTCATTCGTAATAGAGTGGTTAGAGTGACTGGATGGAAACTAGGAGATCCGTGGTTCAAATCTTGGCCGTGGCATTGAATTTTTCATGTTGACTCCATCAAAAATCTTAGCCTATATACGGCTAGTATGAAGAAACGATTAATTTCCATGAATTAACTAAAATAAATGTATAGTTCTCCAATGGAATCCATCCCACTGGAAATTTTTGGGAATGAGCAAGTGGATGTTGGCCAAGAAGGGCTCCAAAATAGCTCAAAGAATGAAACCAAATATCTACTATGAGACAGCTAAAAGATTAATTAAAAACATTTTCACAACCAGTTATGATAAACATCTTATTTCTTCAAGAAGCTTAACTGTAAGATCTCCAAAATAAACTTAAAACTATTTCAGATCTATCTTGAAAATCATCTGTTGCAATGTTCACTTTAATCACAGGCCACGATTATCTGAGTGGAGTTTTGTTTGAGACTGGATGAATGACTTCCCCACAGTGTTTTTATATGGTAAAGATGATTTAATGAACATTGATCACCTAACTGTATATGTAATTCTCAAAAATCAAGTTGATCTAGTTGGAAACCAAGAAGAAGAATGATTATATTATCAACTTCTGAGCATTAGACACATGTACACATACACATTAATAATGTTAAGCACCTGTAGGTTCGTATAAAAGTGAATCGAGAATATATTGACACCTTGCAAGTGAAGCAATGTGTCAATATATTCTCGATTCACTTTTATACTAATTTGTGCTTCACTGTCCCTACGCTTCTTTCAAGTTTATACCTGTAGGTTCCTGTGGACAAGTAAGGCACACATTTGTTGTTTGACATTAATTTTTCTTTTTGTATTCCTCAATTATGTAAGCAGATTGTACATGACTAATTGTGACCTTACTGTTAAGAGACAATTAAGAACTTTGATGCAAATTCTTCAGTAGCTTATATGCCATTGTGTTTAAAAGTATGTTATATCCAAAGGATATTCTTATATCTTGAAATAATTTGATACCACTAGATACCAATTGCCTACATCTCTAGGTATAGATCTGCTTGCTGTTTGTGTAGAAATACAAATTTTTGCACAGGCTTAATTCATTCTTAATTTGTAACACTCAGCTTAAAAGAGGAGGTAGTGAATTAGCTATAGGTACTAAAAATTTGCTTCAGAACATAAGGTTGTACCTAGATAAGAAAACTGATAATTGTTGTTATTAATTAAATATTTAAGTGTAATAATGTATTTTGGAGTATATGTAAATGCTATAATGTATTTTCCGTTTACTTTTACAGCCTCTCTACAATCAGCCTTCTGATACAGCCGTGTATCACGAAAATAAAAGAAGGTATGTATTTTTGTGAACATGATCTCTTTCTTAAGTTTAAAACTTGTTGTGGGTGTTAAAGTGAGAAAACCAATAAAATTAATCAGAATATTTCTAATGGCCTTTGTATCATTGGTGATTATGTTTTAAATCATTTGAGATTATTGAGTAGGGTAAAATTACAAAGCCATATGTGGGAGGGAAATAACATACAAAATGGAAAAGATTGTCATGCTGTTATAATACCTGAAAACTTAGAAAACCTAAGCATTGAATTTTTCAGTCTGATTCTACTCATCTTAGAAAACTTTCTAATCATTGTATTGTTCTTCAGTGTTTACAATACATATTTATTTGCTCATTGCCATCTCAGATACCCAAGTTGCTGTTAAATAGCTGTACATTATTTACTTATTTTGAAATGGAAAACTTGTTTTGGGAGTTAATTGCTCCTATTAGTAGTTCATTAACTGCTAGCATCATTTCTATTGATGGTTGACCCTATTTTTTGTTGTTGTTGGTTGAACCTGTGCCTAAGTATGTTTATCCAACCAGCATGAACGACAAGGCCAACTGTCCTAAGGAATGATGCAAGTTGACCAGGAACTGATGATCGGCGTAATAGCTCCTGAAATGTTTTCCATTTCAAAATAAGCAATGTGTCTAGAATAAGTGGCGTGTTAAAAATCAACAATTAGTCTAAATTATTTGTAGCACAAAGTCCAGCATTTGCAATTTTAATTGGAAGTTAAGTTAATGTTAATTATCTCCTTAAGGGCCTGTATTACTAGTCGAGGTTTGTTACCTTTCAGTTATGGATAACTATTGGTTAGGTTTAGTGACTTGTATTACAAACTCTTTTTACCTGTAGGTTTGTTACCCTGTGCATTATGATGGGATGTGAACGGTTGGGAAAATTTTCCACTAGGATTTTACCTTGTTTGCAATGCTATCTTGTGTTTAGAATGTGTAATTGGCGGGAAAAACAAACATATGTAGTAGCATCAGGGTCTTGTTGTAACTTTTTATTACCTGTTTTCTGTGTATTTTCGTGATATTTTCATTAATAGTTCATTCGTAATAAGGTTTAGCATAGTTCTGTACATTTATTATTATAGTTTGTTTACAGTTTAGATTTTTCTATAGCGTTAGATTCCTTTTGACAGCATTAGATTAGTGTTATAGGTTATATGGGTTGCGTTAGGTTAGTGTTGTTATAGATTATATAGGTTAGATATATGGAGAATGCTAATTTATGAACACCAAGAGATTTCCAGTCAAACAATTTTAAAAATAAGGCGACACAACTGTTATTAATTCTGATAATAGTATTGCACAGATGTTATAATTTGGCTAAAATCATTTGGTTAGTAGTTTATCCTCATGGATAAATCACTTCTTCGTATATGAATTATCATTTCACAGAGGTATATACAAAGAGCGAGGGTCCACAAATTACAAGTCATCCATGAATAAAAGCAAGGTTATAAAATATGCATTCTGGCACCAGTAACTTGGTACCTGAAATGTTTTTGTTTTTAAACATAATATATTTGGTTAGTTATGAAGCAATATGTATTGTTTTCTTTTAAGAAAATAGGTTATAGAAAACTTATATTTCTTCTTGGCCCTTTCTAATCAAACGGTCACACTTCAGTCACAGCATTGTGCCCTTGATTTGAAAATGTAATTGAACAAATCAATGGCTTCATTTAAATACCACAGGGTACAAGATGGGCAGGTTTTAACATTTCTTTTCGTGTGCAATTCACAGCAAATATATTTAGTACTGCATTTGCGTCATCTATGGTAGGAAGTAATACTTTAACTTGCATTGAGACAGTGCACACACTGCCTAAACCACAATATAATTAGCAAATGGTATTCATTAAGGCACACTGTAGGACAAAACCATTGTTATTGTACATGCAACCAACTACATTACATGTGTGAACAGTGTTTGCAATAACGGTTGGACATCAGTACAAATTGCATAACCTAACAAATTTATTTTATTCACTGTTTGCTTTATAGCTTGTTACTTTCCTCTCGTACTGCTTTGACAAAATGCAAATTCAACATTGCACCCACTGTTAGCAAAATCAAATGTTTACTACTTCAGTATGTTTCTGATCTTTTATACATACCTACCCATATAGTATTTTCCAGTATTTTCCAGTATAGGTTTAACATGCTTTGTTTATTACATTTATGTTTGTTAAAACATGTTGCAATATGATCGCATAAAATATCATATTGCTTGCAACAAGTCACTGACACCTTGCGACACTAGAAATTACCATTTTATAACCTATTACTTAATATATACCTAATACTCATGTGGTTTATTTTACATCATTTTCAACATGTCACGAATATATCACATCACACTCCTCGAAATTATCTTCCCGCATTCTAATTCTTTTAGCTCTTCTTCTATTAAATACTGTGGCAACATTTCATCATCAGAATCGCTGTTGACATTCAATCTGGACTGGAGGTATGCCATTTTATTTTTTTTCTGTGAAAGTAAACTCCAAGTTATCTCACTAGCTGCTACTCGAGGCGAGGGTTAGTTATCTCCAGAAATAACTCTCAGTTAGCCCTTAACCGAAGGTCGTAATACCGACATCTGCTTGTAACTCCAAGTTAACCGGTAACCAACACCTTAACCAGAGATCGGAATACAGGCCCTAAGTAAGTCTTCTCTTAAACTGCTTGTGCACATTTATTCGTTCTGATACATGCAACTCCAGGTATTACTGTAGTGGTGACCATCATAGTTTTAACTGCCTTGTACTGCCTCCAATGTTAAGTCATATCGGACGATGAATGGAATGGGTGAAATAATGCTCAAATGAGGCCAGGGTCCATAGAGCTTGGAGTTACCCGACATTTGTCTTTCAGGATAAGGGAAAAGCCCGGAAAAAACATCCAGGTAACTCACCCTGACCGATATTTGAACTCGGGACCTCTTGAACGTGAGGCAGACGTGCTACCACCACGCTACCGAGGCAGGCTGATTTTCATGGTCTACCTTCCCCTCTGTCATTCCTATCCATTTCTCCTATTGTTCAAGTAGTTTCATACAATTTTTTTAATTTTCTTGTCTCTTACAGTTTGTAATTAATATTTCCCCATACAAATTATTCCATTTCTGTTGCAATGTCTTTTCTTGTCATGTTATGATTGTTCCTCCAGGATTATTGCATCTATTAGTTTGTTTAATCTAAAACTTAACTTGGTATAGAAAGCAGGCTTATACCTTTATAATTTGGAGTCATTTATTAAATATGGCTTCTGTTTAATTCTTTGGTGTGTGTTTTTTTTTCTTTCTGTTTTCTTTTTTATTAAGTTTAGGTTTCTTATGAATTTAATATCTTTCTTGTGGTCCAAGTAAATTGTGTTTCATCTGTAGCATATATTGCTCCTGATGTCTTTAGTTGAACTGTCATATAGATTTGTTCATCCATTCACGTAAGTTGAACCAATTTTAAGGTTTATGTTGAAATTCATTAAATATCAATGCAAAAACCATTGTATGTTTAATAATAATTTTTAATTTTATAGTTCTTTTGGGTATTATTTTGAATCCTTCAGTTTTAACCATTAGTTGCGATAATTTGCAAATCCTTCTCATCCATCTTGTAAACAACCAAGGAAAATGTTAAGCATGTCTTATTTGTTTTGTTAACTCTTCTGTCGTGTTAATTCAACTTATGATAAAATATAATAATAGATATATTGGCTGCCTTCAGATGTAATTCATATCCTAATTTAATCAAGGATGCTTTGGCGACTATAAGTTATTGGACTTGCTCTAAAGTGAAAGCTGTAACTTTACATACACATAGTACCTACTGCTGTTGCCATTTAAGAGCTTCCACCAATTTTAAACTTGGTATGAAGGTGATGTACACTTAAATTTGAAAGTTTGCATTTCCATAAACTTTAGAGTTCTCTGTTTGAGTTTAGAATCTGATTTTTGAAGGTAATTGTAGAAAATGAGTAATAAAAATCGTTTGGTATTAGGTACATTAAGAACAATATCTAAAAACACAAATTCATATTAATTTCAAAAGTTGTTTTGAAAACATTTGTGATTAACTATTTGTCTCTGTGTTATGATACACTAATCTTTTCCCCATTGCAAGAATTTATGACGAAAATATGAACAGTAATGTTATGTATGATTGGAGGAATTTAGTAACAGTGACATCAGAATTAATTGAAGAAAAAAAAACTATTTGTAGTCAGTTTTTTGACACTTCATCACTAAGTCACCTAAAGTTTTAGGGATAATTTTAGATGAACAACTAAGATGGATCAACCACATTGATTATATTGTAAAAAAAATAAATACGGCTTACTTTAATATGTATTGCCTTGCACAGATAACTAGTCTAGAAATAAGAAAGATATATTTTAATTATTTTCAATCAGTACCTGCATATGGCATAATTCTATGGGGTAATTGTTCTGGTTGGGTAAAAGTAGGTATTTAAAATTCAGAAAAAGATAATAAGGGTAATGATGCATGTAGGTTATTGAGAGTCATGTAGACCATTATTTAAAAAATTAGGAATACTTACACAGCCATCATTATATTTATACAACTTAATCGATTATGTACATACCAACCAGGAAAATTTTTTGATCAGTCAAAACCAGCATAACTATGATACATGACATAAGAACAGCATAAAATTGCCAGCCCATAGACTGGCATTGCCTGAAAAAAAAAAACCCTGCTATATGGGAATTAGGGTATTCAACAAACTACCACTGTCAATTCAGAAAGAAAAAAGTAAAACACTGTTCAAAAAACATATGAAGAACCTACTTATTGGGAAAGCCTATTACTCTGTTAAAGAATATATGCAAGACGACAAACTAATTATCGATTTTGTTAGCTGTATAGTTTTAAGCAATAGCAAACATATTTATTCTTTTGTACTAATTTTATATGTAGTTTTTACATTGTAATATGTATACTGACGAAACACAAGTTTACAAGCCTTGCTCAAATATGTAAATGTTATTGTGTCAATTAAATTTGATTTGATTGCATTTTTATATTATTGAGGGACTAGTTTTGGAAGTCCTTGCATCCATTTTAACCTCTATCCAACTATCGTCTGTTGTCATCTGTTCTCTTCTCTCTGGTGGTGGAACTATGAAGTTCTTTGTCAAATTATCTACTGGTGGAATCTCAAAGTTCATTACTCGAAAGAAGTTCATAGTTCCAGCACCAGAGAGAAGAGAACAGATGACAACAGACGATAGTTGAATAGAGGTTGAAAATGGATAAAGGGCTTCCATAACTAGTCCCTCAAGAATATAAAAAAGTAAGCGACGAAGTGTAAAAAAACCAACTACAAATAGTTTTTTTTAAGTATCTTATGTACTTTCATAAGCAACAAAATTCTTAAAAAATAATTTCTCAAGATGCAAATTTTAAAATCTAGTTTAGTCAGCATTTCGTTGCAATTTCTAATAGATTTTGGTGCCAGAGAGTGAGAGATTACTGTTCAACAATAACAGTCAAAGGTAGCAATATTTTGAAGTGTTAATTCTGATTATACAATGCAGTTCATTTTAAGCATTATTGTAGCTAAATACATTGAGCTCTCTGCCTGTTAATATGAACTTTAAAAATATACACACAGATAAAATCACACGTTCAACCATAATTGAGAATGAGCTACAATAAGCTTCTCTGACACACGCACAGTTTTCATTATTGGTTTCAGACACAGTTCCATTGTGTTCTGACACTGTTGAATCTGGAATAATTGTACCAAATGATGAGTAATAGTAAAAGCATGGTTAAAGATTACTAAGGTTGATACTGAATATGCTAACATTTTGCTGAGATAAACTTTCAATCTGATTACAACAGCTTTATTTTACCTTGATTAAAATAATAATGCTGTATTAAAAGATAATCTTATATTTCTAACCTGTTATTGTTCACATTTTTGCAGGTACTTGACATTCAAGAAGCGTCTTATTGAGTACTTCAAACGGAAACATGCGGAACGAGAAAGCCGGGAGAAGTACTTGACTGCCACATATTCCAAGCTGATGCAAGAATGGCTTCGTAAGGTGGAAAAGGTGGAATCTTCACAGAAGCGCAAAGCGAAGGAGGCTAAGAACAGAGAATTTTTTGAGAAGGTTTTCCCAGAACTGAGAAAACAAAGAGAAGATCGTGAAAGGTTCAACCGTGTTGGTGCTCGTGTCAAGAGTGAAGCAGAGCTGGAGGAGATAGTGGATGGTCTGCAAGAGCAAGAGGTATAGGAAAACTAAATTAATATATTTTGTGGGTATATAAGGTTTAATGTGGTTTATACAATATTTTTACTTGTTTATCCCTATTGTTATTTTATAGCATAAAATTAATCTCATGTGAGTCATAGAGCTTAATGGAAAACCCTGAAAAAGAACATTTCTGAGATTGAAACTTGGGTTTTCTGGATAATAAGGCAGACACTATGGAGGTGAGGCATAGCTAATATATGGGTCTTGCAATTATTACATTGTTATTAAATTTTAAATGAGTCGTATTTCTTACACGAAAGTGAAGCAGATGTGTAAGAAATACGACTCATCTAAAATTTAATAATTTTTCGCTTCACTGTGGTGTTCCAATACAGTTAAATCTCGATATATTACATTGTTACTTTAATAGTTTTCTCTTCTGAAAATACAGGGTATTTTTTGGGTCTTGCAATTTATGGGTTGTGGCAGTTACTACATTGTTGCCTTAATGGTTTACTCTTCTGAGAACACTTCTACTCTTCTGAGGTTCCTTTTTGAGTAAGGGAGTGGCAATGTTTGATGACCCATTTGTTTTTGGTCCTTTTTAAAATTTATGTCTATGAAAACAGCATTTCAATAGCATTTATCATTTCACAGTGTGATTCACTTGATATATCCAAGGTAGAACAGAGTTTCTTTAAGAAATCAAAATCTTCAAAATTCACATATCTAAAGTTATGAGAAATCATAATTTAGTTTTCTCACACTGTTCATTAACTCTGGTACCTAATTCTTTGATTAAAACTTTGTCTAATTCTCCAAACGCTTATATGAGGTACGTCCAGAAAGTTAAGTTCTGTTTGGTAATAAAATTAAATTGTGTATAGATACAGAAAAATTATTTGTTGCACAAAATTCTACAACTCTTAAACTACTTTTCCACATAACTGCCGAAATTTTGCAGACATTTGTCAAAGCGAGGCACAAGTTTTTGTATACCTTCTTCATAGAAGTTTGCCGCCTGTGTCTTCAACCAGTTGGAAACATTTTCTTTCAGCTCTTCGTCATTGTTGAAGTGTTGACCGCCAAGGAGAGATTTGAGATGCAAGCCGCTAGGAGCGAGGTCAGGGTTGTATTGCGGGGGGGGGGGGGGGGGGGGGGGGGTCAAACACGTCCCAGCCAAATCCCTGTAGAAAGTTTTTCGTCACATTTTCAGTGTGTGATCGTGCGTTGTCGTGAAGAAACACAACACCTTTTGACATTGCAAATTTGCCGATAAATTATTTCAATTGGTTTCACTTTCCTAGCATTCAGAAAATGAATCACAGATCTGATTTCTCAAGCGGTGGGATTTTCAATCAACACCGACATTGTAAACAAGCACAACAAAGCGTACGTGGCTGACAGCGATATCACTATGGCGCACGTTTCTTCTCCTTGATACAGAGCGTCTACCGCGCATGTGCAAACTGCGATCGCAGCGCTGCAGCGGAGATAAATTGAAACAGAACTTACTTTCTGGACGCCCCTTGTATAAGTGGGTCATGGAGCTTTTCCTGTAGATTTAACAGTATCATTAACATAACTACCTCATTAATGGTTATAATATTCTTATGAGTAAAGAGTATGATATGAAGCACAAAATTAATATAATTTAGAGTCAAACTAGTACTCAATGCTCCATATATTGCTAGTGTTTACCTAAAACATTTCGTTTGGACCTTCCTAACATCTTCAGCTGATGTCAACTGTTGAACTTTGATTTGGTGAACTCCTTGGAAGCAATGGGGGCGTCTCTGTTGGTATCTTAATGAACTTGAAGTTTGCATTCTCTTCAAAAGTGGTGTCGAAATTGAACACTTTTCTTTCATATTTCCTTATGTATACCTTTTCCTACTTGCTTAATGCAGTTGGAGCCTAAACATTTTTTAATAAATGGATTTCTTGTTCTCTATCTTGATTATCATTTCATAAATGGTATGCTATCACTGATTTGTTTATTTCTTTGTTCTTGATGTTCCTAAAGAATAGCACTAGTTTGACTCTATGTATCCAAAACCTTAGCTTATACATGGTTAGTGTGAAGGAAAGATTAATTTCTTTGCATCAAATAACTGTACTAATTACGTATAAAATGAAACTAGCTACAGTGAAGCAATAAATATTACACAAATAAAAATATTTGCCACTTAGGCTTCACTTACCGTAGCAAATTGGTGTTGATACTTCTTTTCAAATGGAAATCGATTTCGCAAACAAATCGTTTGCATCCTCAGTCCAGAGATAAACCCTGTTGTCTCTCCGTTGTTATAACAACGGCCATCGGACGACCAATACTCATATTCTTGCTTGCCGATTCCCTTCTACTGGCGAACCCAGGTATGCAGTTTTAAATAGTCTTTTGTGCAGGAGCTTCTTGGCTCCAGAGGTCATTTAACTTGTGAATATCTGTATTTTGATACCTTCCTTACACAGAAACCATACAGCGCATCTTGGTCCATGAGTCGCCTTCCATCTTGTCCATGGATTTTTGTACCTGATAACAAATAAGCACTGCCCTTTCTCTGTATGCAAATAGTGCACAAATGCCATCTAGCATCTGCCTGTTATCGTCCTACGAGAAGATGTGCTCATAAATTGCGCAGTATCTTTGATACAATGCAATTTTAAATCATTTTCGAATGCCACTCATGGTACTCCATGCTCCATATATGGCTAGAACGTGTTTTGTTTCTGAGGAAGTTAGGAAGGCCCTAACAGAATGCATTCTAGGTAAACACTAGCAATAAATGAGCATGGAGTACAAATTTGATTCAAAATTATATTAGTCATATTGCTTCCTTATGCACTTTATTTGCTAGATATAATTCTCTCTAATTATTTTCCATTTCCAAACTTGAACAAATGGCTTTGTGGTAAAAGATTTGCAATTCGACTAGCTGCTAATATAATTGCAGGACACCTTTTAATAACTCTTCTAGGAAATACCGGAAGAACAATAATATCTTTACTAGTTACTGAACATCTGCACCCAAACTAATCTTAATCCAACATCAAGGTCACAATCTCCTTTTTTGATATGAACTCTCATAAAGAATTATGCCAAGCAATTAAGATGTGAATCTGTAGCAGATTATTTTGCAGAGTATGGTGCTCGCTATAAACAGGGTGTTGAATCTATTGAACATTCCTCAAAAATTTGTATCTGAAAGGAGACTTATAACTGCAGAGAATTAACTATATTTTCCCAAAATGTTTGTCTTGTTTATTAGGTCAGCTGCCTTAGGGATAGCCCTCATATTTGCAATTAGAAATGATTTCTGGATGGCCAGTCTTAGAGATCACTTTGTTTAATGTGATGATATCCTGATGGTCAACTGCTTTATTGTTTGCGCTTATGCTGATGCAAAATCCTTTGGAGATGCTACATGTATGAGAGTCACTATAAAAGTTACGAGATGCACCAAAACCATTTTTTTAAAAGAAAGCTATGATTTTCCTGCTTTTTCAAACTGCTTACCTCAGCACTATATGCACCTCTGCATTTGCTAAAATTACTTCTGGAAGCACTCCTGGTATGCATTTTCTTCTGTAAGCTCCCCTTTATTGGTGAAAATGGCATCTTCAGGGGTTGAAAATCTCTACATAAGCAATTTTTTACCTTTGGAGAAATAATTGCATGGAACAAGGTCTACTATATGGTGAATGAGTCATAAGTTTGACCTCTGCAGACTCAAGGAATTGAATGGTTAGTATTGACTGTGTGTGGATGCATTGTCATCCCTCAAAGTCCCATGAGTGGCCATCATTACTGAAGTTTGATGGAAACTTCTGGCATGCAGACTTTGGTGTACCAGTTAGCGGTTATCAGTCTTTGCTCTTCCATCAGAATGGTTGCCACATAACCGCCCTTGGAGAAGAATAAGCCACCATTTTCTTGCAACAAGTCAGGACACTTAGTGGATTGTCATCAGGAAAGATCATACTGCTGTTTATCACTTAGTGTACAGATCAAACTGATAAATCCAGATTTCATCATCAGTGACAAATCAGAAACCAGTCTACAATTCCTATCCTTCAAATTTTATCACCATTTCCTCACACCATTTAACATAGGCATATCTTTGTTCCCTGATAAATTGTAAAGCACCCATTGGGATGAGAGATTCCTCACTCAGAGGAATTCATGAGGGATTTTCAAAACTAGTGTCAAATAACTCTGCAATGCTGCCTAAAATTTCTTTATATGGTAAGCAATTATTTTCATGAAGCATTTTCAACAGCTGCAGTGATTACTTCAGTTACTTCCATTGCCAGATGTATACTTCACTGGTTTAATCAGCTTTTAACATTTTAGGAAGTCATTGAGTGAAAGTGCAAAATTTTCAGGTCAATTACAGTGACTGACTATCTGTGCACTATGAGTTGTTCATCCGTATGTTATTGGAACTCTGGAAGTGGGAAGTATCTTAAATATTACAAATAGAAGCATTATTAACAGTGAAGTTTTCTTCATGTTGAAGTTTTGTTGAGTCACACTTGTTTACACTCACCTTCACTTATTGTTTTTAAAAATGCTGGAACATTTTCCAGGACATTCGCCCTCTTCCTCACCAGTTTAGTGACTGACTCTGCCCCTTCCTTTCCTCTTCCTTCTCCTGTATCTGATCCTGTTGCTATCTGGTGTTAGGAGCGCAAAGTTTTAACAATTCATTAGAATATTTAACACTTCAATAGAATTAGACATCTGGGAAAAAATCCACATAATTAAAAACAGGAACATGTTATAAATTTTGAAATCCCACCACTTAATGAAGTGTTAAAACTTTGCGCTCCTAACACCAGATGGCAACAGGATCAGATACAGGAGAAGGAAGAGGAAAGGAAGCGGCAGAGTCAGTCACCAAAATGCTGAGGTAGAGGGCGAATGTCCTGTGACCCAATAAAACTTCAACATGGGAAGTACCTACTTGACTTAGTTTTATAAGCATTGTTAAGTTATGCTAATTTCATATTAAAGACTCATTGAATCACACTTTATTAAAACAGGAGCATTTTTTGGTCTGTCCTAGTCCATACTTTACTTACAGAGTATGGGGCTACCCATCTGGCAATAAGTTCCAATGTGCTGGCCTTCACCTTCTCAATCTCAAAACTTTGTATTGGCACTCTATAAATTTTGAGAATTTCTTTCAAACGAAGTGTAGAATACATAATTATTTTTATTTTTGCCTGTTATTAACTGTTAACTTAAGGTTCAGAAATTTAATGAGAGCTTCATAGACCTCTTATATAAGTTTAAATGAAGCTTTACAAGATTTGTAGAACTGACAATATGTTATGTATGATTTATCCCATGCTGGTTTTTGGTGTGATTCAAGTATGATTAAAGAAGCCAGTATTATTTCAAATCCTAATAATGGTCTACATAATAGCAAGAAGGATTACACAATTTTAATTGGCTGTTTCGTTCCTTCCGTGCTCTAAAAGTATCTGAAATGCTAATGTCACGTCCAGCCGATGTACATACTACTTGTAAACTTTATCTTCAGCTTCCAAATGATATTGTTGTCGAAGGCATCAACAGGACTTTTCATGTCCTTTGTTCTGTTATACCAAATGATATGAAAGAAGGCCAGGAGTTGGTAGTTTACACAATTTTTTATTTCTAGGTTAGTCAGTGTCCAAAATAAAAGGTGAAACACCTGGCTCCTATTTTTACTATTTTCAGAAGTTTGCAGGGTTGACACTGGATCTGCTTCAGGCATTTAGTTCTTAAAGTTATTGTTTGAGTTGGTTAAACATAAATGTGTTGTTGTTGTTTTCAAATGCTAGGCTTTGGCAATGAAGCCATTAGCTCTATTGCTCTCTAATATTTCTGTGTAGTGGGTCCGGCAGGTAGGGCTTCACAGGTTGAAAGATGGTCTTCAGTCATATCCTCTTCTTTGTTGCACAGAGGACAATTTGGACTTGTTTAAATTCCTATTCTGTGTAAGTGTTTGGCCAAGTAAAACACTAAATTAAACTGGTACGATAATGCAAGAGAACGACAAAGGTAACATGATAAGTTGAAATGCACAAGCAGCAATACTGTATGTATAAAGATGTTCAGTTGTTACTTTGGCAGAGCACAGGCCTTCTTGACTCAAATCATTCATAGCACTAAATTTCAGAATTCAAGATACATGTACATGACCAATAAAATTGCTATGAAGGCTTCATTTGAAAGGAGTTGATTTTTAAATTAACTTCACATTCGGTATGTATTGCTTCTTAAATTTGATATTTTCACCAATTTCGGGTTATAATGCTCTACTGTTGTGAGCTGATATTTATTACAATGTTCTTACTTCATTTTTCAAATTAGGCACAGAAGAAAAATTGTTTAATTTAGAAATTTTATCTTGATGCTCAGAAAACCTCTGAGGAGGTCGTGCTGATATTTTCCACTTAGCTATTGAGACCAGGCAAATAAATATTTAAACATATTTGAAAATGTTAACATGGCTGAGGAGGCAAACAATATATCTGGAAAACTAGTCCGTATAAAATATTACACAAATATAACTATTTTCTACATAATTATTCCTTTTAAAATATTCATTAATACCAAAGATAAGTGAAGTATGACACTAATAATTATAATTTAGTGAATTACGCTTCACTGTTAGCTTTATGAAGAAAGGTTGTTAAATTATATATTTTGTTCACATCCATTGTTATTACTTGAATGGATAAATCTGTTACAACTTGCAATTGTTCATGAAAAACTACAGACAAAATTGAAATGGTTGTTAAACTTTTTGACAGATATTAAATATAATCAATGTGAATAGTACTAGAAATTCATTTGACATATTTAAAAGATGAAGCTAGCAAGTTAATGAGTGAATAAAATGTAGAACTTATATTAATCATTTAAAGCTTTTAAGTATATATATTTCCAGATACAGAGAGTGAGAGTGGAATATACCTTGCAGGAGATAGGTAATTCACATATAAGTACCTTGTATCAAAAGACTGAAATGTAAAAATATCCCTTAGAACCTATACCTGCAGGTATTCTTATTAAAAAAATATTTTAAAACCTACAACTGATAGCTTCTTTAAATGTTGAATTACATAATTTTTTTTTTCAGATGGAAGATAAGAAAATGCGATCATATGCTGTGATTCCACCTATTCTTTTGGATGCTCGGCAGAGGAGAATTACCTATGTGAATAACAATGGACGAATAGAGGATTTTACAGCAGAGTACAAAGAACGACAGCTCTTGAATGTTTGGACTACTGCAGAGCATGAATTATTCAAGGAAAAGTATTTGCAGCATCCGAAAAACTTTGGTGTAATAGCCTCGTACCTGGATCGCAAAAGTGTTTGTGATTGTGTCCAACATTATTATTTGACCAAGAAGACTGAAAACTATAAGCAGTTGCTCCGTAAATCTCGTCAGAGGACACGGGCTAGTCGAAACAATCCTCATGCGAAACCTTCGAATGCATCGCAGAATAATATTGCGGATGTTCTTAGTGGTCCTACAGGTGTCACCACTAGGTTACAAAGAGAACAGCAACAGAAACAGGAACAACCGAACAGTGCTGTGAATGTTAATAACAGTGCAAGTGCTACTACCACAAGTACAACTGCAACGACGACAACGACCACGTCGTCTTCGTCCACGTCGACAAGCAGTATCACTAGCTCAACTAGCTCGATATCTATGGCTGTTACATCTAGTATTTCAACAACTGCTACATCTACTGTTTCCACTGCCGCTGATCAGATGTCAACGACAATAACAACTACGGCATCCACCACAGCAACAACAAACTCAACTTCCTCAGTGACAGTAACAACTGTTGCACCTTCGACTGCCTCTTCTCCTATAGTGACAGTGTCAGTGACTTCCTCGTGTCCAATTTCTTCTGTGTCTACGACCACCACATCAAATGTTGTGTCAAGTAGTACTCTTAGTAACAGCAACAGTAACAACCTCACTCCTGCCAAGGAACATCTGGTCAATGACAAGGATGGAGTTGACAAAGAAAATAAGAATAGCAGGTAAGAAACACTTTTTTTTAAAAATCTTTTTGCATGAACTAGTTTCATAAGGCTACTTCCTGTTTCCTGATAAAAGGGTGAACAAAACATTTCTGTTATTAACTATCCATTATTCTGAAATTTGACTGTTTCTTAAAACAGGTCTTCACTACATTTTTTGGAGGTACATTACCAAATTTGCCATAACTTTTAAATGGATTAATGAAGTTCACTGTCAACTACTTTTATTTCTTGAGGTAGTAGCCCTCAAGAATAAGTATTCTACACGTTCATAACTCAAATTTTTCCATTTATTTCACATTTATCATAATAAATATTGACTTAAACTTGAATACATTGAAAAGGTATGGTGAAGATTGTTTACTTGACTGGAGAAATTTTAGTGTAATAAATGAGAATGATATCAATCAGTTCATTAATGAATGTTAGCCTACTTTCAGATTTTAAGTTTTCAATTGGGACTTAAAAATGACAAAGCCACAAAGGATGTAGTTGATAGGCATGTCAATTGTACGCATATCCCACTCTTCATGGATAGCTGAAAATTAAAACAATTATCATTAATCATAATTCAGAGTATTGACACTAACAATGGCTTTTAAACTTATCTAAAATTTACCTCATTTCTATGAATTTTAATCATAATATTAGAAAAGACATTATTTCATACAAAAATATTCAGGAAGAAATAACACAACCTATCTCTGCGATTTGTTCCTGCTGAAAAAGAATATCTTTTGTATTTTTTTTTTTTTTTTTATAATAAACCAAAATCCACATCTAAAATCAAATATGATTCTTTGCACACACAGAACTCCAAACAGTTTCAAATTTCAAACTTGAATCGACCAATTGTCTTTTGCAGTTCAACTACACTAACACTCCATATTGGCTAGGCACCAAACTAACCTCGTGTTGCCATTCTCCTAATCTCGGCTCACCCCTATTATACATATATTACCAATTAATAACTGACACACAATAATGAAACTTCTTGCGGTTACACATTAAACACAGTTGTGTGCAGGAATACCAACTATATTTCACTCCAACATTCATTAGCGCAAAGTTACAAATGTGGAATTATGTGATGTGTTACTAGTACGAATTCTCTTAAGTAAATGCATGTTTTATGCTATTGTGTATGTTCTATTTTCTCTATGATTGTGGTTAAATTGCTACATATTATTTCATTGAAATTTATTGAGGTCATATGTATTGATGCAAAGGACATATCGGTTACATTAATATAATTTTGAGTTGAACTGGTACTTCATGCTCCATATATTGTTAGTGTTTACCTAGAACGTATTTTGTTAGGACCTTCCTAACAAAACACATTCTAGGTGAACACTAGCAATATATGGAGCATGGAGTACTAGTCTGACACAAAATTATATTTTGTGCTTCATTGTATCATAGTTCTACTCCTAAGGATCAGTTACATTGTTTCATTGAATTGAAATTTTATGTATTTGAAGAAATGACTAAGAAATATATAAGTTCATATTAGAACTAAAACATCAGTGAGTTTTAGAAGAGTGAAGTAGCTGAGAAATATTAGTTGTTGATAAAATTAGTGTTACTCATCAACCATGAAAAACATGATTGCTTACAACATGTATAGGTAGTAAGTGTAACCAGAAGTGTCTGTCAAATCAAGCATTCTGTCAAATAATGGAATCTCTCAACTTGAACTTATAATTCTTAATAGTTTACATTTACTGTTAAATGCTTAATAAGCAAGAAACTTAATAGTTTAAAATATTATGGTTATACTGAGTTTAATGCGAGGTACGTTCAGAAAGTAAATTCTGTTTGGTAATAAAATTAAATTGTGTACAGATACAGAAAAATTATTTATTGCACAAGATTCTACAACTCTTAAACTACTTTTCCACATAACTGCCGAAATTTTGCAGGCATTTGTCATAGCGAGGCACAAGTTTTTGTATACCTTCTTCATAGAGGTTTGCTGCCTGTGACTTCAACCAGTTGGAAACATTTTCTTTCAGCTCTTCGTCATTGTTGAAGTGTTGACCGCCAAGAAAGATCTGAGATGCAAAAACAGATGAAAGTTGCTATGAACAAGGTCAGGGCTGTATGGGGGAGGGGGTAGGAGTGGTCAAACATGTCCCAGCCAAATCCCTGTAGGATGTTTTTCGTCACATTTGCAGTGTGTGTGTCCGTTTTGTTTTGAGTTGCTCAGAAAGAATCTTTGGCACCCAATGTGAGCAAAGTTTACGAGATTTCAGTTTTTCGGTAACAATTTCATGAACTATACCTTGTTTCACGTAAGCTTGCCCAGGATCTCTTAACGGTCACGTGACCTAATCACCTCTCATTGGTTGCTGTTGTGGTAATGACTGTCGTGCGGTAAAAATTAGTTCGTTATTTAACATGGTGATATATCATTATATGTTGGAAGAGAATTGTCAAATTTATATTTTCATAACTGTTTTAATTAAATATATTACGCAACAGAGTTGATTTATCTGAAATGCATGTTAATTCTTAAACAAAGTAAAGAGGAGGTTCCTTTGCTCTCAAGCACATGGCACGATAGCATGTGATTTAGCGGTAGTGGTGACATTTGTTTACAAGACTTTTATCACTGACCTTGTTTTGAACTGGATTAGTCATGCATCGCCATTCGAAAGTGCGGGAGCTAAATTATTTTATTGATCGTTTATTGCGCATGTATTATATGTATAATGGCAGAGTCTACCGCCAGTTTTTCGCTTAAGTATCGCAAGGATAATTATTTACAAACAGGCGAAAAAAGAATTGTGTTGCATGTGTTTAATGCACTCACAGAGAAGAATCCGTCTTTGTCAGTGAGAGAAGTCGAACAGCTGGGCTCTGAAGTTACAGGTGTGAGTGTTAGATCCGTAGGAACATCACGACATGAAATTGAGGAAACAGGAAAACTTACCACTCCAGGCAAAAGCAGGAATAAACAAAAGTGCGTGCTCGGAGAAAATACGTGAAAAGTGTTGTGCATCTTCATGTGTGTAGTTTTTCTTTAGAAACGAACTCCCTAACATAAGTAACATTTCGTCTGCTGTAAATGAGGATGCAGATTTACGAAATTTCAGCAGATTGCTTATACAGCTGGGATTTGTGAATGAAAAAAGAGGCAAGAAAAATGTGCTAAAAGACAGGTGATATTGCTGTGTGGCGAAGACGCTATTTGACAACCACACTGCACCGAGATACAAATTGCTAAATATACACGAAGAACACACGAAAAGTAAAGTATGGTGTGACACGACTTTTAAGACTGAAAGACAAGCATTTTTGAAAGGTATGTGTACTGGTTTAAAAAATCCCAGTGGAAAAGGCCAAAGGCCTTTCATTAAACTCTTTCAGTTTCATTGCTCAGTCATTCTGTTTCAATTTGCTCAGTTCATTATAAACTTATATTTTTGCATGCCTTCATATCCTTATTTGTATGATTTTTGTATGATTTTATTTATCTTCCCGGCAATTATTACGAAATGTGACGGGAAGGCACCGCCTAAGGCGTATGACGCGAAAGCATTAGCCAATTAGGGCGAGGGGGAGGGTTGTTGAACGCGGAGTGATACATTTCAGCCGGGCAAGGTTATATGAAACAGAGAATAGTGATTGTGAGATTTGGGGAAACTCCATAGCGAGAGCACTAATTGTAAACTTGCGGTTTTCGTGGATCTTGTCATCAATCGCGTGAACCACTTCTTCTGTAACCAAAGATGGACGCCCACTTTGTTCTTCATCGTGCACTTCACTATGTCCTTCATTGAACTGTCAGACCGAACCTCTCACCATTGTATCACTCATCGCATTTTGTCCGTAAACATTGCAAATTTGCAATAAATTTCAATTGGCTTCACTTTCCTAGCATTCAGAAAACGAATCACAGATCTAATTTCACAAGTGACAGGATTTTCAATCCACACTGACATTGTAAACAAGTACAACAAAGCGTACGTAGCTGACAGCGATCTCACAATGGCGCACGTTTCTTCTCCTTGATACAGAGCGTCTACCGTGCATGTGCGGAACTGCGATCACAGCGCTGCAGTGGAGATAAATTGAAACTGAACTTTCTTTCTGGATGCCCCTTGTATTTGATATTTGTAATAGTAATGATATGTTTCACTGTTGGATAATGTTTCTTTCCTTTAAGAAGAAGAGCTTTACAAATACAGCTTGATATTTCAATAAGAATTCTGCAATTTATGCAAAAGCAGTATCTTTGATTCATTTCTTTTAGATTCATCCATTTTTAATTAATGTTATAGAGCAATGTTTCTATCATTTTCTTTGCAAAAGCAAAAGTGTAAACAATTTAACTGTGATTGTGAGAGGGAGAGAATACGTAGTATTGGACATTCGGATCAAGACACATTTTTTTTCCATCAGTTTAAGATGTTTCATGGTAATAACACTATTTGCCGATTATGTTTACTTACATATACTTAAAACTTTATGTATTTAATGTATTAACTTTCGCTCCAGTGGAGTTGCCTGTGGGTTATCAGTTTGAATTTATACAGAAATCTTTTTGTATCAGAATTTTTAATAACTCTTGCCTGTGGGTTATCAGTTTGAATTTATACAGAAATCTTTTTGTATCAGAATTTTTAATAACTCCACTATTTATAGGTTAGGAAAATTTAACTAGAAAAAAGTGATGTTCTTGTTACTAGAACCAACTCTTCTTAAGTAAATACATGTTAACACATTGCTGTTTCTAGCTTCTTCCATACACAGGATGTTTTAAAATGACACGTAACGAACATATAGAAGTAGTTGTTTAGCTTCTATGTGACACATATAGATAGTTTTTACTGCCAATAGAGCCGCATAAAAAATGAATGCTCCAGAATGAGTGTGGATTAGTCAGTGACAGGAACAACATTGCATGCCCAACGCTGTCAGAGTTCGCAGGTATAGGTCACATGCCGTGCCGCATGCTGTAGCTGTTTGTAAACGTACTGGCATACTCCGCAGTAACTTGCTTGCTACTATTAGAATTGCTTTGGCTTATGAAACTACAATAAAGAAGCTATTGCTTAATTATTGCTTATGAGTGTTGAACGTGTTCCAAAATTCTGTTGTAGCAGTCCATGATGGTAAATAAGCTGGTGGACGTATGCAACTTATATCTTTTAGAGGGAAGTTAATGTTAGTGAGGTTGAGGGTGGAAGCATTAAATGATAAACAGAATAGAAAACATCAAAGAATTGTAGATAAATTAACCAAAACTAAATGCGTTATGCAATGAGACAAGCATTTTATTTCACTTGTTTGGTAGTACTGAATAAAGCATTTGTAGCTTAAAAGAAAGTTGTTGATATTTACAGTAAGTGGTTGAAAGTATTGTACAATTAAGATCATAACAAAATGCTCTGAAGTTAAACAAATATTATTGATGTGACTGTTTTTACATTTCATATTTTTAATGAAACTAAATTAATCGAGTGTTCATTGAACTCCCTCAGCTCTTTCTCCTTCAAAACCATATCTGTCATTTTGGCATTTGTATAGCGCTCTGCATTGCTTGAATTTGCTATCTAAGTATGTGCAAAATCCTCCCTGTTAGGACGGAATGTGTAGTTTTACAATGAAGAGCAACCTTGCAACTGTCCGAGTTATTAGTCAACATTTTCACAAGTAACTTCCCTTTGCCCATTACCTGATAGGTAGGCTAGGGTCACTGATAAAGAGTAAGGAGTAATCGAGATTTAACTGTATTGGAACACCACAGTGAAGCGAAAAAATACGACTCATCTATAATTTAATAGTAAGGAGTAATGTTTTTGTTTTCATGGTCGGTGCGTCCCAATAACAACTTTTGAGGTTCGCACACAAGTGGTTCCTGCGCTATCTAATCACAAAATCACGTAATATTTAATGCTGCATAAAATTATACCTAACAGAACTTCTAAGCTGCAACATCAAAACTCGGACTAGCTAATTTAAAAACTACGCAGCATCTATAATCGTTTGGTGTTGTTTTAAAACAACCTGTATAAATTAACTAGATCAGTTCATGAACCATAGAAACCGAGAAAAAATACCTGGGATAGGAGCATCGTGGAAAGAAGTCTTAAGGAAATGGTAGCCTGGCATTACATGTTCTTGATTGTAGAATAATTATTTGCTCTCCAGAACCAATCCAATCTGTTAGCAGTGCTCAGTAATAAGTGTGGAATAAATCCTCATACACTTGACTAATTAGAAAATAACATCTGACTTGTGTTTTCCAATATTTTTCCTGGAAAAATTTGTTGGAGTATTCAATAATATATTCAGCAACCTTGTAAAGATGCATAGCACTTTAAAGTTCTTTTGTAATTGATAAAACTACACTAAACTCTAGCTAATCCAGCCATTCCATGCAGACACTCGTGTCAGATTAACAGAAATGCTCGATTACCAATATGATAATGTTTGGCTATACATTGTACTTTATTAATCCAAAGATACATTAATTTTTTATACAAAACTTAAACATTTGGTATGCACATAGAGTATCACTCACTATGAAACATGTTCCATATTTTTTAGTTGCCGCTATGATGATGCGCAATGGCAGCATACTTTATCATGCAACCACTTTACGAGCACTACATCAGTAGCATTTTCCATTTGACTTATGTACTGTCAAATAGCATTTTCTTTTTTTTTTTTTTGATGTCATCAACAGCTGCTCGTCCATTGTACTCAGCAGCAATGGCTTTCTGTGTAGAACCTCGGTTTAGCTTATCCAAAACTGAGTTTCTGTATGAGGTCTAGTATAATGTGTTTCCTTTTAAAAGCCATTAAGTTAACCACTGGCGTGACAGCCCTAAGAGGGCTAAGGCCTACCAACCTGACTGCCGGCCTTACGCCCACTTACGCATGGCAGAGTGAGCGATCATCCTACCGATACGAGGAGATGTGGTCAGCATCTCAGCATCCCCCAGCCGGAATGTTGGTGTTCGTCACCAGGGCTGCTTACCTAGCGTAAGCTCTCACTTTCCTGACGATGCTGAGTGGGCACCGGTCCTATAGCTGGAAACTAAAATCCACACCCCATGGTTGGGATTGAACCTGGGCCGCTTTCCGTGGCCAGGGGCCAAGGCATGCTGCCTTAGCCTGCTACGCAATGGTGCAGGACGTATAGAAGTTATTATATGCACTGAACCCTAAAAGAAGCCACAAATTGAATAACACAAAACAGCAGTAGTATATAATAAGAAAATTGTAGACACATTGTTGTGCAACTTTTCTACTTCTCATACTAGAGGCTGGATGTGTGGCACATTACTGAGAAGCCAGACCACTGAGGGCCGAATTGGCAAGAGTAGAGTATTTTTAGTTGGTTTTTCACACTGCATCTCTTAAATTATGGTTTTTGTGGTTTTATGGCTTATCACACCTTTTAATAATTTTAAGGTATGGGTTAAGGTTATGGTTTTTGTTTCAAAAATTAAATGTTGCTACTGACTTGTATTCCTGTTACATTTTTAATGTTCTTTGGCTCTGGGTTTTAGTTTTTTTTTGGTTTTCCCTATGTAGAATATTTCACATACCTTACAATTTATTTGGTATATTCCAGATATAGTGATCAGTGGAATTTCATCTTTTGTTGTTGTTTTTTAAATTAAAAAAAAATTAAAGTTTATGGACTGCATTTGCAATGACTGCTTTGCAAATTGTTATATATATATATATATATATATATATATATATATATATATATATATATATATATATATGTTAAGCATTCCTTTTGCTGATTGACACCCTTGTGCCATCTTATTTGGAAAAAAAGTTGTTTGAAAGTAAGACAGCGTATTGTTAATTATGCACACATGTAAATATAATGTAAAACATTTTCCTAAACTTAATTTATAATTGCTTGTATCAGCGAAATAAGTAAATTTCATGTAAAGACATGTAGATTTAGACCTAACATAGCTAAGAGTCAATAGTTTTCAAGATATAACCATAGGTTCATTAGCATGTTGTTAAACTAATTGACTTATGCTAAGAGAAAAAGTGTTCCTTGAACCACATGAAGAAAGAAAATGTATAGAGGTTTCACTTTTATAAAAGCATACCATTTATTATTCTTTTAGTTATTCTTCACAGGATAATTCTTGTTAGTGCTTCTGGCATGTTAAGTGGTTCTGCACAATGTTTTCTCTGATGTGTTTTGGAAAAATGTGAGACCAAATTATGATCACACTAGAAGGTAGTTTGTTTCGTTCAGAAGAAAATTTCCACTGATTTTTTTTCAGTGCATCACTTATTAGGCTGCCATATTGTACACAAATAATTTTACACTTTATCAGGAATCAATTTTTCCAGCTCTATGTCTGACAGCTTATTATTGACAGGGTCAGTAGCACTTCATTGTCAATGCAGCTGTAAATCACTTGCTCAATTGGCAGTGATGAGATTGCAGCATTGCAAGGTCGAAGCAGTATGTTTGTCTGTAGCTACAGGCCCTGAATAGCTATTTCATATGAGGTAGTGCCTTCATAATTTTCCAACAAAGTTCCTCGAGAGTGCACTTGACTCTCTACTTCAGCTTTTATGATCCTAAAGGGTATACTTATTTGCATGTTTCCAGCCTGTATCACAAGACACATAGTTCAATTACTTACAAATAGGAGCATATCCTCAATCACAGTGACGCATCAATCTTAAATATGAAAAAAGATTAGGACATAAAAAGTATTGTTTCTTGAAGATGTTGGTAACATGTGATTTTCTTTTTAACATTCTTTGACCTGATAGGTCATATCAGATGGCGAATAAATGGGGAAATGAAGATCAAAAAAGATACAGTCCATATGGCTTAAAATTACTTAATATTCTTCTTCTCAGAGTGAGACAAAACCCAGGAAAATAACTTATTTGGTAACTTATTCTAACCAAGATTTGAACTTGAGACCTTTTGAATGTGAGGCTAACATGCTAACTCCACACTAAAGAGGTGTGTGCTGCTAATCTTGTTGAAGATAGTGTCAAACCATGTCTTATAGATTTTTATGATGTGGACCATATGAAAAAAAGAAACAGAATAAAAGTTAGAAGATTGGATTTGTACTGAGAAGAGAATGATAATGGGTTAGTTGTTTTCCAGCAGATCATATCATCAGTTACCCGTTCTCTCTGCCCAAGGTGATGCTATTAGGAATTCTCCCCATGAAAAGTGAAAATATACTCCTATTTGGCTGTAAACATTACTACTGGTTGTAAATATGCTGTTGTGATACACTTAAAGCTTGTAACTGCAGATTAAGTTCAATTTGTTTTGGATTAAATAGCAAACAGTAAGGATCGGCAAAAAAAAAAGGGTTAATGGAAACAAAATAAGATATTCCAGATAATGCAATTAACAACAGTTTTCGGGTATGTATAGATTGCTGTTTTATTTATCACTTGACAAGAAAAATATCAAAATTGTGACAACATGCTATTATTGAAAAGTAACGTAAGATTACATAAAATATTGGGAAGAAAAAGTACCCAACTGCCTTAATCTCTGTAACTGATTTAACTGCTTACCAGCATATATAGGTATTTATCAATTGGAAACTAATATTCTTAATGCCTTTTCAGAGTATTATGTAGTTCCCAAAATGAATGTCATTTTTGTCAAAGGATACCTTCAGTGTTTAAACTTGATCATCACATCATGATCATTATTTATGGAGATTAAAAATGGATCAGTGAGTGTTAAGTAGCAAATCCATGGCTACCACAGAGCTCAAACTTTGTAGCTTGTATGTTGAGAAGAAAAAGGTGTTTACTAAGAAAGAAAGAAGAACAAAGAATAGAGAAGAAAAGGACAGGATTAACTTTTTAAGACAAGATTTACTTTCTTTTACGCCTGTGTAATTGTGTGCATGGGCTTTTCTTTAATTATTCTGAATTTTCAAAATGTGCAAGCAACAGTTAATCGTGGAGGTGGTGGAGTTATGGTGTGGCGATGCTTGGCCTCTTCTGCTGTAGAGATCTAGTTATTCATTGAGGGTAAATATGGACAAATAATGACTAGCTGCACATGCTTAAAATAAATTTGGAGAAAAGTGCAGAGAACCTCAATGGGGACAATTACTACTTCCAGTATGACAGTGATCCTAAACATACTGCAGAGATAGAGACAACATGAAAAATGCAATGCCATGGCCGGGATTTGAATCACGGATCTCCTGGTTTCCGTCCAGTTGCTCTAACACATTGAACTACCATGGTTCAAATACCGGCCATGGCATTGAATTTTTCATGTTGACTTTCTATCAAAGACCTTAGCCTATACACAGCTAGTGTGAAGAAATGATTAATTTCCATCAATTAACTAAAATACTGCAGAGATGTCCATTTGTGGTTGCTGTATAATACTCCACACACAGTAAAAACACCTGCACAATCACAGGCTCCCAACGTAGAGAGAGCTGGAAGACTGAATAAGAAGAATAAGACCTGAATAAGATACCACTTATGCAGCAAATCTCAACTTGACAGCTACTTGTGACAGAATGACAATATTGACATGGAAACTACCAGTAAGCTAGTCCATTCAATGCCCAAACAACTGAAGAAGCAATTTATGAAAGAGGCTGGCACACAAAATACTTGGAAGAAATGTCTGAAGTTCGTTTGTACTTTTGTACATATACAGAGTAAATTGTTTCTATATGGACACTTATGTCCTGTTTAGCTACAACTTTTAAGAACAAACATTTTATTCAGTAATGTACAGCAATGTGTTTGATAATATTTATTATAATATTTTAATTTCATTGTATGTAATGCATTAGTAGGGTATGTGAACTGAATATTGTGAATCTTGTTGTAAGTTTTGCTAATCAGCAAGTATTCAAAATGAAGTAGTTGAGCTTGTTATTTAAGTTAATTGATGGAAATTAATTGTTCCTTCACACTAGCCATGTACAGGCTAAGGTTTTGGATAGAGGAGTCAGATTGAAAAATTTAATACCATGGCCAGGATTTGAACCACGGATCTCATGGTTTCGTTTCAGTTGCTCTTACCCATTGAGCTACCATGGCCAATGTGCCGTCATGACATTAAATTCTCCAGTTGAATCATATATTTTCCTGGTAAACAACTAGGGGTTCTTGTATTTGAGATACATTGTTTGTGGCGACTTACTATTGTATTTGAATCCCAGGCTTCATCATTAATCTCTTATTAGTTAAGTTAATTGATGGAAATTAATTGTTCCTTTGCACTAGCAGTGTATAGGCTAAGATTTTGGATATATAGAGTCAAACTGGAAAATTCAATGCCATTGCTGGGATTTGAACCACGGCTCTCTTGGTTTGAAGTTGTATTTGCAACTGTATGAGTACTCATGTCCATGACATAAGTGTGTACTTCAAGAGGCAAAAATGTAATGTTTTGTTTGAATAGCATGCAATTAATTCCAATTTCTAGTGTAGAAGTTCTGTGCATTATAAAGTTAACAACTTTTGTTTTGTCTAGATTTGTAGATAATTAGCCTTAAATTAATAGGATATACAGTTCAGTTAAATTATACTCACTTGTGTGTTTGCTAGTCATCAGCACACTAGTGTCATCAGTGAACAGAACAGTATCAGCAATATCTTTTATATAAAGAGATGGGTCATTTATATGGATCAGAAATAGTGAAGGTCCTAATACTGAATCCTTGAGTACTGCATGTATTATTGTTTTCTGATTTGAAGTTGATTTTTCATATCCAGTATTATTTTTTACTTCATCACAATTTTCTTACATTTAGATATGATATAGGCCAATCAATTTAAATTTTCATTTTGTTTACTTCTTAGAATTCCAATTTTGCTATGAGAATGTTGTGATTTGTGCGTAATAAAGTAATGGTTGCCGCTTCATCTTTATGCCTCAACTCAATCCGGAAGTACCACTTTTATTAAAAATAACAAAGAAAGAAAGAAAGAAAAAAATAGAAAACGAACCTTTGTTACAATAGTTAAGAGTTTAAGAGTTGAAACATAGGTCGTTTTTTGAAATAAGCAGTTTTTGGTTTAGCTTACTTCAAAATGAGAAGTTCTGGTGAATTCTCAATATCAGACTTCTGAGTCTGATTTCGCTTACAATTTAAACGATAGAAAAACTGAGCAAAAATTGAGTAAAATTTCTTTGGCAGCACTCTTGCGGGATGTGTTTGATCACAAAGATTTTTGAAGTTCATAACTGGATAAATGTGATATGTGATTCATCGGGTACAACATTGCATGTTTAATAAATTCATTTTCATTGAATGTACATTCATTGGCCTACTATCTCTATCTAGTACATGTTTCATGCACAAGGTAAATTACTGAAAATTAGTGGATGTTATGTGTGTTTTTGACTCAAAATTAATTTATTAATTGGTACTTCACTGTGATATAGATCCATTTAATTACACATTGTAATGTTTATGTAAATCCATGCGAAGGGTAATGTGTAATTTGTAAAAAGCTGTGCCCATTTTAGTATTTGTTTATTGCTGTAGAATATAAAGTAGCATTATTGCCATATAGGAATTTGAAATTTAATACCCTGGAAACATTTTTAATATTGTGCTTGTGTGTAGTTAAAATTAATGTTCAAAGCTTCTCAGATTGCTCATGGGTAAAAGCTATTCTAGAGCTGTAAATTTTTAGTTTTAGACTTTGGATTAATTACACATTCTCTTTCATCAAAATTTATTGTCTATATGAGTATAATTACCTAGGAAGGAAATTAATCTGAAGGAAATATGATACTGTGGACTGTTTATACTTTCCTAAAATAATTAAAATGAAAGAGAAATTTATAACATAAGTAGTATGTGAAAACATTATTTATAGAATGACTAGGTTAAAAGAATATGTATTATGTAATATATGTTTAGCAGTAAACTGTCTGAAGCTGCTGTTTATATTCAAATAAGAATGCTGCTAACTTAGAATTAAGTCACTTCCCTTTCTGGATGGTAGTTTTGGAAAATAATTGGAAGATTTCACAAACATGAAAACCAATGGGATACAACATAGCAATGTGCCTGCCCAAGCTATTATAGAATTTTGAGTATAAAATACATGCATGTTTCACAACAAAGAGTACAGTTGTTCCAGAACATTGATCCAGATTAATCAACTTAAGCTCAAAAAATTTCATACAAATTGTTCTTTTTGTTGTATGTTATATATATATATATATATATTTTTCCCCTGTCCGTTTATATGTTTATATGTTATTGTTATAACTGTTAATCTGTTAAGTAGTCAATGTTTTAATTTTTAAATCCAGAGTCTCAGGTATCATTTTGGCTGATGGTTATTAACTTAAGTGAGTTGGAGAAATGTATTTAAGGGGTAACAAAATCAAATGTTAAAAATCATGCAGGCTCATGATGTGAGGAACCTTTATCAGTTGTTTCTTAACCCATTAATGTCCAATTATTATTTTTTTTTTTTTTTCAAAAATTAAGAATGTCAGCAATATGTTTTGTTTGCCTTTCTATCGCCCAGTGTCCCAAAATCACGTGGTGTTTAAATAGATTGCTTGACTTTCAGTTCATATTTTCAGCGTTAGTTTTGCATAAGGTGCATATTTTTTTTTTATGCAATAATACAAACCTTTATCAATAGTTTATGGTATTACAGAAATCTGGGAGAGAAATGTAACGAGGAGAATGCAGTGATGTACTTCCAACACACTGCGGTTGTTAGCACTTTACCATTGTAAATTAATAAACTATGCAGTATGCAAATTTTAAAAGATAATATGCTTACATAATCGGATAACTTTAGTGATGACTACATGGTGAAAATAACTCTTGAGAGTTCACGAAAAATGGTTTCAGCACTCTGCTTCAACATTGTCTCATAGTTCTAAAGAATACTAAATGACATAAAAAAATGAGCAGGTTCATTACATTTTAAACAACAGTAGAAGTCACTGTAATATTTATGTCCCTACAGTTCAGGCTCCATAATTGAACTATGAAAAATTGTACCGTTTGTCCATTTTTATTCACTATTTCCAAACATGCATATTATTTTTGCATCTTTCCAAGCATCATTCCGTTTTTACTCTCTTATTACTTTTTGTACTATAGTAATGAAACTATTGTATTCCACCATGTTAAGATTTCTGTAGATATGTTTTGGAGCACCCTGATAACCACTAAAAAGCATTTCTGGAAAAGAGAAAAAACTTGTTTCTTTCTCTTGAATATCAGACTTTTAAGTTTAGCATCCTCAAGGATGTAACACAAATGATTTTCAATCTTAAACTACTCTTCGTATAGAAAACATATTACTTTGCATAGTTTTTGACTTTCTTAAAAATGGCTCTTGTAAATTTTGATTAAAATACCATATTTCAGGTAACTGGAAATAGCCTGTGAGGTCCTCTTCATTTTTCTTTAGTTTGTAAGCTGTAAGAGATACCAAAATATTACTGCACAAAAAAATATAAACTCGTTAAAGCACACAATTTATGTCAAATAACATTTCTTCCTGACATAGATCAGGACCTTCTTATTATAGGTTTGAATTTCCATGTACTCCACTGGTTGGTTGCTACTTTTCTCATGCTTATGCAAGTAGCATGAAATTTTAACGACACATATCTAAAAATCAGTTACCTTAGCCTACAATGAAATACGTAAATGTCAATTGAAAATATCTCAATTAACAGCAAATAGAATAAAATCTTTTGAAAGAATAATTTGGAGAAGTGAGCAGTAAAAATTGTGTGAATGGAACATGTCCAATTTTTTTGCTTTTTCTATCTTCAGCATTTTCTTGCAGTATGAAGTATAACTCATTAGTTCCATACTGCATGGTATTAGTTGACAAACACATTTTCCTGATCAAATTTGAACATTTTTATTTTCTGAAACAAAAATCTTTTTGTGGAGAATAAATGTTTGCTTAAAACATTTCCCCTGTATGAAGTAGTGGGCATATTTGATGTCTCTTTTGTGTGTTATATTTTAGAAAGGTATGGAAACAATTTTTAGAAAGTGTTTTAGTTAAGTTTTGCATATAAAGATTTGTTTATAATTGTTAAGTTAGGGATTTTTGCTGTAAATGTTAATTGTACTATTCTTGAGTGTATTAACAGTTTAAGAAATATATTTTCACCCTCTTTAGGGATGAAAGTGACTGAAAATATGATAGCCACAAGAGTCAAATACTATTTTATTGAATAATCTAAAGTGATGACTTCATATTCATAAAGTATGAGAGTAATTTACTTAGAAATGAGAATCTATCAAGAACATGTAAGCCAGGCTGAGATAGGTACCGTTACTAATTTGAGCAATTTTAATTTGCATCAAATTGCTAATGCGTTGATCATGATTTACGCTTTCTGGAGTTGTACTAATTTGAAAGTGATTACTTTAAAACACTGCACTGTCAGCAGAAAGAGCAATCCATTTAGTGGTTAAAGTTTGCATTTGAATGATCAAACATTGGTTTCCGGTTGGGGAGGGCATTAAGCAAATTGTTATGCAAATCATTCAGACTGAGCAGCTGCTTTTATATACTATTGTAAAGTGAATTGCTTTAATGAATGCGTGGTAAAAAAGAACTGGAATATTTTCACATAAAGTTGATCTAAGTAATGGATTTATTTTTAAATTGCTGGAATCCTCTAATGCGGAGTAGAATATTGATGTGGATTTGTGATTTTTTTATTATGTATATAACTGGAAAGTAGCTAATTATTCCGGTAGAACTGTTTGCTATGGGGATTTCAATTTAATGATTGGTATTGTCTCGCTCATGCACATTGGTTTGGGAACCAGTATATGTTAATTAATTCCACTAGACAATAGTTATTGTATTTTGCTTTATGAAACATGCATAGATGAAGGCTAATTTATTTTAAGAACTATTTAGGAGAAACTTACAGGTTAAGTATAAATTGTGAGGATATGTGAAATATATAAATTTTAAACTTAGCTGTGGTAAACCGAAGCCTTCTAGTTCAAATTTTGATTACGGCATTGACTTTTTTTAGTCTGTTCTATCATCCTAGCTTTGAATGTTTAAATTGTTGGTGTAGCAATATATTTTTGTAATTTATTTGTACTTGTTTATTTCCTGAAAGAAAAGATGATATTCTAAGTGAATAAAAGCTTTTTTTTTTTTTACTTCAGTTTACAAATAGGGGGAGTAATAAAATAAAGCTGTAAAACCAGTAGGTATAGAATTTCTATGTCTCAGTGCACACTTCTTATAATTCTGTTAATTTGCAATCATGAATCTCTGTTAGATAAACAAATAATAGTAGCAATGATGTTGACGGTAAAATAATGCTTGCTGTAATCTCCAAGTTCCATTTATACCTCACCTATAGCTGCACCTATAGCTTTGCAGTTGTACCAAATAGCCTATCATCAGTGTTGTTAACTTGTATACAGTTGGCATTGGATTTCTGGTTTTTCTTTTGATTTCACTCACTCACTCACTCACTCACTCACTCACTCACTCACTCACTCACTCACTCACTCACTCACTCACTCACTCACTCACTCACTCACTCACTCACTCACTCACTCACCCTTCCAAACTGGGGAAGTACCAGAGAAAAATTCACATGTCCCAACCAGGAACCAAACCCAGGTCTCCTTGCACAATAGGTAGCTGTTTTACTGAACTAAGCTACAAGACCAGCTCTTGTGTTCTTATTGGCCACTGTAAGTGCAAATAGGGAACTTAACTCATTGAGACATATTATCATCAAATTCTATGTGATTGTAGGTATACTGCCCACACAAAAATTTCCTCTTGGGGAAATGAAAAACAGTGTAACACCTGCTTACTTTAAACACTTATTTTCTAGTTTTGTAAAATGGAATAAACAAAATGTTGACTTTGTTGATCTTCTTCTCCTCTTCTTTACCTCCTCACCACCCCACCACCACTAGTGTTCATTTCTCTTGGATGTAGTAATTTGTGTGTTGTTAAACATTTTAAAATAATGCACTGTTTGACTAAAGATGATTGAAATAATTAGTAAGCTATAATTCTCAAACTTTAGGTGAAAATGGATTGCATCATATCCAAAATTTATCTTCCCTGATACATTTTGAGTGAATTATGTAGAAATTGAATATTTAGATGCAGAGTTGTTAATTATATAACTACTTGGGGGAGGGACTGTATTATCTGAAGTATTGTCCTGAATTTTCACATGTGTTCTGAACAACACATATTCCTAAGTTTGAATATCTGTGCTATATGTAGGTTGTTATTTTGGTAAAGCAATAATAAGCAGTAGCTATTTATCTCTCTTAAATTATGGGGAGGAGGAGAGTCATGTCTTCCTCTTCCCCGTAATACTTTGTCAGTTAGAATGCTATTCTTTTGTAAAAAGCAACATTTTAATCGACTCCCTTTAAATTTAATTTTAAAATGTGTTTATCTCCAACTGGCAACCACATATTCATATTACATTGGTTAACACCTCACAAGATTCCAGTAAATTAATTTTTACCATAATATTAAAGTGGAATGATTGTTATCTATGCGGTAGTTTATATGAGATAAAGTTCTACTATTTAAATAGTGTAAAACAAAAATTTTTGTGGTTTTTGATAGGAAAGATGTAATATTGAATTTAGATGATAAGTCTGCTGAACAGTAACAGTATTTAAGGAAAAACAAATTTAGATTGCATCCCACCCATACATTTGAAACCGGATTTCACTGCACTTGTCTTTTTGAGGTTTATGGGGGAAAAAGTAAGAAAACGTCCAAGGAGGCTGTTTATATAACAAAAAGTTGGTTAAAGCAAAACTTTCTGTTTAAGTTTAGGCTAGGTGCAACATAATAATAAAAAAAAAGTGCCAGTCAAAATACATTTTAATATAAAAAATGTTCAATCATTCCGATTTTCACAAAATGACTAACAATTTTGATTAAAGGACCTTATGTTTAAAATATTTTCATGTCAAATGAAGTATATGCTTTGGGTTGTCTGGGCATAGCCTGTGAAACCCTCTATGTTCTGGATGAGTTTTGCATAACTGATTAACAGTAAGAGATAGATGTAAAATGTAAATAGGACATCATTTATACAAATATAACAATTTGCAACAAAAGCTCCACTTAACTTAAGAAAATGGTGTTAATTCTTCTTTCTATTTGTATTCTTCTTTCCAATTGTTATAGATTTCACAAACTCCTGTCTGCATCCATTAACAACATTTAATTTAATTTAACACCATTTTCTTAAGTTAAGTGGAGCTTCTGTTGCAAATTGTTATATTTGTATAATCATTGCTTCACTGTAGCTAGCTTAATTTTCTGCATAATCAGGAGATCGTTTGGTTATGTGCTGGCCATGTCAAATCCTTCACATAGCAACAAGCTCTTATTTTGTTTTCTTTTTCAATAAGCTTTTTCTGCACTTTTATAATTAAAAATATTTCATTATAAAAAGGAAGAAAGAAGTATTAACATCAACTTCTTAAGATAAGTGGACATTAATTAACAAATATTTTTATTTGTGTAACTTCATTATAAGTTTGTTTTTTAAGTTTAAAATGTTTTAAATACACTACAGAACAATTTATTAATATTTTGGAGTTTGATTTATGAGTCACTATGTTTACTGTTTGGTGACTGAGTCACCAAACAGCTGAGGATGAGATCGAATGATCTTGAAAAGGTTTCAATTATGCATCAACAAGTAAGTGAAGTTTGAGTGTAAACATAGTGACTCATAAATCAAACTCAAAAATGAAGAATACTTCACTGTTAATAATGCTTCTGCTTTTAATATTTATAATTTATTAATAGTTTAATTAAAGATTTAAAAGAAGTAGAAATCATTGGCAATTAACATTATTTGCTTTTGTAGAAAATTGGCAAAACAATTTCTGCTTTAATGTAAACTGTGTGAATCACTATGATCATGATATAGAATGTAGGCTGAAGTTATCTAAAATGATGATTATTATTACTTGATTTTGTTATATTATTAATCTATTTATTTTTGTGGGTGTGCATTTAAATCTTAAGTAGTCTCATACACGAGGGTTAACACAGGACTTCTAACTGTCACATTTCTGCAACTATTATTTGTGTAGTTTCTACCTTAACTATAGTGAGCATTACTTTGTTCAGAATGTTGAAGTGTTTATTAGATTGTGATTTATAGTTTCTTGCATGCCCAAAGCTTTTCAGTTTCCATGTTCAATGTAGTTACAGATATTATCAAGGGAGATTAAAAGCAAGTCATGTTAACATTGGAGTCATGCTTATGCTTCTCTAGATTTAACATTTTTGTTTACATATAACAGATGAAAAACCTATAAAATACATAATTTGTTATTTCTGTTCATGGAATTAATATATTTGAAAGTGATTTTGACATTCTGCCTCTTATTTCTGTTACAGTGAGATGAAAATTGAGAACAAAAAGAAAGAACGAAGAAAAGAAGATAAAAAGAAAAAGGAGGAGGTGGAAACGAGTGATGAAGAATGTGTTGACACTCAGGGTGAGTTAATATACTATGTATGCAATCGGTGGTGTTTTCGCTGGTGTTAACCTTTATTTGTAGATATTTACAAAATAACTTTTCATGTTTGGTTTTGCACATTTCTTATCTTATAGAGGTGAATCCACGTTCATTACGCAGCAGTAGACGTTGGATTCCATGGCGCAACAATTGCCTTTCATAACTCTTTATTGGTTTTGCATTAATGTATGATGTATATTTTACACAATCTCCCTTATGTAAGACAATTATTATATTATTTTTGAGCAGAAAAAAAGCATAAATGTATTTTCTTAATCTCAAGTACATATATAATTTGTATGCCTCCTAAATATAAAATCGAGAAAATACTCTTTTTGTTCTTTTTACTTGTTTATATTTGAATTTGCAATTGATTGCCTTTTTTTTTATAAACCGGAAATGCTTATATATATATTTGTTTGCTGTGTTACTTCACTGGTAAAGGAAGTGCAACTAAGAAATCTACTACTTAAGTATGTGGCATTTTAGTCTTCATTTTATTAGAGGGCTACAGAGATTTTATAATGGTGTAAACATAGCTCTTGTTAACAAAGAAAATATACACAACCTGTTAGATTGATGTAACATTATTAATAGTTTTTGTATAAGGAAGCAAAACAAGCATAAAACCTCAAAAGTTTCAAAAGTTATTTCAAATATAATATTTTTAGTGTTTCAACAAAATACATTTTTTATAGTGAAATAAGAAGTAAGAAAGCCTTTTATGATCTAATAGTATCTAATTGTAAGAGCATACCGTGATATGTAGTTTGGAAGCGTCAGCTAAATTTCATACACTTTCATAAAAACTACTGTCATTTTAGAGTTATTGGCACAGATAGTTTACTGCATTTTCATTGCACTTATTTTACACTGATGTAGCGGTCTGAGATTGAGAACGGGATTCCTCGCTTCCGACTAATGATTCTGTTTCTTCATTTGAATGACACATTTTGCGATGTTTATGTACAAAATAATAACTAGGAAATTTAGAGCCACAAGTTTTGCAGGGATAATACTGTACATTCATGTCGAGTAGTCGCACTTCCCTGCGCACACTACCACTACCACCATTTACTTTATCTTGTAATTTACACACAGACACACCCTTGTTAGCAGCAAGTCTATCTGCCAAACGTGATAAATCAATGGTGACAGGATTAATGTGCCTCCGTGCATGTTTTTGATAGCAATAATGACTTTTGAAAGTGTGGTTGCAGTATAAACATGTGTACACTGTCTCTAGGTTTGTGTTGTTACCAGTCACTTTTTCACTTGTAACAGAAAGAGATGATGAAGATGAATTTCCATCTGCAGTAGAATTGTCTCTGTTTTTTTCAGTCACTTGGAACTCGGAATTTCTGTCTTCAGACTTTTTATCATGTTTGTTGTTATCACTGATATGATTGAGGACATTTTTTTTCATTTGATGCTGTAATTGTTTATTGTTTTTGGCAATTTCAGCACCATTGTGAGATGCAAGAGATTGTTTCTCGCTGGATTTTTCTTCTGACTTGTCTGATTGGCTGTTGTTCTGAATTTTTGAGTGGTGGTCATCGGCATGGTTGATTGCTGCACTGCTTTGTTCATGCGCATCACTGACTAGCAGGTCATCGAGTGTGAGACCATAGTTGTCATTAAGAACTCTGTGAAATCGTACAGGTCCATCACAGCATGCCACATCAATGATGACTTTGCTGTTACTCCCACTGTTGCCACTTACATTTGCATCAGTGGATTGCTTTTTGCTGGAGGATGAAGAGGATGTTGATGATTTGTGTTGAATTTTCTTGTGACTTGGTTGCTGTGGCTGCAGCTGCTGTTGCCTTTCAGTCTTTGTCTTGTGTTGTCTCTCAGCTGAAGAAGATTCACTGACAACATTGGGGTCTTCGGAAGAGAAAGAGGTTCCTGATAAGCATGGTGACACGCTAGATGGAGATGAAGGCGATGGTGCTTGAAGGTACATAGTTTTGCGACTAGTGGAAGTTGAGGGAATTGCCAGTGGTGATTTCGGACGTTTTCTAGTGGTATTACCAAGAGGCGTGCTGTTTCTGGAGGGCACTTCTAGAGGTGGAGGTAGGGAGAGCTTGAGAGCAGACGAGCTGTCCTGGACATTTTCGGGGTCAATTGGTAACGAAGGAAGAACGGATCTAAAAGGTGAACTGTCAGCGGATGGTAACATTAACTGCGGGGGTTGAGGTAGAGGATGGTAAGTTGGTGGCGGCCAGAAAGGTGCTGGAGGTGGAGGTGGCGGTGGTAGGTTGCTGAGACCCAGAAGAACAGGCAGCATCTTTCTGCTGGGAATAGGTTTGACTAGGGTGGGGAGTGAAGGATGCCTATTCTGCGGAGGCAATGGGGCTTGAGGTGGATGTTGATTTTGTACAAGAAATGCTCTGCAGAGGTCCAGGGCCCGAGGCATGTGCAGTAGATGCGTAGCCAATAAGACCCCGTAGATGTTCTCGTGGGTGACATCTAAATAGCCGGTGTACATGAAAGTGAGAAGTGGAGCGAACGACTCCGGACTTACGTTGGGCACGGAGATGGTGATCGTGTTAGAAGACGTGGTTGCAGCGGTCAGAAGCGCCTTGAGGTAACCGCTGTGTGACGCTAGCACCGCCCGATGAGCCGCAAATTGGTGTGCGGCAGAAGGCGCTCCTGGTCCACGTGGCGGTGAAGAGGATCCCGGCGTCGCGCTGCTGCCTCCTCCAACGTTGATGATGACGTCCGGCGGAGTGGCCAAAGTGGCAGCAGCTACTGCGTCACGCATTAACCACGCTCTGTATAACGAATACATCATGCACCACTAACTTGCTTAAATCTTATTGCACATCTTACAAGTAGCCATAACTTTCTCGCACGAGCTAAAGTTGTTAAAATTTCAGATTAATAACTTTTATAAGAAAACATTCCTAGAGTAGAAATATTATATTTATAGTTCGAATTTCACTTCCCAACAGAGAACAAACATGTGGAGATATCACAGCGGATTTTACATCCCTAAAAGTGTTTCTACATTTGATGGCGAAGCACGTGAATCGGAGGCAAACTTGTTGAATTGTGGCGTAGCACTGAATTACGCGAGTTAACAAGAGTGTATGTACTTTCGCATTGTATTGGGCAGTGTGCAACATGACATTTGTTTCACGGAGTTTGTGGGAGTGTCGAAAGGGGAGGGAATGGATATGAAGATGGTTATGATGAATTTGTTAACTGCGGCCCCCCATTGGCCTGCCGCGCATCACGTGCGTGGGAACGCGCAGTTTGATTCGCCGCGGTGGGAGGAGCCACGAGCGCACACAGTACAAATATTGGAACTTCTCAACCACTCATAACGATCTTGAGTTTTGACATGCACGCTGTGATAGGGAAAGAGAAAGAAAAGAAAGATTAAAATCAAATACGTTAAATCTCAGCGAATTCCCAGACCTACAGGGCGGTCGAGTTGTAGAATCGGAAAGAGATTAGCTTAATAATTGGGATTAGTGTTGGCAAATGTTGATTACTCGACGTAATTACACTACAGTAAAAGGTTTTAGGGTCGATGTATAGACTTGGACATATTCATCTCTCACGCACTGCGTTGTAAAACATTTCGGAAAAGTAGAAAGCGAAATACTGATCATTGACCCAACTTAATGAGCTTAACGCGATTGTGTTATAACAACCCAAAACGAAAATCGATTAAAAACCAAATTGGTATTTAATTTCGTCTTTGAAGGATGTGACATGAGGATTTTCAAGAGAATTTCTTTATGTTGTATTTACGTCCTCCAACGTTAAGTCATATCGGACGATGAATGAAATGGGTGAAATGATGCTCCAATGAGCCCGGGGCCCATGGAGCTTAAGTTACCCGACATTCGTCTTTTAGGATAAGGGAAAACCCCGGAAAAACCTTATCTAGGTTACTCACCCTGACCGAGATTCGAACTCGGGACCTTTTGAACGTGAGGCAGACATGCTACCACCACGCTACCGAGGCGGGCGAGAATTTCTTTACTCCATACTAACCTTTACATAGAAAAATCGAAAGAAAAAAAACTTACTAAAAATGACCCTATGGTTTTGACTAAAGTAGCATTGTTTTAAGATATTTTCCGACAGATGAAATGCAACTTTGCATAACTAGTATACCCGAAGAGATAGACTTTTTTTATCCCAAAATATTTTGTGGCATAAACCATTTCTTGTTATTTACTTGAATTTTTCAGCTCTTAAACATGTTGTTTTTCCTCACATGGGAATGCGTTTTTTTTTCTCTTGTACGTTAAAAAGGGAACGGAACTTCAGAAGTATAATGTAGCGAACAGCTTTAAAAAATAGACTATCGCCTACTTACCTTGCATCTACAGGAAAGTTAACAAGTTAATTTGTGCAGAAGTTTATTTCGATTAACACGAAGTAGATTGAGAAATAAACGTTTGTAAGATTACTTTGTACAAGAGTAGAGAAAGGCGTGCGAGTGTAAGAGTCTTTTGTGTTCGTATTTTGGCCGAAACTGTTTAGGGAACTCGTGGTAGACATCTGTATGTCGTATGGGACTGCCATCGTTTGCAACGTGAAGTACGCTTACACGCTCACAATAAAATATCCGAGCGTGGGGTCTATGGTTGGGCATCCCTGGTATAAACTACCCGCTTTGCTTCATCGTGTTCACACTTCAGGTATTCAGGGGTTATAAGCCTTGCTTACGCTAAAATAAACAGTGAATGTATTGGAAAAACAAGGACATCGTCACTTACACTTTTTGTTATTTCTTTCTACGAAAGCGTAAGTTATAGATTACACAAATAGGTAATGGATATTTGGGTACGTAAGGTCTGTTCGCGTTGCTTCACTCCTTCCAACAACCTGTCCGACATTTTCGGGGAAAACAAGCGCGTGTAGATTATTTGTGACACGCGCACTCGGAGCTACTAACAACCTATTACTCCGAATAATTAAAATGATTAATGTGCAATTTAAGTACATATTGATGTACTGTTGATTATTATCCACACAATCCTGAATTACAAATAAAAATATCTGACTGTCCAGTTTTGAGATAACCTGCATTAAAAGGTTCATTTACTGGTAACATAACGGGGCAAAGGAATTGTAAGAATAAGCTTCTATTAGCTGTGCACTTTCATTGAAAATAAATACTCTTCATTCATGTTTGTTGCTTATGGAACCTACGACGAAACAGACGTTGCTGATACGTTCTGTATGTACTTATCATTGAAGGAATGAGTCATAATCATCCAGACTGTAAAGCAACAAAACATCATCTAAGGCATTTATTTTTTGCTTTAGCAATGCTTTTAACAGTTTCCAGGTTACAGAATAAGCTAATAACAGCTTGTAATTAGTGGAAGTCGACCGAAATATGTAGCTGGCTAATGGAGTAAAATGATTAAAGGGACTCGGGAAATAATGTACATTGCAGCAAATATTTAACATACTGGATGAGCTTGTTCTAATTATCTGCAGCTTTGCCGTACCTTTTTACGTGTTGTGGCCATATTTCACAATGATGATGTCGGAAATGGCGTCAGCATCAGCAGTGCTATGCTATTTATTTATTTTTTACATTTTTATTCTACCTTTAACTACAAGGGCTGTTCAATAAGGAATCATCATATTTTTTTTTACGATCATAATTTTTCACAATAAAATCCAAACTTATTATATTCTGTTAGCTTAATGTGAAACAAACACACCGTATAAGTTTCATTGTTGGTACTCGTGGTTCCCGCCTGTGAGAACCAGGCAAGTTCAGACATGTTCAGTATCGCCTACCGCTGCAATGGAGGTAACATGCAGTTAAAGTTGATGTCAGAGGAAGATCTGGAGTTTCTTTCAAACGTAATCACTGCTGATGAAACTTGGCTACATCATTTTGATCCTGAGAGCAAACAGCAAAGCTCAGTGTGGAAATCTCCTTCATCACGAACCCCCCAAAGAGCCAAAGTGGTTGCTTCTGCTGGGAAAGTTATGGTCATCTCATTCTTTGATATTCATGGAATGGTTATCTGCACACACATCAGTAACTGGACAATACTACAGGAATGTCCTGAAAACATTGCAAGTCCATATCAGGCGCAAAAGACCACATTTCTATGAAGCAGGCTGGATGCTGCACCACGATAATACGCGGCCGCATATTGCCAATGTTGTTGCTGAATATCTTGCAAAAATCAACGTGAAGTGCATCCCTCACCCTCCCTATAGTCCGGATTTAGCCCCATGTGAATTTTTTCTATTCCCTAACTTGAAGAAAGGCCTTCGTGGGAGGCATTATCCATCATCAGAAGCAGTGGTGAAGGCTGCGGAGGCGATTTTCAAGGATCTCTCAAAAATGGTTTCCAGCATGACTTTGAAGACTGGCAAAAACGCTGGGACAAGACAGGCGATACTATTTTGAGAAGGACCATCAAAATTATGAGTTTGAGTAAAGGTACGGTGTCAAAAAAAATTGTGATCATTCTTTATTGAACAGCCGTCGTATAATGGTCATATTGGCGAAAATTTTTGGAAGTGTATTGCCATATCGGCAATGTTATTAAATTTCTTTTGGGTTTTATGTATTAGAACAAACATATTTCCTGACTCTCGAGAGGTTAGGGAGTAACGAGAGAACACTTACCCAAACTGTAAGTGCAACTAGGGAACTTAGCCCAGCGAAATATATAAAAAGGATACTTTTTATAAGCGTGCTCTGGGTAGAAATAGAAAGATAATGGAACAATTTATCGTTTTGTAGATTGATAAAATTAAATTGTTATCCTTGACACCGCCTCAAACGCTGGCGTGATAAGTTGCTCACAAGAGCCCGCCTCGGTAGCGTAGATGATAGCGTGTCTGCCTCACGTTCGCGAGGTCCCGAGCTCGAATGGCGGTTAGGGTGAGTTACTGGATAAGGTTTTTTCCGGGGTTTCCCTTACCCTGATAGACGAATGTCAGGTAACTAAGCTCCTTGAACCCCGGACTCATTTGAGCACCATTTCATTCATCGTCCGATATGACTTAACGTTGGAGGACGTAAATTACCCCTCCAAAAAAGTTGCTTACAAGTGCTGCGCAAAGGGGCAGTTTTATAACAGTCTTAGTACTGTAATGCTAATTTAATTACGTTCTTCTAGTGGTTGCGTAAAGCCGTTGCCATCGATTACCATAAAAATGTTATCTGTTCCCCTTTTAGTTCGCTTAAGCGGAGTTCTGTGTAAATAAATCATAACAAAACAGTGTATGTATTTGAAATATTTAATTTTTCTTTGATGCTTCAAATTTCACGCAACTGTCTGCATATTTGCATGGTAAAACAAATAAGGAAAACTTTCGCATGCGACCTAACAACGATTTTGAACGTCCCTCGAGAAAATCACGTTTGGTTTCTAAGTGTGATTAGGTCGATTAACAAAACGTAAAACCTGGGAAAATAACAGGATTCACTCAAATAATGCTAATGGAAAGCTAATAAAGCGTCTGTAAAAAATAAACATTGATAGTATAAATAAAAAAAAGTCGTCAGAGATTGCAGATGAAATTACAGAAACACCAGTTTGGTGGTAACAGGTTCAGTTTTGTAAGTTTCTATGCATGAATTTACTCATTATCCTACCACTGAAGTTCTGTACATTTTTTCATGTGTGTTATGTTATGTCTCAAACTAGAACGATCCTTTCGTAAACATATGGGAGGGGAGAAAGACAAACTGCAAGGGAACGCTCTCAGATCACCTATTAGTGGAAAGCCCGCCTCGGTAGCTTAGGTCAGGGTGAGTTACCTGGATAAGGCTTTTCCCGGGGGTTTCCTTTATCCTGAAAGACGAATGCCGAAGACGTAGGTATGTGAAAGCTGCACATTCTTCGATAGCTGCCCGCCTCGGTAGCGTGTCTGCCTCACGTTCAAGAGGTCCCGAGTTCGAATCTCGTATTCGTTTGGAAGCTAGGCCACCCATCAAACAGGATGTGAGCCGTAGTCCAGTTTTGTGCTTACTAAACTGTATTGTTTGATGTTCTTAGGAAGAAGAATGCGCAACATTCAGAGGAATAGGGGTTTAAGGGACAAAACGTACTACTCGCTAAAATACACCTTAAAAACATACGACTCCTGTACTGAGAACGAATTCCGGTTTCCAGGTGATTTTACAAACTTTTTATTAGAGTATACATGGCAAAGTGATTCAGTGAATGTCTCGGAAAAAATGGACGTGTCGTATGACAGGTATGTCGAATGTCGGGTAACTCTAAGCTTTACTGGTAGCATGTCTGCCTCACGTACAAGAGGTCCCGAGTTCGAATATCGGTCAGGGTGAGTTACCTGGATAAGGTTTTTCCGGAGTTTTCCCTTATCCTGAAAGACGAATGTCGGGTAACTCTAAGCTCCATGAACCCCGGACGCATTGAGCATCATTTCACCCATTTCATTCATCGTCCGATATGACTAAATGTTGGAGGACGTAAAATACACTAAAAAAAAAAAACTAAGCTCTACGGACCCTGGGTTCATCTGAGCATCATTTCACCCATTCCATTCATCGTCCGATATGACTTAACATTGGAGGACGTAAATTTAAAAAATAAAATAAAAAAGAATAAAAAAAATATTAGTGGAAATATTACAGAGGCGGTTTGCTTTTATGGTGGTATGGTTCAGCAAATGTTTGGGTTTTTATTTCCACTATTATACATAATTTTCATGTCCTTAATATGTACATGAAATAAGGTAACTTCTTTGGAAAGGACACATAATCTGCGACCACCAGGAAAAATAATCTGTGTAAAGTATCGGTTCACTACTTTCTAATTTTACCGTTTGTCTCATTTTGCCGTCCCTGTTAACGAACTGAATTACAACATAAATTCGAAGGAAATAAAGGAATTTATGAAAAGTAGTTAGATTACCTTTTCAGAGGTGAAGGATTTTAAAATCTGTTGAGTGATTTTTGAGATTAACCTTCATCCATACGCGCATACCCATTTTCTCCATAGAATTATCGTATAGATTATACAATAAATACTAATAACAAAAGACAGCAGTATTTCTGATCACAACGAAAAAAAGCGATGCATCGTTAATCGAAGTAGATTTAGAATTGCCGCCAAAAATAGAGATACCTACGAGAGAGAGGGAGGGAGAGAGAGGGAGAGAGAGAGAAAGTGAGAGGTTGAATGAGTGCCATGGCATTTTACTGTCTTTGAGTTAAGGAATATAATATATACTATCAAATAAGGCAACTGTGCCTTTGCGCCAATTTAGTTTGTTTTTGTACTGCAATACCAAATATAGATGCTGCAATAAAAGATTCGCAGCAGTGTTGGAAGGGCATTTGATTCAAGACATGGAATTTCGGCATTTGATCTTCGCTGAGCTTCAGTTTTTTGGTATGACTAAAATATGAAGATAGTCCAAAAGGTAAGTGGCTAATTATTATTTTTGTTCTATGTGTCGCATTTGTTTATATTTTATATTCTAATCCTTCAAGTTGAAAGTGAAAAAGGGTAGGGACATCATAGATAGGAAATTACCTATAGGAGACGTTGTTAGGCAGATATTTTCGTTGTCTGTTGCAAAATTACATTGGAACGCTTGAGACACAGCTGCAGAGTTGCGAATTGAACATTACAATCCAGAAAACAAACTAATTTTCGAATCTAATGCTTGGAAAGTGAAGGTGTTTTTATATCAAATTGTGGACCTGGAGATTTTGTAAAAATCTAACTTGGAATACTTTTATTGTTAAAGAGGAGCAAGGAGTTTATTTATGTGCATCTAAGACAGAGATGCTAATGGGAAGCTTGCGTTCAGGCATTGTGTCGCCGTGAAATTCGACCACCCGTAATGCACGGTGAGAAGGTGGAAACTACATAGAATGATGACACCACGAAACTCCATGCTTCATGGATAGTCAACCTGAAAAATTCAATGCCATGGCCGGGATTTGAGCCACGGATCTCTTGGTTTCCGTCCAGTCGCTCTTAACCTTTGAGCTACCATTGCCAACGTGCCGGCCTGACATTAAATTCTCCACTTGACTCATATATTTCCCCCGTAGACCACTAGTGGCTTTCGTATCCGAGATGCACCGTTTGTGGCGACTTACTATCCTAAGTACTTGAGTCCCAGGCTTCATCATTTAACTCTTATTATTTAGTTAATTGATGAAAATTAATCATTTCTCCACACTAGCCAAATACAGACTAAGATTTTTAATAGATATTGAACAAGAGTTCAAAGCCATGGCCGGGATTTGAACCATGGATCTCCTGGTTTTTGTCCATTCGCTCTTAACCTTTGAGCTACCATGGCCAACGTGGCATTTGAAGTACTTACGATAGTAAGTCGCCACAAACGGTTGACCCTATATATGGCTAGTGTGGAGAAATTATCAATTTCCATCAATTAACTAAAATAATAAGAGTTAAATGATGAAATCTGGGACTTAAGTACTTACGATAGTAAGTCGCTACAAACGGTGTATCTCGGATGCGAGAGCCCCTAGTGGTCTACCGGGAAAATATGAGTCAAATGGAGAATTTAATATCAGGACGGCACGTTGGCCATGGTAGCTCAAAGGTTAAGAGCGACTGGACGGAAACCAGGAGATCCGTGGTTCAAATTCCGGCCATGGCATTGAATTTTTCATGTTGACCCTATCTATTAAAAACCTTAGCCTACATACGGCTAGTGTGGAGAAATAATTAATTTCCATCAATTAACTAAAACTCCATGCTTCATGTTCAATAGATCTGAGAATTGCTCGTATGTTTTAAAAAGTCTTAAGAAAAAATCTTCACGGTCGCTTCCAATTATCTTCTTACGCGTTCGTAGCAAATTTCAGCTACAGGTAGATACAGTAGAAGAAAAGAAAAGGGCCGTAAGAAAATACTCACTTTTCTTATGAATGATCAGTTGTAGAAGTTTCGTTATCCTTTATGCACCCAAGAAATCTTACACTTGGTCTAGTACCAGGAGAAAAAGGGCAAATGTATTTTTGGTTTTCGCTATATTAAATTTAAAATTCCAAAGTGTTGTTCGAAATATGGAGCCGAGGGCTTCAGAAGCTGAATGCTATGCCGTATTTTTACCAAGTTTAGATGCTAGGAGAAAAGTCTAATTTATTACTTTATTACGATGTGATACTGCTCACTGGTAAGTAATCATTCGTACTTCATAGCAATAAGCACTGTTACAGGAATATCACTGCCACTTTGAACTGGTAAATGCCGTTGCACAGAAACCATATCTCTTAATTTATGGATATCTTTAAACAGATTCTGAGATTCAAAATCTTAACTTATATCATTTAATAAGCGCCTTTCGGTGTTTTCTGTAAGCCACGTAACATACTACTCTTGTGTTCTCGGGCTTCCAACCAGGTAAGTTAGTGAAACACCAACATTTGGAGCGTGCATCTCTCCCAACTTCAGGATGCTGAATGTGAAGCCCGAGTACGTTTGTCGCCATGAAAGCTTCAGCTCGTATTTCACAAACATGCTATTTTTGAGCTATAAGAGATTGGACCTGATTTGGTTAAGCATTTAGGTTATGGAAGGTATTTTGGGCATAAATGCATTACACAGTTAAGCGTAAGGAACTCGAGTGTTTTCTTGGTACTCATTAGAAACTAATACCGAGATTTTGCCATAAATACATGTTTAAAGACTCCCTGAAGCCCCTCAAAAAGCAAAATTTGAGATAGGTATGTGTGTATGTGCAAGCATGTGTTGTCTGTGAACAGTAACTAGAACGAAAGGTATGTTAAGTCAAAATTTGGTAGCGTCTAGAAGCTTTTAAACAAAATCCCACCCTAAAATATCCTTCATATGCAGTTTGCTCAAAAATGGCTACAACGGTTTTGCTATATCTTTAGGAATTTCCATCGTATATGAAATGTTTATCTTGATTTTTGTTTTGATAATTGTATTTGAGGTCTTCTTTATTCTGAATTATTTTTAGGTAACTGGTAAACTGTTATAGAAAGACAAAACCTTATTACATATGAATGCAGCACATAAATTATTTTTACTGATACCGCAGGCACATGAACTGTGCTAGAACAAATACTTTTCTTTTGAAAAAAAAAAAAAAAAAAAAAAGGAACATGATAGGTCTTTTCAAATACATCGCATACTAACTGGATGCGTATGCTAGTAGTTTTAGAGTGATGTGTACAACGTTTTCGTGCTAAGAAATTTAATCAACCTAAATGGGAGCATTTATACAACAGTTATGAAACCAAAGCTCTAACAACGTGGTTACTGAAGAGAGAAGCCGAAAAAAGAAGAATTCCTCGCAAATGAAATTAAATGCACTTCTTGACGCCGCAGTGGATTAAAGGGGATAAAAACACTTGAACTAACCTTAGATTTAATATCATTAGATTTATAGCAAATTCCACATTTCTTTTAGAATATGCGATAAAATTAAATACACGAGTATTAGCTTTAACTAAATTGAACTTTAGGTACTCTGTTGTAACCTAAGAACGAACAGAACATTTCTAAGACTTACATATACATTTTGAAATGTCCCAGATGGAACTAAAGCGCGCGTATGTTCTGCAGCTTTCAAGGGTGTGACACGAACTATTTCAACAAAGTCTCTCCATCCCATCTACCCTTTACATGGCAAATGCTTTATTAACTGTTAGTTTCTCAAAAATTACTAACTATTTTGACTGAAACACCATTTAAGATGTTGGCGTAACAAGTAAAATGTAGGCATATCTGGAATTTTAGTTAATTGATGCAAATTAACAATTTCTTCACACTAGCCATATATAGGCTAAGGTTTTTGATAGCCAACATGAAAAATTCAATGCCATGGATCATGTGTTTTGATGTCTATTATGGTGGAAAGATGCTATCCTGTTGGTTGGTGACATGATTCAAACATGTTTTCTTGCAGCACAATACTCTTATTAGCTATTGACCTACAGTTTTTCATTTGACTAAATGAACCAAAAGCGGAGAGGGTTGGGGGGTTTACATCTGAAAATTCCACCATGGACATGCCTAAGCCTGAGAGTACTTGGGGTAATAGACATCAAAACAGATGATCCATGGCATTGAATTTTTCATGTTGACTCTATCTCGAATTCTTTGCCAAAAAGCACGAAGCTTCATTCTGGTTGGATTTTGTGTAATTTGATATATCTTTTTGTGAAATAGAAATAAGTTTCTGTTTTATGAAATCACAGTTTGTCAGATAATTTTTGAGGCATTGAGCATTTTCTAGATATTTGTTGTTACTGGTTTTAAATTTCAATGTCGACATGCAACTACCCACCTTTTGAAGATTTCACTATCGCTTCAGCTTCCTGCATCTGCTTTGTATCTACAACGAAGTGCATAATGATGTTAGTTCTTGGAACATCTTACTTTATTTCGCATTAAGGCAAGACTACACTGAAAATTCGTCGAAAATGTTGAACATCTTGGAATTTTCTTTCTTGGCATTTTTGGTAGCTTAGTGTGTGTAGTAATAGATGGCGTGCTATTTTTATCATTTGCACCATTTCAGGCCATCACGTGACACTTTAAAGAGACCTTTAACAATCATTAAAAATAACTTTAAAATAAATTTTCTGAGTAACTTTTTTCAAACACTTTTCAGTATACAAAATACTTCACGCGTCAAAGTTTTTCATTTAACTTGGTGAAACTTACAGGGTGGGTCTATAATATTTAAATAAGAAACTTCACATTCCGCTTTTTTGTTAATGCTCATGTTTTAAAAATTACGTGGTGTTAAGGAATAAAAAAGTTATTATTTTCAAAATTTTGAGAGCTAACATATGGAAGATAATTTAGAACAAATGCTACGGGAATATACCCCCCCCCCAAAAAAAAAGAATAAGAATGTGGGTCTTCAGAAATTGCTCTGTACTAGCAGAAAACAAAAATACAACTTAATAGGACATTTTATATAGCGAGTAAGTTTTACATTATTTTCACAACAATAATTAATAATTAATGAACTATGAACTTGAAAATTTGCGCGCGAGTTTAAAATGATAAAGCTAAATTGAAGTTGAAATTTTCAGTGTAGCCTTGCCTTAATTGGACGAAAGCTGTTTATGCGAATAATTTGGAAAAGAATTAGTAGAGAAGGCCACGGAAGCGTAAGACATTTTAAATTTGGTATATACTATAGAAGTATATATTCGTGTTTTCACCTACTTCATTTAGCAATCCCTGTCAATGAAGACATTAGTGATATAAGAGAACTGATGCCATAGTGTTTGAAGAAGTTCGCGACTTTTTTCTCTTTGATGGAAAACAGCCGCCTTTGGAACTGTTCTAGAATCCAGCCTCATCCACATTCATATTGATCCACAAAATCGCTTCTGTAGCTGTTAAGCTGTTTATTTATGGAAACCTTTTCACAATTCATCACGATCTTTGAAAATTTTGTATCCTGAGCAGTTTCTAAATTTTCAACACATTTACGTTTGAGACTTACGGGACTTACGAACGTTCTAGCCCATATTATCCCATTTCAGAAAGTACGAATTAGAGAGAGTTCCTCATTGCACTCAACGTTGTATGCATTTCGTTCAGAATTGAACCATAAAACTTCTTATACAAAAAGGGAGGCATAATACTGGCAATGTAGTGAATATAGCGTGCATTCTCATCTCTTTTTTGTATGAAATAAGCACCGTCTTGATATTTTTAGAGAATAGAACAGAAATTGATATGGGAAAAAGTAGAAGTAGAAAAATATTTTAAATGAAAGGAAAGAGGGTTGGTTATTGAGAAAATTGGTAAACGTGTTTGACTGTTAAGTATTCATTAATAAAATATAGCCATATAAAAGAGAGAAAGTTATAAATATATGTGATAAAGTACAAAACTAACTTTCATTTAAAATTAATATTTTATATGAAGCTAGGAGAATATTTTGGAAAGGCTTAACAGTCGTTTAAAACTTGTACCTTATTAAATCAGTATATCAATACAGAAAGCGACTCAAATTTTGCATCCAGAAGTAAATATTTTTTTTCTATTGCCGACTGCCCGGCAGGCTTTAGTTGAGATCTGCTAATAATGTGAATGTTAAAGAAATGGTTACAAAGTTAAGCAAAATTTAATGGCGGAATGACATTCATAAAACAAAGGAATGGATTTCTAGAACTAACGGAAATTGAACGTGTAAAACTATGTAAATATTCCAGAAAAAGTTTTTTTTCCCCCCTTTCTGAAACCGCCTTCAATTTCTGTGTTGTCCGAGGGAAGCGAAAAGATCTCTAAACCAACAACTCATGCTGCAGCATATTTCATCTCGCACAGAAGATTCTTTACCATTGCGTCTTTTTTGCCTGAGGGCGGTTTCTACGGTTAAACAGTTCAAACAAATCAACTTTTGCTTCCCTCTAAAGTAATTCAATTTGCCTCTCGAAAAGCCGAATAAACTTTAACTGCCTTTCATAATTCTTGGAAGATGCGAGTAGCAATTTGATATATATTTTTTTTACTCTCCCTCGTCCGCTCTTTCATGCCAATTATATTGAGGAAACCTCGAAAGAGAATCAGGGCTCTATGTATGTCAGTGCGATATTCTTAACTGTGTACACTAGGCAAAGGGAAGAGAGCGGGGAGAAAGAAAGGCGCCCTGTTACATTTTATTATATCACGTCGTTTACTCTACGGTTCATTTAATTAAATCAGACGTCTTCTACTTCTTGTTGAATATGAACTCGAAGCATGCTAAAGAATCGCTAGATGAAGGGGACTCACCTCGCATATTGTAATTTCGTTACGGTCTGCATCAATCTTTTAGAATATGAAGCTTAATTAATTGAAGGGATTTTAAGATGCGTTTGCTCGTATGGAGAGAGTTCAATGCGCGAATCTGAAGGCAGCAGCAAGTGTTCGTTATGGTTGGAATAATCTGACGCCTAACAGGATTTGGGATATAGCTCTCCTGGAACCAAACTAAGCTATGCATGCCATTAACATATTTTGTTGTATTGCATTCGAATGACTCTCTACTCTCTTTTACAAACTATTCTTGTAAAATATTCTAGTTACATCTTGTTAATTCAGTAAAGTTCATTTCGTATTATACATTTCGTTGTAAACTAAAGTAAACCAATGGACATCTGTCGTCCTTTGTATCACCGTTGGAGGAAAAGAAAGGGGAAAAATAAGTTCCCCTCCATACACCAACAGTAGACATTGATGTTCAGGCTATAAGACATATTCTAAATGAGTGAAGGAAATCCATCTTCTCTTTTACCTGAATTTGTTAGTGATGCACAGAAGCGGGCGACTCTGAGTTAGTTCATTGGGCATAACATTCTGGTCTTGACACGATGAGAAGTTCTGAAACGTTAATAAAAGGTATATCGATCGTCCCTCAAAATCGCATATGGAGTGGAATGGGAAGATCACCCACGAGGAACACAGTGCGGAAAGATGTGAATAGAGATGCGGTTAGGATGTGGCGTTTGCACGGAATTGGCACAACTCGCTTGGGACCAGTCTTGGAAAAATCTCTGCCACAATACGGCCTTCCCTCCTTTGCTCCTGCAGCATCCCATCAAATTTAGAGAGAGAGGACGACGAAATGAAAAGATTTGATGGAAGGCTAGCCCTGCAGTATATAGACACTTTGAGGATGTGTGTATGCGGCGGTCCCTCATGAATTACTGAATAAAAGCACTTGACGTCTCTGCGTTTTTCTGCACTGCCTAAGCATAATATCTCATTTTTAGCTACACGTTTGCTTTTGAGTCCTTTCTTTCTGTCAAGCTCGTAATTACACGGGAACTTTTTTTATATATAAGAGACGCTAAACAGTTCTAGACCGTGGAGCTTTCCTTTAGTGAAGAAACAAACGTTTATGCTGCCACTTTCCAACTTGCAAATCATCCTATTACGTTATTTGCCTTCCTTTGCCGCGGTTAATCATACAACCCTGGGTAAATACATAATATACCACCTGGTTTGAAGCGTTTTACTTCTGCATTTTAAATGACGAACACATTTTCTGTTGATAAAACATTGTAACCAATTTATCTGCAGCGTCTTGCGCAGTTTGATCAGCTTATTTACATATATAAGGTTCCACATACTACCGATTTTTGACATCTGAGCCATTTATAAATTTGCAGGGCGTAAATGAAGCAAAACTGTGGGTACATGTAGGCATTGGAGATAATCTACACGTTCTTGAAAGTCCTTAAGCTTAGGTTAAGGCTGCCTGCTCTTGCGATGCGTCCAAGTGTGAAAGGTGGTCTAACATGCAGGCGATGTCTAGGGGTAATATGCTGACCTCTGGTTTCAAATCCGGCTTAAGGTGATAGATTTTTTTTTCTGGCGTTAAAATTCTTATCATGACCTCCTTAGGAAGGGAAGTAAAGCCAGTCCCCAGTTGTAGATTTACAACACCTAAAAGAACCTCGCCCGCCTCGGTAGCGTAGATGGTAGCATGTCTGCCTCACGTTTAAGAGGTCCCGAGTTCGAATCTCGGTCAGGGTGAGTTACCAGAATAAGGTATTTCCCGGGGGTTTCCCTTATCCTTAAAGATGAATGTCGGGTAGCTCTAAGCTCCATGGACCCTGGGCACATTTGAGCATCATTTCATCCATTTCATCCATCGTCCGATATGACTTGACGTTGGAGGACGTGATTTTTTTTAAAAAGGAACCTCAAGCCTGATAGAAGCCTTTGAGCAAAATTAAGCTGTCTGAGTAAATGGAGGAAGTATTTTATTATATACCATCCGAAAATTCGATTGCGAGATTTCACCGGAAATACACATTAGAAAAGAATATGTGCAGAAAAAAAATTAAGTGTGCGTAACTGAGAAAGGTTAAATACCAAACTTGGTGGTGAAGTTTAGCGTCTTCTAAGGACGTGACTGGAAGATTGTCAAAAAGATTCCTCTTGACAAACTTTCCTTTAATTGAAAAATGTTTCGCAAATTAAGATAAAATTACCGTATATTTATTTTCAGTACAAATGTTATGTGTATCCTGAAATGTCAAGGAATTGCCTCAGAAGTCCTCTTCATTTTGAATGTCTTTATCATAGCTGTAAACAGTTTGCATTTTAAAATACCTTTACTTTTCTCAAATAGGAAGTGATATATTTTTTTTCCCTTGCAAAGAACGGAATTTCAGAACTGTTATGTAGCTACTAGCGTTTAAGAGATTGACTATCGCTTAAGCCTACTGTGTGGTCATCTTTCCATACTACACAAAATAAATATGTATTAAAACCATTACTGTAAATACCAATCTCGATTAACATGAAGTAAATGGAAGAATAAATGTTTGTAAAAATGCTTTTCACACCTATTAGTAGAGAACGCAAGCCAGTGCAACACGCAGATTCTTTAAGAAGTTGGTGGAAGTGTGAAAACAAAGTTTGTTACATGTATAGGTAAGCTGTCTTTTTGTACCAGAAGAGAAGATTTAAGGAAAACGTGCATGTGTATCTTTAAAATTTGTTTTAAGCAGTGTAAGTGTAGAGTGAATATTTTCTGATATTCCCCGCTTGCTGGAGGGGGAGAAAAAAATCGAACATTGGAATACAATATGCAAGGAACCGTGCCAACTGCATATACGATCGCTATGAGGGAATCAACAGGTGTAAATGATTAGGCGAGTCTGAACCGACTGCTCCCCCTCTTAACCACGAATCACCAACGTGTATTGCGGTAAACCCTTTTGTTTCCGTGCATGCATTGTTTGCTTTCACCGTCTACTTTATTCTGACAGAGGACTTCAATTTGGCTTCCAACTTCTGAGGTCTAACGGTGGAAAAGAAAGGTATTCATGAGCAGCATTTGTGATCAAAAAAATTGAACCTTGTTTACATCCTGCAGCGCTTGCATGCACGAGCGTGCTTAAATTGAGATTCGGGGGATTTTTTATGTGCATGGGATTTTTTTTCCAACATAGCATGCGATGTCATGTGTGTTTTTCCCACGTTTCCGTTTTCTTTGCTCAACGAGTCTTTTGTGAGCGGAATTCGGTTCAGGAATTTGCTGCACTGCCTGAGATTGTGAAATAATACACGTTGCTTACATTGCGGATTTAAAATTCTTAGTGAAGTGCTGTGATACATCTCCTCTGCTTTTAGACTGTGATACTAAAAGTTCCTACTCTCCCACTTGAATCACAGTCGCATAAGGACATTATCCATTGTAATGCCAGAAATTTGTTTCACGCGGCATTCGCCTAAATTGCTAAGATGAAACCATATTCCGTATGGAGCAACTGCAAGCCCTTTCATATTGAATTTGGTGTTTTGACTGTTGTAAATGATTGTTTATTGGATTTTCGTTTATGTAATCACCGCAAGTGAGAGGTTTAAATTTTTATTTTGGCCCTAAATGCTGCAGTTTATTACCTGATGGAATCAAGTGTAGGAATGGAAGATTTATAAACTCATACCAATGCTGGCTCAACATCTTTGAGGAGTTTCTAACTTTTAATTCCTGTCATCTAATGTCTAAATGCTTAAGACTATTGCTGAATACTTTAACATAAACGGTATTGAGATTTACTGTCAATTCTAATAACATCCGCATATTTATAACTACCATCTGATTTTAACAACTGAAAAACCAAATGTGCCAGAATACAAATAGTTACGAGTGAAATGCCAAATTCACTTCCGGCCGTGTGCAGACGACAGCTACACGAATAATGGATGACCGTAGTGTTGCTGTGTTCCGATCAAGAAACCTAGCTTCGATCACTGTTAATGGCAGATGCTTCTCGCGGGGAAAGCTTAATATTGGCAGGTATATTCGTCTTGCGGATATCCTCTTCAGAAATTTCTATTTGGGAAGAAAGCTGGCGAATAAACCAGTGCGTCTCTGGCCGGATTTATGAGTTTATCCATGTGCATGCGATTGACATGTGATCCGCTCATCTAGAGTTGCATTTCTTGTAATTATAACACTGTTCAGGTTTTGTAGATAAAACAATATTTCTTATATAATCTTTACTTGAAGGAACTCCCATATACGCGTCCCATGAATATATTATATTTCGTCGTTAAAGTAAAGCAGAATGTATTTGCAAGTGTAGCATTTTCTTCGCGAAATAATTTTATTATAAAACCAATTGTTAAGTCTGCCTAACTGTCTAGGTGTAATCATATCGATGCGTTACATGCTGACAGTTTTTCGAAGCCATTGTCAAATTACAGAAATTTCGTCAGCAGTAAACGTAACTTTTTGCATGCATTATTTAAGAAAAGAATTCCCACTGTTCAGCAGTAAGTTTTTGCGGCCCCGGTACCTCTATTTGATTGGTATCGAAGGCTTGGTGGCCAGTTTCTGATGGGACAGTTGAAATAGTAATGTTGAAAGTGACACGTTATTACTTGAGTGGCCAGGAATATGTTTCATGTCCGCGGTTTTATAGGGACCATATTTAATTTAGTCAAAGCTACACTGATGGCATACACATTTGAGGAAAACGTTGACTTTACCAGCCACTGTAGATGCGTACAGACACGAGAGGAAAGCTTTTGGCCGTCTCTTTCTGGCCAATTAAGCCGCCAGGGGGTTTCATCGTGTTGAAAACAAAACGGCATAAAATATAAATCGCAATTACTGACGGCAGAAGAGGATTTCGTGAGTGTGTGTTGCATTGAAGGGTGTAGAAAGAGAGCGAGTAGAGGGAATCGGATAGGGACCGAGCCAGTGGCGGAACTCTGACTTAGGAGTCAAAGTCGGCGAATTGTCATCTTCTCATGCATTCTGGAAGTCTTCAGTGCCTTATCGGGATGTCCTCGCGAATCCAAACTACTGTTGATATTTTTTTCTTCTACAGTGAAGTATATACTACGGTCATCCAGTACTGATGACGTGTAAAATGACACAGTTAACACATTATGGATATAAGATGTGCAGAAGAATACTTCATATTTTGTATTGTAGCACACGTCTTTTCCAATCCTACATGGCATGCTGCTTGAGTTTATCATTTTCAGGTCCCACAATTGCTAGAGGGCAATTGGGGGAACATAAGGTCGCCAAATTCCATCGGGATTGTTTCAGATCACCTAGTCGGTTGTTTTAAGTCAGTTTTCTTGTCTCCTATGAACCTTTAATTCTTCTGAGAGCCATTGAGGGGGCCAATACCAGTGAATCAGCGTTCGTGATTCTTTCTCATGGCCTCAATGGATTAAGGACAGTATTCGTAAATGGAAATGCTTCGCAACACGTCTGTAAAAGCCATCCTTAAGCTGATCATAGATGCTGGCGAAGAACGAAACTTGGTGGACCTTACTGACACAACTCCGTCCCAAGGAGTAACAATAAGCGTGAAAGTCGTTTAACAGTTTCACTCAGTTGTATGCTCTTTGTTGAAAATGAAGGGATACCAATCAAGATTTCGATCATTAGGCTGAGTTTAACGACAAGAGATGTGACAAAGAATATCAGCAGAGTCTTCGAGCATTTTGCTTTCAAACCTACAACTCGAGGGTACGTAGGTAGCGTTCATTTTATAATTAGACTGACATCCAAACTAAGGTGTTCAGAGTAATAAAGCGGAACCAGCTCCTATCACTGATTTACTCCATTTGGAGAAGGTATTTTGATGATTCTAATTATTTAAAGTTAGATGTAAATAGATTCCTATGGAAGCGGAATAGCAACGGACTCTACTTTAGTCAATGAAAGTTACGATTGCTACCCTCCTACCCGATGAGTGGTTTCCTTGCACCCCTTTACCACGGAATAACTTTTTGTCTTAAACGACAAAACTCATAGAACACGTGGGAAAAAATAAGAACTATACGAAGACATTCAGTATCAAAGAGTCAGAAAATTTTTCTTATTTTTTTTGATATTATTGAAGCTACCTTTTGTTGAGAAACAATATGGGGAATGTTCACAGTTATATCAAGAGACATTTTGCCCTCGGAAATATTAAGACATTGCAGAGTTCAAGATTTATAAGTTAAGACCTTTGATATTCCTACGTAAAGAATCCATTATTCGTGTAGGTCGTTTTTTTTAAAAATCTTTTTATTGTTTTTAAGTTAACAATGGACGAACTGTTTGAAATGATGCTCAAATGAGTCTGGGGTCTCTAGAATTTCGTGTTCTTCATCTCACGAAAGAACCTTATCCAGGTCATTCACTCTAACAGATTCGAACTTGGGATCTGTTGAATGAGAAAGGCACCTCCCTCCACATCAAGAGGTGTATTGTCGTATTCTTCGGTTGTTAAATGTGTGATAAATAATACGATATACGATTCTTGAAATAGATTGTCTTTAAATGTTTAAACTTAACGTTGCTTATTAGCAAAGCGCCTCTCAAATTGTACAAGAGCTATGGAAATTCACAATAGAAGGCTAATTTTGCATGGTATACCCCAAAGGTTTACATGGAGATGACTTAAGATAAATTTTATATTCTTTTGTTTAGTGGCTAAGTTGAAAAAAGAAATCACGTTTATTAAGTATAGAGCGGTCTGAGTTTACACATTAGTCATAGTGACATTGTTTGTGACAATAATACGAAATAGTTTATAAAGGTAACGGCGGAAAACAGAAAGGCCGTAATGGTTACAAGCTACACAAATACACACATATTTCTGTTCTAGCAAATATAGCAAACTAGACACGAGATATAGTTATAAAGGCAGTCTACTTAAAAGTTTTAAAATATCCATATTGCGTTCTTTGCGAGGTAAAGTATATTAACTTTTTTGCGAAGAGTTATAGTTTAAGGTAAAATAGCGAGTGTCTTCAATGTTTCTTAGATATAAACAGCAAAATGGAAGTAGGTTTTTTTTTTTTTGTTTTGGATCGCATGTAAATGCATAGAAACATTAATGGAAATTAATTAGTTCTAAAAAGTTGTTAAGGATTAATTAAAGCTTCGCGAGTGAACGTTCTAAGTCGTGCAAGTTGCAAAGGACTAGTAATTGAAAATAAGAAATAATTAGAAAAGTATCGCGAATGTGTTTTCGAGTTAGTGGATTGGATTTGTATAATGCTAGTACTTTGTTTCTGATACAGTCAGTTTGATTTTACAACCCAAGAACAGATAACAAGCACTTTTTCACCCGAGAACCTCGATGGCATCAGAACTGGTGCCGAAAAGAGATTATTGCATCGCTAGAGCTCTGTATGAATAAAAATGTGATATGATAATACCTATTGTTTTGTTCAATTTATTGTATTGCATTCTGACATGTGTAAGCTTGAACATAAAACGTACATTAAAATTTGCGAATTACGCCTGATGTACATGATTTTTTTGTTTTGTTATTACACGTAATATTTTATCTAAAAGGGCCGGAGAGATGTGCGCTCGCATGCGATGCAAGTTAGCTGGACACAGGGTATGAATGACGTCAGATGTACAGCTCGGCCATCACATGTGCAAAGGTCGAAAACAGAGTAAAGTAAGTACTCTGCGAACTAGTGAGGCATTTGCCTTGCAAGTGTATGCAGACGCGACTGTTTTGTTTCATTTCGCAGTGAGGCGGTTCTCATGGTCAGGCTATACCAACCTGCAATTGTTTACATACGTGACCGATAACAGTATAGTCCGTGTGTTACCTATGGAAAAGCGCACACGCCTCCGGCCTTAAATAATAAGGTAGTAAACGCAATTCATAAATTTCTGGAGATTAAGTCAGAATCAATGCAGTTGCGCTGACAAATATTGATTGTTGCATTTTATAAATATGGGTTAAAAGGCCTTATTTCATGAAATTTTCATGTTCAGTTTCAGTAAAAAACATGTCCAGTAAAAGTTTCTGTAAAACAATGTTATTTTCCTATCTTGCACCTCTGTTTCTCCATCCGCTTAGTTTTCCAATAACAACGAATCGGAAGTTGTATTGGTAGTTTTCCGGCAACATTAAATGTCAATATTTTGGAATACTATTTTCACTAAATGTGATTAACTGGTGAAACATAATCCGCTGTATTGTACTCTCTGTTAGGTCTTGCTTACTTGAAAGCAAGAGAGCAGTGAAATACCAACCAAAAATAGTTCTGAAAATATTCTTCTAATGCATCATGGGATATGAAGCGATCTTTATCATTACACAAAATAATATTGGTTGAAACTGGAACTTTTTGTCAGAAGATATGTTAAAGAGTTACTTATTGCAGTGTCATGATCAGCCAAATTAATCAGTACTTTATTTTGCTCTTTCAGAGTGAGGGTTTCTGAATGCCAAAAGTATGGCTTGCTTTATTATAACAACTTTATTGCTAAAACTGCTAAAACGCAACATATTTTTTTCAAATATGTACTGCGTGAATATACATTTGAAACAAATTCTTTCACAAGTCTTACAATTATAAAAACTCTTGGGCTGGTTTATTTATTAATAAACTATACGAAGCAAGAAACAACTCAAACGTACCCATTATCAACCTGAGTGCACCATCATATTATCCAACATATAAGTAAAAACTTTCGCCCTTCAAAATTCCTGGCAACTTAAGTCTCTCAGTGAAGTAATTAAGTGCTTTTAGAAGCCTATTAGTGTTTCGAATGAGCAAAATTATACAAAACATTAAGTATATCGGCCTATTACCTTCTATATTTGTCAGCAGCTGTGAATATTATGACATGATATTGCATGTAATTCCTTAATGTGCTGGTGATATTGTGACTTTGGACAGTTTTCACGTAATAAACTTCTCACTGTAACTCATTTCACATTAAATTCGGTTATACATAAGACTTGGTATTTTAAGTGGAGCATGTTCCGAGGATGCAGTACAAAGAGTTTCAAGATAATCCCTCTACTCCAGATTATCTTTAAAGTCTAATATTTTTCAAAAAAGTTAAACTGATTCTAACGTTTTTGATTAAAGTAAGATGTTTAGGATATTTTAATTTGAAGTTTAAGGGAATGTGCGCAGAATATTTCTTAATTCCGAATGACTTTTGCAGAACTAGTAAACCATAAAAATAAAGTATTACACAAAATGGAGATCTCATTAAAAACACAATTTATATTAAATTATTTATGCAATGAACCTTTTCGAAGAAGGAAACAAACCTTTTCAAAGCATCACATAGTGACCAGCTCTTAAAATGTTGGCCATCGCTCAAGCTTACAGTCGTCTTCTACTCCCATTGTATCTAAAATGGAATACGAGATAAGAGCTAAAGCTTATCTCGATTAACATGAAGCAGATAGAATGACCGCCTTCTTAGCGCAGTGGTAGCGTGCCTGAGCCCTGGTTTGGTCCCCGGAAGTGGCAAGGGAATTTTCCTGTCCGGGGTGTACTCAGCCTGGTGATGTCATGTGAGTAATATCCGATGGAAAGGTCACGCAATCACCTTACGGTTGGGGTAGGCGGCTTGCTGACTCCTGCTACCCTTATCCAGCATTCCTCCGCGGTATGCAGCTGGAGGATGCAGCGGCCGGACGAAAGGATACTCTCTGCATATGGTAGATGCCTTAGGAACAAGGAGTATTTAGGTAAGCATTTATAAAAAAATACGTTACAAAATGAGTGCCCAATCAGATTTTTTTTACAATATATTTAATTTTTTTTCCCACATTGTGCTATCTCTACTGATGTACACAAAGGAAATAACGCGCAACTTTAACTTCGCTACTGGGATCGAACAGGACGGCGTACGACGAAGACAAGGGAAATATAATGGCATCTGAAAAAACCACGTGTATGTAGAAAGGTCGCTTGCCCTGCTGTGCTGAAGTTTACCCAGAATAGATGCAATTTCAATAAAAGGTTTCTGTCCTGGTTGTATTTAGGAACCCCTGAATCTCTCCATCCTATGTACATAAGCTGTAGGTGACTTGAACTGGATGGGGGGATGTGTCGGATGATGTACCCCACTGTCTCTCCCCTGAGAATTCTCACTGTAATTGAATTCTTGATCGCATCACATATTAATTCCATTTTTATTTTACTTTTATATTTATCAGCATTAAGGCTAGATGCAATTAGCTTCTTTTTCCTTCCGCAGCAGTAATTAGAAATCTTAAATATTTCTTCCTCAGGCGCTCCATTAAAATCTGGACCCTCATTCCTTTACCTCCCCGGGAATTCTCTCTTACCCTCGCATGTTATTTGGTTATTAATTCAGGAGTACCCATGCTGTTTGCTAAGTTTACTCATCTTCTTGCTAACTTTTATGTTTTTAATTCTTTCTTTAATAAGATTCTTGCTCTAATTAAGTTTTCTGGTAACCGGAACAGGCGTGTACATGTTTTGAACACGTAAGAGTTGTCAGCTAACCCCATTTGCAAATAAATTGCATACAAATGTCAGCAAATGATTCAAGTTATACATTTTCTTCCATACATATATGGTATACTACATGACAAAGCGAGAAAGCGTATCGGAAAAAATTTGCAACACATGTTTACCTCAGCTTATTGCATATACACGGCGAGTCCAGTATATGTATAGTCTGTTCAGATGTATTCAAGTCTTCTGGACAGCAATGTGTCATACATCGGCAGGTAGACACACGCAGCTTCCAATCGCTCTATTTGTGTTCCGTAACTTACTGTACATCAACTTACTAATATTTCACTCTTCTAATTGACCAGATAAGACCCGATAAAAGACGATCACAGCGCTGGTCACTTAAAGGTCGATACGCCTCAACGCTCTGTCGAGTAATATTTATGCTTTATAAAAGATATCAACAGGTCTTGCAGATTAAAATAGAGAATCTCATGCAACGGGTTTCAGGTCGGAGCCATTTCAAAGTTTGGACAAGTAATATTCCACAATAGTGGATACGCCCGCCTTGGTAGCGTAGATGGTAGCATGTCTGCCTGACGTTCAAGAGGTCCCGAGTTCGAATCTCGATCAGGGTGAGTTACCTGGATAAGGTGTTTTTCCGGAGTTTTCCCTTATCCTAAAAAAAGACGAATGTAGGGTAACTCTAAGCTCTATGGACCCTGGGCCCATTTGAGCTGTATTTCACCCATTCCATTCATCGTCAGATATGACTTAACGTTAAAGGACGTAAATTACACCCCAAAAAAGGTGGATACACTAAAATACATATGTCGAATTAATTTTGTGTAGGTGATTTTATTTTGTGAGTAAAATGCTATTGCGTCAGTTAAATCTGATAAGAAACCGTACTGAAATTTTTGTGAGCTGAGTTTATTAATCTAAGTGTATGTCTAACAAGCTTATATATCAAGAAAGAGGAAACTGTTTGCTTAATTATACCATAATTAGCTTAAAATCTATCATATTCAAAAAGCCACTACCCATGTTATTAACAGAAAGGAAGTTGTAAAATAGGATATGCTATTTATCTTGATTTTTAATTTGGTTACTTTCAGTAGTTTCTGAGAAAACTGTTCATTTATAGCAGAAAATCTCATTAAACTGTACAAAGCAAAAAATCGTGGAAGCAGACGCACATTATTTAGAAAGAAAGCAATAAAGAAACCACATGTTTTAAGCACACAGAAACTACAATAATTTAAAATAGTACCAATTTATAAAGGAAATTCCCGCTAAAACATACGATAAATGTGTGCAAGATTTAAGCTTTTGTTTTCTGCGAAATGGTACAGAACTCACAGTAAAAAGTGGCAGATGCAGTGAGTACTATTTTAAGGCAGACGACATTTTATCTTTCTCATCTGCTTTATTCTTCCGATTTTTGTATTCAAGTGTCGCTGTACAATAGCTAGGCTAAAAAAGTAGTTTTTTTAAATCTTGAAGTAATACTGGGTATGCCGGCTTTGGGGCAAACAGATCATTGAAATGAGCTAAAACCTGTTGTTTAGGATATTTTCACTACTAGAGCACCCTTTTTCATGGCCTAAGGAGGACATCGGAACCTTAGCAACTTGTCAGTCTGTAAATATTAATTTGCAGCTGAAGGGTGCATTGTATAAAGGTACTTTGGCAATGAACTAATTAAATAGCTTTAATCATGCGTTGCAAGTCAGTGTAAACATGAGTCATGAGCTATTTCGATACGAAGCACTGCAGTAGTACCACCGCTTCCCCTTTTTCACTCAGTTTCATTCGCCCATTTTATTCATCCATCCGTTCTTCCTCTTTGAGTACCATAAACGTAATTATACAGCAGCTCATCTTTTTGACTTCAGGGCTCTCCTTGCCGCTGTACAAATAGACGCGGTCAAAAGAGAACTTACGACCACAAGAATGAAAAAGGAGGGAGGAAAAATGGTATATCTACTCGCTACTGCAGGGAAAAGTTGCCTCTAAAACGTTGGCTAACCTTTGTCCAAACAAGAAAGCTTGTAAGGGAGGAGACTGCCGAAAAAAAGAAAGAGAGGGAGAGAGAGAGGTTTCAACCTTAGCGTGTTAAGTTTTTGTGCTTTTGTGTTATTAGCTAATTCTAAGCTTCAGCCGCGCGAGTACAAAGAATACTTGTAGTAAATAAGTAATGAGCATTACAGGAACTGAATCAACAAAGACAACTTGAGAGCAAAATATTTCCAGTAAGGAGTAAAAATAATTTTACAGCGGAGTAGTAATCTGGCATTTTGTATCTCATTTGTCGATGCAAATAAATGTAGCTGAGCATTAGTTTCCTTAACTTGTAATTAAACCATTAATTTGAAAGTGAAATAATAGTAAATATGTACCTCCAAACGGTATAATAAACTAACGTAGGATTTCTGGTCGAATGGTTTAGGTAAGCATATTTTTAAAATAAGATAATGGAACGTTTTGTGTGTCTCAAATAGAAAAGTGGTAATGACGCTAATATTGTTTTGTTATAAATACTTAAGTTAAGAAATTAGTAATAATTAAAAAATCTGCGTAACTTATAGGTATAGTAGCAATAGCATTCAATTCAGTCTGAGGAAGGAATCCTTATAGTATTATAAGTGTAGCGTTCATTTATATTTTACGGGTAAATCGTGGAAAGTCAGGTTTTCTTCATCTACCATGTACATGTCTAGTATTTCCTTGGATCCAAAAATTTGAAACCTAGATGTGACCGGAAATAGGAAATGTTTTTAGGCTTCTAGTCCAAAATACGTTTTATGGCATTACAGATGTCCGTTATTGTTTTCATGTTCTATTTTTAGTAATTTTTATGAAGTACTGTGGTTGATGGATTGTTTCTGGCATCACGTGGGAAGAGTATGCCATTTATAGGTCAGCATACAGGGAGCTGGATTTGAAACATCTGACTATCGACTTCCATTTCCGTATAAACGTCAACGAAATGTGCAGTGGAGGCGTTTCTGCAAAGATTTATCTCGATCAACAATAGTTTGCTATACTTTGTAAAAAATAAACGAGAGTAGGTAGATCCGATTTTGTCAGTCAGCATTTTGTGATAGTTTACACAAATTAAAGTTATTTTATTAATCACAGCTTTCAAAGTTTGTGAAAGAGCGTTCTGATTACCTCTCAGAAGAACATTCACCGGTCATTCGGTTGGAGCATTGGTTCTAGGCAAACATAAAATAAATTCCAGTATATTCTAGACCATTGAAATAATTCTCCATTTTCCCAGAATGTTGGATGTTATTTGTTTAATATTCACATAATCATCTCTAAGACCAGTAACATCTATTACTGCTGAAATAGCCACTTTGCGATTTACATTTTCAGTCTTGTATATTTCTGTCCTATGGAGCGTTTTATGCGTTATCCAAATATAGTTCCGCAGGCTCTCAATGGGTTTATTTAAGTATTTGGCTGCTACTGTTTGATTAAATATACGGACATACAGTTCAGATTTTAATTTCTGTTGACAAACTTTTTTGATTTATCAAGAACTGATCTGAATTTTCAGCCTCCTACACTACATGGAAACAACTCCTAAAAGTTTAATTGCTTGAACTTCTACCCTTTGAACTGCAGAGCGAAAATTTGGTGTTTCGTTGTGAAGCATAAACGGCTTTTCAAAGACTGATTTGATTAGTTATTGGCATTTATTTTGAGATTCAACATTATTTCAAGAATCAAATGTAGTCAGGAAAATGAAGTTACTTGTAAAACTTTTTGTACAGGTGATTAATAAAAACAAATTTTTGAAATGCTTTTCATCCCTTGGAGTAGGTATACATATAGAAATAAGGATATGTTTTTGGAATGTATCATTCCAGCTGCTGTACCAGCAGCCATTGGCTAGTTCTGCGAATTATATGAACAGAACACCCCACCCTTATGTTAGGCTCTAAATCTTTTTTCATATACGGAAACACTTAGACTTCCTTTGTTCACACACATTCAAAATTGCAGTTCTTATTTTCTGCACACACACAGCAATTGTTTTGTAAGTTAGCATTTTCCAAATACTCAAAAACATTGCAGTGGTCTCTAAAGTTTCTCCAAGGAAAATGTTTGTGCAAAGAAGTTTACACATCTTTTAATTTTTTAATGGTTTAAATTCCTGTTATTGTCATGTCTACTTTTGTGGTATTAGAGCAGCTCCCTCCACTGGCAGGAGGCCTTTGCCCTTTAGGGATGGATTGACTATTTATTGTACTAGAAAATTACAGGTAAGGAATGAGCTCTAATAAGATAATTACATTTTAATTGTTTTCTCGCATTTTAATGAAAATGGTTCAAGAGACGAGAGGGAGGGACGGAGGGAGAGAGGGAGAGAACTAAGACACAATCGTTTTTCGCAAAACTGTAGCATGCATTTTTTTTAGAACTTTTATGTGTGGGATCCTTAATTTGGTTATTTCTTGTAATGTTGATCGAAAGTCATTGTTGTGCTCTGAAGACTTGTCAACTATGGAATAACACTACAGCGAAACATGCATGCAAGTTCTGCAATATTAATGGGATGTCTGAAATATTCAGAATATCAGAACGTGATCTAGAAATTGTACTAAGATGTGTAATACAGCGCCTAACCAAGGGGCCGCAATGGCATTTCTCGGATACAGAATAATTGAAGAGGAATAATTAACACCCTGGCGTATGCAATATTTGCTGAATAGACAAGCTCATGAAAGGCAGATAAAAATGAGTTTCTTTTTTTTACGTTTATATTCCTCCACTTCCTTTCTCCCTATAGTTCTTCATTATTGTTATTGAAAGAACAATATAAATGATGAGAGAGTGGTAGTGGCTTTGTAAAAAGGAAGATTTTTTTCCATTAGCTCTGTGCTGAAGGTCCCCAGAGGGACCCGAAGCACTTGTGATGGAGTTGGATGGGGGAAGGGGAGAATAGAGCTACTGCCTCCTTCACTCACAAGTATAGCCAATATGAGTGGATGGTTTACCTTATTTTGCTCACTTAATTTGAGATAAGTCTTTTAACCCACTCCGCATCGCAACTCGGCGAGGTTGATTTCAGAGATTGATTTAATTATAGTGCTTTCCAAGTAATGAAGTTGGCAGATAGTCGAGAACATACGGCTCTGGTTAATTAGTAATCATTTTTATTGAAGTTCCATTGTCTTGCATAGGGGGATATTTCTGTCCCTGGGAGGGAAGCCTTTCATCACATTAAATCGCGAATTTTTGTAGAACTAGTACGCCTGAGTAAAAATTTGAGTTTTCTTTCGTCATACATCGAATACGTAAGTATATTTAGAGCCATCAGTTACACAGAACTATGTGGCTATGCTGTTGAATTGAGAGCAGTGGTAACATGTAATACATTTGAAAACTTGCGCATATCTTCACGTTCATATACATTACATCATAAGCGAGCATGGATACGTAAGCATGTGGGGGCAAGGGTTTCTGGAAAGAACAGAACTTAGATCAAGGGTAGAGTTAAAGCAACATAGACAGTTAGACAGTTATACAGTTTCAAGCGAAAAGGGTCTTAGGTATTTAAAAATGGAATGGATATAAAAATACATGAAGTATCCAACAGAGGTGCTAGAATGCGGCATAAATGGACAGGTGTAATAAGTGATCTCTGAGGAGTAGAGAGTAGTAAGTGTGGTAGAGTGTGTCATAATTGACACTATATTCTCGAATACAAAGGATACGGAAAAAGGGGGAAAACATTTACTACTGTAAAAACGGAAGATTTTTGAGTACAGTTAGAATATAGGACGATTTTGAACTGAAGATCAAATGAGTATGTAGAAAAATGATAAATTGGTTAAAAATGTGAAGAAAACGTGAGAATACTAGAAAAGGTAGTGAGGTATAAAAGCAATAAGCGAATATATGCTTCCCCATTCTATAAACAATAGAGTATTAAATATAAATGAAAATAAACAACTCTAAGAGTTAATAAATTGTGTAAACTGTATGTAAAATTTAAATATGATAAATTATTTGTTCATACATATAGTTGTAGAGTGTCTTAGTTTTGTCCGTTGTTTCATTAATTGTGGTCAGTCAGGTCTTCACCTTCGTTTGGAATTCTAATAGTTTAATTTATGTAATTAACGTAACATGGAAGTTCTTTGTATTTAATTGTCACGGGTTTTTCAAGACGTCGGTGACACTCTTCTGAAAGTGCATAGTGTTTTGAGTAAAAAATTTGGGGTCAAGAGTTGTCATACTTCTGCTATTGATTCACATTTTATGAATTAAAGAGCTTGAATCACATTTTCATAATCAGTATGTCACCAGCAGATATAATTCTGTTATATCCAAATAAGCCACTGTTCATAAGTTATATTCTTAACATGTTCAGTTTTTTCGAAATCTTAAAACAATTTAGTTTTGATATTGCTGATATTTACTAGTAATTCTTGGAGCAAATATTATCAGCTGTTATAATAAAGGAAGTGCTATAATAGAATTGATATGTATCCATTAACTACGGTATACCCCGGTATAAACTTTTCGGGCTTTTAAAAAACAAGTAATTTTAATTCTTATCTTCAAAAGTTGCCAAAAAAAAAAAAAAAAAAAAAAAGAACCTACATTAAGCAAAAACGCTGAAGTGCAATACTAGTTTCCAGGGTTAAAATTGCTTGACATTAAAGACCATGTCAATATTATGCCATCACTTTCCGACGATGCTGTGCACAGCTTTTGTACAATATGCTAATTGTTATTTAATGCCACCTAATATTCAGAAACACGCAAATGTATATGGAATAAGTAATTGGACACAGATGAATTAACGACTGTAAGGTTGTACTTAGAGTTTTCATCATTATTCCGTATCGTTTGATGTTTCTGTTAGCGTAAAATCAAACTTGTTAATTCCGTGGCTTGATTCTCTCGTAACATGTAGGTATAAATTACTTGACAGCTCCCTAAGCGAGAAAGGAATTAAATCTCACGTTGATCTCTAACGCGATGCTATTTGTGGAGATGTACTGAATGTTTGAAAACAGTATCGAGTGATAATGTTAAGAGCCGGATGGATCAAGGATTTACATGCAATTAAGTTACTCCTGCTGATTGATAAAATACACGTATTTACTCGTGCTCATGACCGCTAGGGCTTTAATTATGAAATCGTTTGAGTGGGAGATAAAGCATTTTACACCCCGGATCTGGTATCATTTACACTTAAATTGAAGATGATGCTTTATATTCCCAACATAAAATTTGAACGAAAAAAGTATGCTTGGAAAACTGAGGTTGAACTTAACATCAAATGTGTCATATCAATGTTTTGTCATGAAATAATCTACTTTGAAAAAAAAAAAAAAAAAAAAAAAAAAAAGACATCTGTGATTGCTGTGGGCTGAATATAATACAAATGACTTCCTTACTGCCTTGGAACACAACGAAGAACTTTTTTTTTTGTTTGTAATATTGCGTCCTCCAACGTTGTCATATCGAGCGGTGAATGAAATGGGTGAAATGATGCTCAAATGTGTCCAGAGTCCATGGAGCTTAGAGTTACCCGACATTAGTATTTCAGGATAAGGGAAACCCCCGGAAAAAACCTTATCCAGGTAACTGACCCTGACCGAGATTCGAGCTCGGGACCTCTTGAACCTGAGGCAGACGTGCTGCCATCTACGCTACCGAGGCGGGCAACGAACTGACTTTGCCGGCGATCTCAAATAAGAGTACTTTCTACAAGACAAAATGTCAGTGTTATAGACTGACATCTCAACTAAGGTATTTACAGTAATAGAGCGGGGCCAGCTCCTACCACACGATTTACTCCAGGTACTGATGTATCTGAAATTATAATATAAATAGAAAATAAATTAACAGTTCTAGTTTAATCATTAAATGCATAATAACTTTTATTGGGTCTTCATAAGTTCATTTTTACCTACAACAGGTATTCAGGAAAGAAGTTGGTGTCTAATTCTCATATTGCCGCTGAAATAGTAAATTTTCAGGCAAGACAGACTTTACATAAATAAAGTTTGTAATATACCTTTCCTTAAGATGTTTCTATCTTGGAATAGAATATTTTATTTCAGTTACTAAAACTAAACTTTATGGTTGCAATATTAATAAGCAGTATTAAAATTAATTGTGGCTTGCCTCTCTGGTTTCTTAGCTATAGCATTTTCTCCGTGATCAATGTAAGAATTTAAGCAATCTCTGATATATATTTTAAGCTAAAGTTGTTTGTCATGCTTGTGCTTTGCAGGCATATAGAAAAGCAACTTTAAGAAATCAGTTTTAGTATATAACTTTTGGATCACAGTTTAAGAAATAGGAACAGAGTTATATAATATTCTTAGCCAATTTCGTGTTTTTTACTCCATTCGCTTACGACATATGCTGATGCACATAGGGTTTTAAAGCGTCCAACAGGTTCTTCATGGAAGAGAGCTTTCGGCCGAAGAAGGCAAGGAAATTGACGAAAATCAGTGACAGGCTTGTATTAGAGGAACCAGGGGTACAAAGTGATCAAAATAAAGATGTTTGTTCAACATGCCGCGGTTACTAATATAAATAAAAAAAGATAATAGAGCACTGTACGATTCGGAAAATTAGTAGGAAAGGAGGAGCGATTTGAATAATTACCTTAGATAACTTTGAAAATATTAATTATGTATGGGAAGGTAGAATCAGACTGAAAAATTCAGTTTATGGCCTGGATTTTCAGCCACAGAGCTACAGTTTTATTTGGTATTGCTCTACCAACTGAACAGAAACAAATTGTTCTTCCCTTAGTAAGTTGACGACTGCTGTGACAAGCAGTTAGTGATGCTACTGAAAGAAATTAGAGGTCTTTTGTTTGACTTTCCAGAGAGTGAAGTAACCGGAGGAGAGCCTACGTAGTGCGTATTTCTTTAAGCACGAATTTTATTTTGGGAATAAAACTGATGCTTCAGAAAAATGTTCAAGAAAATAGTGACAGTGTAAACTAAGAGAACAATGGACATGAAATTAGAGCTTAATACATAATTGTGAGAAATTGGTGACCTGGAAGTTAAACTGGACATAGTTACAATGTGTTTCCCTGATAACCCAAAATTCTACAGCGTATCGAATGTAAGACTTGAGAATGGCTGTCCGCTTCTTAATTCCAAAATCTGTTCGATGAATTGAGTTGGTCTTAAGACAACAGTGAATACAAAGTTGTATCATCGATATTCTTGCACGTTACATAGAAAGCTTCTAGTTCTCATCCGAAAATGCCCTCCCCCGGCTGTCGAAATTGCGTTTAACGAGAAATTTGTATGATGTCAGCGCTTCATTCGAATTTATCGGTTGGTTTGTGCGAGAATTAACGTTTCATTAGCCGGTTAAGTAAGGGGCGGTATTTGTTTTGACCGCTTCTCAAAGAGAAGGCGGGCGGCCGTAAGGTGGACCCAAAGTAATTTAGCAACCGCGCGCACCCATTTGTGTAATTACCCTGCTTGTGAAGTATGTGCGTTTTCGAACATGGCGCGGGTGGGTTGGCCATCCCCACCGAAATAACACACACGCTCATGTAGCAGAGAACACCACACATTGTTAACGGAATATGATATGAGCATTTTGCAATGAGTGCTGATGTATTATGCAGCACATCCAGAGGCATTTGTGTACTGCGGGGTGGCTTACTTAGCCTATTGGGGGATATCAGTGGGAGGAGAAGAGAGGGCTGCTTGCTTCGTAGCACACTTGCACTGTCGAATCCTGGATAATTAGGGCCTTTATCTTCTAGCTCAAGTTTGATTAATTATACCAAGTTTTGAGGCATTTTTTTTCTGTTCCCTCTCCGTAAAGCGCTTCTGCCACAACGTTAAAAAGGCATTATCTGATAAATGCAAGAGGAAGATGAATGAATAAACATTTACTTCCATGGATTGGATACATATATAGTAAGAGCATTTGATACAGCAGGCGACTTACATGTTAACTCCTTTCATTAGTTACTTTTATTTAAGAGCATAAATGAATATGCCAGACAAGAATTGCGTTTCTTTAGAAAGTTGTAATCTTTTTTATTTTTATTTTCCGACTCTACATACGCAAGTTATACAGTTCCTTTTGTCATATAAGTCATACAACGGAAAGCTCTTTGTGGACTCCTCCTTAAGAATGAAACTATGTAACATGATATAAAGGTTAATTGCTTCTGACGAAATATTTTTGTACCGAAAATGCCACGAACGAGAGGTATCCTTTGTTTCACAAAGTTGTAGAGTGGCAGGTTAGAAGTCTGACTGTCATTAGGGAGTAGTTGAAAGAAAAGTTCCTTCTACGATGATCGCCATAAGAGGTACATAAGTCATTAATGGCCTTAATTTGTTTTGGTTAGCTCGCCTCTAATGGATTGCTTGCACATAGATGGTATTTGTAAAACAATGTGTCAATCTTTATTATGATATAGAAAATTAAAGAAAGAGTATTTGGTTGAAGATGGAAATAGTGATTTTAATCTCGGCAACAAAAGCTTTTTCCATAAGGAGTTAAAATAATGGACGGTTTTCGAAAATTGAATTGGCCTCGTAATTTTCGGTAGATTAAATGGCATTGTGTACACTGTTTTACCTCTAAAAGTTCTAATTGGGTTAGAAATAATGTTAGTGGAATGTTTAGAAAGGGTAGATTACTTATGCCGGATTACAAAACCCATCTACAGTTTTGGGAACATCAAAAAGTACTCGTTGATCATGAAGGAAATCGTTGATATATGATTGCGATATAAAACCCACTCGATAGCCCGTTTTTAGATGTTTTTTTAATATTTGGTTCCGCCATATTTAGTCCTTTGAATTGGAAGTTATGAAATATCTTGACATGTGCAATGAAAGATTAAAGATATCCTCTCGAAATTACTGTCCAACGAAACGAAACTCAGAGATCAATATTAAAACTGTGAATTTAAAACGTTTTCTGAAATGTTCGGCGTCGTCTAAAAGAATAAGATTCTGAAATGCGGATTTCAGCAATCAAAGTCAATGTTTTTCTCCCCCTCTCCCCCTCCCTCCCTCCCTCCCTCCCTCCCTCTCTCTCTTTCACACACATACGTTTTCTCACTTTGTATAATTAGTTATAGACATTATGGTACCATGGTTTCTCCCCAGTTATTTACCTACATGTTTACTGATTGGAATTCCACAATGCAACCGATTAGTTCTTTTTCTTTACAGGTTACTTTTTTACTTTGGCTGTAAGTAAATGTATTGGACTTTGTGGTACAGTAATGAAATGAAACTAAAATTAGTAATCATTATTAAGATTCAATAATAAGAAAATTTATAAATCTCTCGAAGAGGCTTTGCCAAAGAAATTACTCATGAAAAGGTTCAAAGCACTGCTTTCTTTGATCCCTGTACATCCTTGGTATTTACAATAGTTCTCCGAACTGAAGGATATGTGGAGTCTCTCCATTGATATTTTGTCACCATTATAATAAATGTAAAACCTTGCTTTCTTCCAGCAGTCTAGAATGAGCTGCAGAATGCTTGTCATAATGCAAGCTCATGGTTGCTATTTTTATTTAGCAGGGAATTGATTACAGTACTTTGGTTTAAAGATCAGAAATTAAGGAAGGAGGGTCGGAAATGGTGAGCGCTAAATATAGAGTTACTTTTGCTAAGGCAGTCGTTAATTACCACAGTGAATTCCACCACTTCTGTCATAGGGTAATATGACTAACCGCCCTTCACTCTCATGTTTGTTATAATATTCATTTCCAGTTATATTCACTCAACTTAATTAATGCTTTTACGTAACGCTTTGAATGCAATAACGCGCTACGTGGTGGAGCTCTGTAGTGAATATTAAGTGTTAGAGAGAGGTGAGGGAGGGAGAGAGAAATTGTGTCAAGTTTTCAGCATAAATCTTGCCTTGAATTATCCCCTAATTTTGTGACTGAACTTCTATGATGGCGTAGGGAGTTCACGAGTGATTGAAGCACCCAGTTAGCTTACAGCTGCACTTCTCCACTTCCGTGTCCTTAAAACGAATTTCTTGTTATTTTTGAGGCAGTCTGGTTGTGCTCAAAGCATAATTTGGAAAATCACTCAGAAGTAAATGTGTACTAAATTTAATCATCGGTCATCATAGTGCATTATAGATATATCAAAACGTGTACATAAATCCCCATCATGGGTTATTAATAATAACTAAACACTAGTAACACAACTTCACTTATCTTATTTAAATCCTGGGGACCGGTTTCAAAGCAAACATCTGCTTTATCCTCAGCCACTCAGCTTGACACTGTGAGTGTCAAGCTGAGTGGCTGAGGATAAAGCAGATGTTTGCTTTGAAACCGGTCCCCAGGATTTAAATAAGATAAGTGAAGTTGTGTTACTAGTGTTTAGTTATTATTAATAACCTAGTTTACTTCACTGTCAGCAGCTTCAGTTTTTTACATAACCCCATCATGGGTTTCAGATAATGAATATATCTGTAAAACCATTTTTGATAGTGGCATTTTTTTTTGGATTATGCTTCATTATTTTGTAGTTTTCTTCAACGAAAGATTTTCTTGTACGCTTTAGTTGGTATATAAGGAGTTTTATGTCCGCCTCGGTAGCGTAGAGGGTAGCGGGTCTGCCTCACGTTCAAGAGCTCCCCAGTTCGAATTTCGGTCAGGGTGAGTTATCTGGATAAGGGGTTTTCCGGGTCTTTCCCTTAAAGACGAATATCAGGTAGCTCCAAGCTTCATGGGCCCCGGATTTATTTGAGTACCATTTCACCAATTTCATTCATCGACCGATATGACTTAACGCTGGAGGATATAAATTGGAAAAAAAAAGTGTTACAGCATTGGCATTAAAAAAAGAGGTGTTATCTACTATTAAACTATTTGTCTTAAGTGTGCCATTGTACGTCCTTCAGTCTCCTTTTTGAGAGAAAAGTAGATCGCATATTTAATACGTAATGGCATCGTCTTCATTCGCTGTAAATTTTGTGCAATCTGGAATTCAAAAGAATTACCGTTACAGTTTCTTAATACCTGCCTCAATTTTTAAAAACTTTTCATATTCTTTAATGGATTTGTACACTATCTCATTCTTATACATGCTTCTGATTTTGTAGCAGTAATTCCCGTGTGCATAATGTACTACTTTGTAAGCAACAATTACAATAAATTATATATAAGTTGGTGACTCTTTTTGTAACTATAACAACTTTTTAAAAAATGGTTTTTCGTAGATCATTTGAATATTTTGCAATCATTATCATGGCTACAGTTTTAACAGATGTCGAATAGATTTCCCTGTACCCCGTGGTGATGCGGCAACTTCTCCGACATGGTAGTGCAGCTGGGCGGTCGACAATAAGGCGAATCTACCACTCTACAAACAGCTTTTTGTTAATCTAAGTTCAGTTCATATTTAAACATTTAGTTGTAGGATACGACAAGACAGCATTAGTCACATTTTAACATAGCACAGTCGCTAAGTGATTGTTTGAAATTACGAGGGCTGTTCAATAATGAATGATCAAATTTTTTATCGTCATTATTTTTCGCACTAAAATTCAATCTTATTATCTTCTATTAGCTTAATGTGAAACAAACACGCCGTAGTAGCTTCATTGTTGGTAATCCTGGTTCCCGCCTGTGAGAACCAGGCAAGTTTAGACATGTTCAGTGTCGCCTACCGGTGTAATGGAGGTAACATGCAGTTAAAGTTGTTGTTAGAGGAAGATCCGGAGTTTCCTTCAAACGTAATCACTACTGATGAAACTTGGCTACATCATTTTGATCCTGAGAGCAAACAGCGAAGCTCAGTGTGGAAATCTCCTTCATCACGAACCCTCAAAAACGCAAAAGTGGTTGCTTCTGCTGGGAAAGTTATGGTCATCTCAGTCTTTGATATTCATGGAATGGTTTATCAACATGTACCTGCATAAGTAACTAGACAATACTACAAGGATGTCTTGAAAACATTTCAAGTCCATATCAGGCGTAAAAGACCACATTTCCGTGAAGGAGGCTGGATGCCGAATCACGATAATGCGTGGCCGCATATTGCCAATGTTGCTGGTAAATATCTTGCAAAAATCAATGTGAAGTGCATCCCTCACCCTTCCTATAGTCCGGATTTAGCACCATGTGACTCTTAATTCCCTAACTTGAAGAAACGCCTTCGTGGGAGGCATTATCCATCATTATAAGCAGTGGAGAAGGCTTTAGGAGGCGATTTTGAAGGATCTCTCAAAATGGTTTCCAGCATGTCTTTGAAGACTGGCAGAAACGCTGGGACAAGTGCATCGCATTCAGGGAAGACTATTTTGAGAAGGACCATCAAAATTATGAGAATGAATAAAGGTACGTTGCCCCCCCCCACCCAAAAAAGATTGTGAACATTCTTTATTGAACAGCCTTCGTACATGCTGTTAACTTTTCATTTGAGAAAAGCACAAGTACATTTGAAAATTCAGAATAGATTCTAAGAAATATTTTGGATATCGTTACCTGTATACAATAATAATGGCGTTAAAGTTTATTTGACATAGATTGCTTTAACGATATATATATATATATATATATATATATATATATATATATATAGCTCTTATGGATTAGCAATTACAGGTGATCCCTAGAAAGTTGTCGTAAAACAGTGTCATTATATATATATATATATATATATATATTTTGTAAAATGGCAAATAAACTACTTTGAATGGAAATAGTAGGGTGGGGTTGGGCATTTTCTTGAAAATCTTGAAGTAGCACTTTTAATTTGAATATGAAGTTTGGTAGTAAACTGACTTTTGGTTTTTTGTTATGTTGTTTACGCACATCACATGCGGGGACCTTTTTCTTAAAATGCTTTACTTTTTATTCAGGAGTCACAAGACTGCAATTCTCGATTTCCAGCTTTTGGATTTAATGCCCTCGAATCCTCTCACAATTTTCGATCAAAGGTTCAGCAGTCATTACAAGAGGCCATTTCAGCGTTGTAAATGTAAATCTTCAGTTACAACGGTAATTAAAACTGACGGAATTTTGTAGGCTAAGGGAAATTAAAGTCCTTCGATCTGTGAAACTGTTGAGGGAAATTAAAATTTTATCTATTTGTGAAATTGTGAACACTAAACAAGACTTAACTTGAAGTTTCAGCTTAACCACCTAAACTTTAGAATTTTGCAGCTAAAATCAAAACTTTCTAGTTATCTTTGCCGTTAAACTGTTAAAAACTTCAGTTATGTTGATTAATTAGTATCATTTTAGTTTAAAAAGACGAAAAGTTGCGAAATATGAACTGAAGATTTAATAAAAAAAGAATTTCCTTTAAGGCAGATTTTTGACAGTTCGAAGAACTACAATGGTTCATGTGAAGTAGTGCATTTAGATTAGACTTTACCGGTGGAATGCAAGGAAGTTGTTTTTGGAACTAGCGAGTAATTGCGGAGTAATTAAGCGTAGAGGGGCTAAGGCAGAGCGAATTAGGGCAAGGAAGGAGTGCGAAAGGCTCCACTAATTACAGGAATAGAATGAGCTTGCGCTTGTTTTCCAGCGAAGGAAAATTAGACAAGCTCAGCTGGAATTTTTATTTTTCACTCTAGAGCTGAACGTAGGCGTTTGTGGTTCATTTCAAACGATTGTTTAATCGTTGGAATACTCCATTTTAGTGAAGCTTGATTGATAGCACCCTTGTGTCTTTTGTTTGGTTTTGTTTTACCGAAAAGCATAGTTGCTGACATACTAATAAGAGATTATTTGTAGAGATCGAGCTACAGGATGCAGTTTGAACAGTTCCGCGCGCACTCGCAGTGTTGAAGTAAAGCAGTAATATACAGTTCATCAAAATAATTAAGTACATTATGTAAGATACAGTTAATTTGTTTTGGCAGTTTTTCAGGATAAAAGGATTGGATATTGTCGCGAAGCCGTTATCTACGATAGCGCGGCTAGTGTACACAAAGAGCCGGCAAATAAAGAGAGCCGGCATAGATTAAGTTACGCTTCTGGAAGGTGATAGATTATTCGGTTTCTTTATTGTTCCGGAAATATCTAGAATTTATCAATGAGGTATTTAAGAAGGCGACGACTCGCCAAGAGTCAGTCGCGAGAGTCGTAAGCAGTAAACAGCTAAACAAAAGTTGTATAACAAGAGTGTTGTACACAGGTAATCAGAACGTTTGTTACTGTCATCGACCTTAGTAGACTGTATGTGACGTAATTCTGTTACGTAAGGATTGAACACAGTGTATCTCTACGCAAATAAAGAACATTTTGAATTTCGGCAAGTTGGACATTTTATTCTACGAACACACAAAGGCACAATATGAAGGCGAAAGGTCTTAGTACATTTTTGTGTAGAAGATGGTCACGCAATGAAATCATATTTTTATGGAACGGATTGAAAGTATCTTCAGCTTCATTGCTCGCAATACTTGAAAATACTACTGCTGTAATGATGTACAATTGGTTTCTTCTTTGTACGTTTCAAGACATATGTTTTTCCAGTGATTATAGATTATAAAGCATGTACTAGCCAACACTGTTCTTGGTAAAAAAAAAAAAAAACCCACAAAACAGAACTTGGAAACGAATTAAATAAAGGGTTTTGAATCTACTCTCAAATTACATTTTCGTAGTATTTTCATGGATTATCCATAGAGGTTTCATAGAAAAATTGCCCATTTTTACTTTTCATCTTTTTTTTAATTGCCCAAAGCATAAGTGTTACGGTTATATAGGTAAACAAACACGTTAGCAATAAAATCTAGTAGCAAAATTTAGTATACCGCCTTGCGAGCTAAAATACAAATATTAACATATATATTTATGTTGACTTGACAACAATAATACTTGGTTGCTCTAAACTGTAGAAGTTATTTAAAGAATTTATTGTGAATTAGTTTAACACTCCAAAGGTATAATATGGCTGTAATAAAAATATATAACTTTAAAACTAGACGCTCCTGTAAATCGATAAGAGATTGTCATTCAAATTAAAACTTAAATATGACACAAATTTGTATTTGGCAGGCTTTCCGTAATAATTCTAAGTTAACTTGCAGTACAGTAATCGGTTCAGCTATAGTTGCTTTCAAAACTCCACATAATGTAAACGAACAGGTTGAAATATTTACGTGCCATATTAATTTATAAATATAGATTCAGTAATGAGATGGTTAATTTAGAACAAGTCCTAAGAACGCATTTAAAATCCGCGAGTTATTAAAGCTTAATTTGTTGTGTGCCGTCTTTATTGTTTTATGTACATATTTCATTTGTTTAACGAAATTTATTAGCAGGCAGTCTTTTACTTGCATTTGCACTATTCGTTATTTTTCTGTCCTAACAGAATGGCTACTTTATTTTGTTTCATTGTTAGAATCCAGATTGCGTGCTTAAAACTCAACATATTTTATATTTTTATCAGTTGCTATTTTAAATGCTAAAAGAAGCTTGGTGATTGTTTTGATGTTCCACTATATGAAATACGAGTATAATTTGGGTATACTGCGCTGGATAGTTACCAGAAAGAAGCAATAATACTGTTACACTTTGGATGAGTATATGGATCTTAGTAATGCAATCTTTATTACATAATTGAGTTTGCGCTAATTAAACCTCTTTGGAGCACATGCCAATTATAATTGGGATCGTCTACGTAAAAGCCGTAATCAGATGTCTCTGGTTATCCGTTTCTCGTTCTTTTAAAGAAGGTCTCCATAATTCGAGTAAATTACAAAGAAGAAAGCACGTCAGCGTTCATTTATTTTAAAGTAAAAGGTTTTAGTCTCATTTTATTATTTTACATGAGGTCTGACGTTTCGATTTTAAACAGTGCAAAATCCAGCTCGTTACCAGTGAAAACGTCAGTCCATAGAGACCAAAGGAGGTGGAGGGGAGAAGCGGCAACATTTAATTGAATAGTAGGTTTGGAGGAAGAAATAGAGAGCAGACGGGGCAGGGGGAGGGAAAAGACGAGGAACTTGGGGAAAGCCTTGTCTTTAATTTGCTTAATCCCAATTAACTCACGCGACAATAATGTCTTGGCTCAAATCGTTAGAAAGCGAAGAGGAGAGGAGGCTCCGAAGAAAGGCGAGACGGAAGAAACTACGTAAGCCAAATTGTGAACTTGGCTCTAAAGTTTCTTCCCACATGACTGCTTATTTTCTTGTACTCGCTTTTGGTGCATTCTCAAAAAGGAGTGTGTGCACGGGGATTTAAAAGGAGTAAATAGAACAGTATATACGGTTAGTAGGTTTCACAGATTCCCTAACACTTCAAATAACGGATGGGGGGGGGGGGAGGAAGAAAGAATAAAAGAAGTTACAGAATCATTTAATTAGGTAA